>JAKSZT010053830.1:15644135-15786905 GCA_026826555.1 Tolypeutes matacus | reverse complement strand
CCTTCCTTCCTTCCTTCCTTCCTTCCTTCCTTCCTTCCTTTCTTTCTTTCTTTCTTTCTTTCTTTCTTTCTTTCTTTCTTTCTTTCTTTCGTTTTGCAAAGGGAGATCCAGTTTTCTCAGTACCACTTATTCAAGAGGCTATTCTTTCCCAATTGAATAGTCTTTCTCCTTATCAAAAATCAGTTGGCCATAAATATGAGGATTGATTTCTGAGCTCTCAATTAATTTCCATTGATCTAAAAGTCTGTCCTTATGCCAGTACTATGCTGCTTTGATTACTGTGACTTTATAATAGATTTTAAGATCAGGAAGAGTAAGTCCTCCAACTTCATTCTTCTCTTTCAAGATGGCTTTAGCTATTCAAGGCCCCATATCCTTTCATATAAATTTGATTATTGGTTCTTGGAAATTTGATTGGGATTGTGTTGAATCTATAAATTGCTTTGGGCAAGCAAAAATATCCTTAAAATCTTAAGGATATTTAGTCTTTCAACCCATGAACATGGAATGTCTTTCTATTTATTTAGGTCTTCTTTGATTTCTTTTACCAATGTTTTGTAGTTTTCTGTGTACAAGTCCTGTATATCCTTGATTAGATTTATTCCTATTGTAAATGGAATTTCTTTCTTGAGTTCTCCTTCTGATTGTTCATTGGTTGTATATATAAACAATACTGATTTTTGAGTGTTAATCTTGTAACTTGCCACTTTGCTGAATTTATTTATTAGCTCTAGGAGCTTTTTTGTGGATTTTTCATGATTTTCTATATATAGGATCATGATGTCTGCAAAATAGGGAAAGTTTTACTTCTTCCTTGCCATTCTTAATGCCTTTTGTTTCTTTTTCTTGCTTAATTGCTCTGGCAAAAACTTCCAATACAATGTTAAATAACTGTGGTGGCAGTGGACATCCTTGTCTTGTTCCAGATTGTTTTAGTTTCCTAGGCTGCTTAAACAAATGTTATGAAATGGTTCAGCTTGAAGAAATGGGAATTTATTTGGTCACAGTTTTGAGGCCAGGAAAATGCCCAAATCAAGGTGATGCTTTCTCCTGGAGGACCATGGCATTCTGGGCTGGCTGCTGATTATCCTTGGTTCCTCTGTCACATGGAGTGGCACATGGTGGCATCTGCTGGTCTTTTCCTTCTCTTCCAGGTTCTGTCTTCCTGTGGCTTTTTTCCCTTCTCTATTCATTCTATTTATAAAGGACTCTAGTAATAGGATTAAGACCCATCCTAAATGAGGTGGGCCACACCTTAACTGAAGCAGCCTCATCAAAAGGTCCTATTTACAATGGGTTTACACACACAGGAATGGATTACATTTAAGAACATCTTTTTCTGAGGTACATTCAAATTCAAACCATCATACTGATCTTAGAGGGAAAGCTTTTGGTTTTTCACCATTCAGTTGGATGTTAGCTGTGGGCTTTTCATATATGCCCTTTATCATCTTGGGGAAGTTAGCTTCTGGCCCTAGTTTTCTAAATGGTTTTTATCAAGAAGTGGTGCTGGATTTGGTCAAATGTTTTTTCTGCATCAAATGAGGTGATCAATGTGCTTTTTAACCTTCATTCTGTTAATGTAGTGTATTACATAAATTGGCTTTCTCAAGTTGAACCAACCTTACATACCAGGGATAAATCCCACTTGTCCGTGGTGTATAATGTTTTAATATGCTGTTGGAAATTGTTTGCTAGTATTTTGTTGAGAATTTTTGCATCTATATTCATAAGACATAATGGCCTGTAGCTTTCTTTTCCTGTAATATCTTTATCTGACTTTGTTATGAGGATGATGTTGGCATCGTAGAATGAATTAGAGAATGTCCCTCCCTCTTCAATTTTTTGGAAGCGTTTAAGCATAATTGGAGTTAAGTCTTCTTGGAATGTTTTGTAGAATTCTGCTGTGAAGCCATCTGGTCCTGGACTTTTCTTTGTTGTGAGGTTTATGATTATTGATTCAATCTCTTTACAAGTAATTGGTTTGCCAAGATCTTCTATTCCTTCTTAAGGCAATGTAGGTAGTTTGTGTGTTTCTAAGAATTTGTCCATTTCGTCTAGGTTACCTAATTTATTGGCATACAGTTGTTCATAGTATCCTCTTATAGTCCTTTTTATTTTAGTTGGTAGTAATGTCCTCCTTTTCATTTCTGATTTTCAATATTTGTATCCTTTCTCTCTTTTTTTGTCACTCTAGCTAAAGATTTGTCAATTTTGTTGGTCTTTTCAAAGAACCAATATTTGGTTTTGTTGTATCCCTCTATTTTTTTTCTATTTCATTTATCTCTGTTCTAATCTTTGTTATTTCCTTCCTTCTGCTCACGTTAGGTTTAGTTTGCTCCTCTTTTTCTAGTTCTTCCAGTTTTAAGGTTAGGTCCCTGATTTGGAGTTTTTCATCATATTTAATGTAAGACTCTAGAGCTACAAATTTCCCTCTCAGGACTGCCTTTGCTGCATCATATAGGCTTTCGTATGTTATATTTTTATTTCTCATTCACCTCAAGATATTTTCTAATTTCCCTTATGATTTCCTCTTTAATCTATTGGTTGTTTAAGAGTATGTTGTTTCATTTCCGTTTATTTGTGAATTTTCCATTTCTCCTTCTGTTATTGATTTCTAGCTTCATTCCATTGTGACCAGAGAATATACTTAATTTTTTTTTTTTAATTTATTGAGACTTGTTTTGTGATCTAACATTCAGTCTGTCCTGGAAAATGATTTATGTGTACTCAAGAAGAATGCAGGGAAGCGGCTGTGGCTCAATCAGTAGAGCTCCCGTTTACCATATGGGAGGCCCCGGGTTCGGTTCCCGGGGCCTCCTGGTGAGGGCGGACCCGCCTGCGCGGCGTGGTTGGCTGACCCGGCGAGCACAAGCAGCAAGGGGGGGATAAATGAATAAATAAATAAAATCTTTAAAAAAAAAAAAAAAAAAAAAAAAGAAGAATGCATATTCCATTTTTGTTGTGTGAAGTGTTCTATAATATGCCTGTTATATCTAGTTGGTTTAGAGTATCATTCACTTATTCATATTCTGACTAGATGTTCTATCCATTATTGAGAGTGGCATTAAAGTCTCCTAATTATTAATGTAGAACTGTTATGATCTCCCTTCAAATCTGTCAGTATTTGCTTCATATATTGTGGAGTTCTGCTGTTAGGTGCATATATATTTATAATTATTACATCTTCTTGCTGAATTGTCACCTTTATCAGTTTATAATGACCATCTTTGTCTTTTGTAACTGTTTTTGACTTAATGTCTATTTCATCTGATATTAAAATCACTACACCAGCTCTCTTTAGTTTACTAGTTCCATTGTATATATTTTTCCATCCTTTCAATTTCAACCTACTGGTATCTGAATTTAAGGTGAGTCTTTTGCAGATAGCATATAGTTGAGTCACACTTTTTTTTATCTATTCTGCCAATCTCTGCCTTTTGACTGGAGAGTTTAATCCATTTATGCTTAAAGTCCGTACTGATAATGCAGGACTTTCTTCTACCATTATGCTATGTATCCTTTGTATGTATTATACCTTCTTTGTCTCTCAATTCTTCTGTTAATGCCTACTTTTGTTTTTATTTGATTTTTGTATTGTACCATATTGAGTGTCTTCTCTCAATTTGAATATATGTTTCATCTATTTTCCTCGTGGTTACCATAGGGTTAAAAAAGTTAACATCCTAAATATTAACAAACATGTTTGGTTTGATAATTTAATTTCAATAGCATACATATATACTTTTCTTATACTCCTCTTCCCTTCCCCACCTTTTTTGTACTTGTTACTACTTATATCTTTGTACATTGTATGTCCAAAAACAGATTTATTGTTACTTTTTACACATTTGCATTTTAGCACCTGTAGGAAGAAGTAGAGTTATACAGTAAACAATACACTACAATAATACTGGCATTTATAATTACCCAAATGGTCTTTATTTCTTTTTGCCACTTTGAACCATTGTCTAGCGACCTTTCCTTTCAGTCTAAAGAACTTCTTGAGCATTGCTTGAAGGGCAGGTCTAGTGGTGATGAACTCCCTCAGCTTTTGTGTATCTGGGAACATCTTATCTCTCCCTCTTTTTTTTTTTTTTTTTTTTTTTTTATGTACCAGGACCAGGAATGGAACCCAGGACCTCTTATGTGGGAAGCCAGTGCTCAACCACTGAGCCACATGGGTTCCCTTGAGTTGGTGTTTTCATTTATTTGCTTGTTGTCTGTTTTTGTTGTTGTTTTTAGGAGGCAATAGGAACCAAACCCGGGACCTCCCATGTGGGAAGCATTTGCTCAACCATTTGAGCCACATCCTCTCCCTCTCCCTCATTTTTAAAAGGAAGTCTCACCAGATATAAACTTCTTCGTTGGCTGTTTCCTGCCAGCACTTTAAGTATTTCAACCCATTGCTTTCTTGCCTCCAGGGTTTCTGATGAGAAAACAGCACTTAATCTAATTGGAACTCCCTTGTACATAACACATTGCTTTTTTCTTGCAGCTTTCAGAACTCTCTCCTTGTCCTTTGCTTTCGACAGTGTGATCAATGTATGATGCAGTGTATTTTTCTTCAGGTTCATCCTGTTTGGTGTTCTCTAGTCTTCTTGGGTGTGCATACTCACATCTTTTCCCAAGCTTGGGAATTACCTGTCATTATTTCTTTGACTATTCCTTCTGCCTCTTTCTGTCTTTCTTCTCCTTCTAGGACTCTTATAATGTGTATATTAGTATGCTTGATGGTATCCCAGGGGTGCCTTATACTTTTATAATTCTTTTTCCTTTCTGCTTCTCAGCCTGATTCATTTCAAGTGTATTGTCTTTGTATTCACTGATTCTTTTGCCAGATCCAATCTGATCTTGAAACCCTCCTGGGAATTTTCGTTTCAGTTATTATAGTCTTCACCTCCAATAGTTCTGTTTGGTTCCTTTTTAAAATTTTTATATCTTTACTAACATTCTCATATTGATCATTCATTGTTTTTCTGATATCCTTTAGTTTTTTTCTCTGTGTTTTCCATTATCTCCTTGAGTATTTTTCAAGATCATTTTTTTAAAGGCTTTGTTCATTTGTCCACATTCTTGGTCTTCTTTGTCAGTGTTTTCTGGATTTTTATCCTCTTCCTATGGATGGTTTATCATTTCCTGGTTTTTTGTTTGTTTGTCTTATACTCTTGTTGGACACTGTACATTAAAATGTTTTAAAATGCTAACTCTGGGATTTATTCTCTGAGATTTCTGTTTCTTGATTTTGTAAGCAGCTAGTGCTAGGACAGAGATTTTCTTGAGCTTCAGTCTTCCTATCAGGAAGGTCTTCCCAAGGCCAAGGCAATGTGCAGGGTCCTCACTGTCTTTTCTGGACCTGTGTCTTGTCCTGAGCTTTTACTTATTAGTTGCTCTGGAGCTCCCCTGTTTATAGGAGTTTGAATGCCCTCTTTATGTCCCAGGAGACAGACCTTCCTCTCCCAGGTATGTGAAGCCGGCAAGCCTTTGCCCTGAACTGTCCATCTCTATAGTTTCTTACACTTCATTCATTGTCTCAAGCTGTTTTTTCTAGAGGTAAAATTCTGGAAGGAAAGACATGCTAGAGAGGACTTTCCCTTTTCAGGCACAGGACCCGTGCAGACCAGCTCCAAAGCGTCCTCAGGAAGGGCACCAATTGCATCTTCCACAGTTCCCCAAAGCTGACCTTTCTTGGCCCGCTCAGCACATTCAGCCGTTTAACCAGCTGTTCCCCACAGCACTGTGGAAGCACAGCGTCTTCAAGTCTCCTAGGAAATGGTCTTTGTCTGCCCTCAGAGCCAGGCTCCCAGCGATCCAAAGTCATTAATCAAAAGCTGTGCTCAATGATCAGCCATGCCCACCCCTGCTCTTGGGGAAGAGGATTTTTATGTCCCTTTCGGTCACCAGCAAGATGGCCTGCCATGAGGGTGAGGGATGGGCGCTGGTAGCCACCATGCAGAAAGAACAATTTACTGTTCTTTATCACCCTCCTCCTCCTGCCCTTCCCTGGATGCTGTACAATGTTCTTCTGGCCTCCAGATTTCAAAATAGCTATTTCAGACAGTTCCTGCCTGCTTCATATTTGTTCTGGTGGAAGGACTGAGTCAGGGAGCTCCCTACTCTGCCATCTTTGCACAGTCCCTCTCCCAGTGGTCACTTTCATTCCAAGTTAGGGTCTTTCCAAGTTTGTAGTTAAACAAGCCATGCCCAGACATATCACTCCTAAGATAAAATTAGACAGATTGGTATATGATGGATCGTAGCTAGCTAGCTAGCTAATAGATTGATGTATATGAAACGAGGGTGTATGTGTGTTTGTATGTAAGAGGCTTGCAAAATTGCACTGTTCTGAACTCTTATATCCCCACAGGAAGAGTCATTCTGTCCGTTATTAAATCAACAGCACAAGATTACATCAGTAAAAGCTTAGGACCTCACACCTAAAGAAGCAAAAAGGAATGGTCAAACCATATAACAATAATGATAATGCTAACAATAATAGCATTTTTCCATTTGTGAATTTTTACTGAACAGTAGGCACTCTACAAAGGGTTTTACTCAGTCGTCTCATTTAATCCTCACTACAACCCTAGCCGTTGATCCTATGAGTTTCTCCATTTCCTAGCAGAGGAAATAGCAGTCTAAAGATCAAATTAGTTACAGGGTCACAGAGCTAATAAGTGGGAAAGCCTTCAAATTCACTCTGTGCCCTTAATAACTATTCTTCCTCCTTAGTGTATACATGGTCTTACCCACATAGCATGACACTAGCACCGTGCCCAGGCATCTCCCCAGCGGTCTTGTTTCCCTGACTTGCTGAGAAGGTGAGCAACGTGGCAGGCATTCCATTGTGCCTCTAACATGTCATCAGCCTGCTCACGAATGTGTCGTCCCCCTGCCTGTGACCCTCGCCATCCCACATACACCATTTTAAGGGAGGGAGCAGGATATGGGCAGAAGGGCAAGCTGGGGCACGAGCAGCTCTCTGTAATCAACACCCCCTAAAAGGAAGGCATCTAGAAAGGCCAGCAGCTGTTCAAACTCCTTTACATGTCTTCAGTGTCCTCATTTTACAAAGCATTGAACATTTCTATTAAAGGATTAGCTTTGTCTAAACATCAATTAACCAGGTGAATAGGAACATGTGATAAAAATGAATCCTCTTAAACTCTTGAGAGCCAGATTCCTAATCATTCCATTAAAATGAGAATTATGCCTGCATTGACTGTGGCCTCTGTGAGAAAGACACAGCTTCAAAATTGTCAGCTAATAAGGCAGCTCAGTTACCTTCTGGGAACATCCTCGGCTGCAATTTTGAACATTTTTCCAACAGTGTGCTCTCCTGCTTGCCTGCCTTCCGATTTTATTTGTGCTATTGCAGGGGAATAAATTAACAATTTAATAGATCTTGTTAAAATTTCACTTAGAAATGCCTCAATTTGACTTTCTTACCGAATTCAAGTGTATTTAGTTTCATTAACACTGCAGTTTTATTATTGTTTTATTGCATCTATATTTACCCACATTAAAGTTTCATAATACTGTCTAGTGTCCTCATGTTTATTATGAGGATTCAAAATAAAATCACAAAAATCTTCATTTTTAAACATTTTACCACAAAGTATATAATAATCTCAATTTCCTAGCGTGTGTGAAGAATTGCCCTTCTGTTCATTTCCTTTGCAACTTAAATGACACAATATGCTACCTCACTCCTTGATCATAAATGATCAAGAGTAAAGTGTGCAAATTACTGTACTTTCTCAACCTATATTGCCTTGTTGGATTCTTTTCTAGAAGAATTGCAGAAACTGTGATGTATTCTTCTGTGAAAGATTCATAAATAGAACTATTTCCCAACAATATTGAATCGCCAAAGGGTGAAAACTCGATTATATTTTGATCACAGAAAATAGGTAATGGTTCCTTTTCTGTGAGTGTATGGAGATAAAATGGTTAAAATATAATCAAACGGCTCTGATCTTTCACATTTTATGAAAGCGAAATGAGAAAGATAAGAGTATGACTTAGAGTATGCCAGGAAGTAAAGATAAGATACAAGATTAAAGGGGGAAGAAATCCTAGAAAAAATTATTATAACAATGGGGAGGTCAAGAAAACATACACATGAACACACATACACAAAAAACAAACTAATTCATTTAAATCATGTAACAATCAACACGTATGTCTCCCCCCCCCCCCCCCAAAAAAAAGGAACGGTGGTAGCTAGAACCTGAACACATTTCGTGGAATATTTTGGAAAAAAAAGAGAAAACTTGTTAGGTACAGATTGGAGGAAAGGACATTCTAAGAGGAAAGAATAACAATAAACCTCCTTTATACAGGATTTTACAGTTTCCTTTTATCTCACTTATTCTCCAAAGGGGCTATGACTGAGAAAGCTTATTTATTCACATGCCTTGTTAAAGAATGGATTCCAGAGGCTTATTATGGTATATAAAGCATGACAAAGTGAATAAGAAAAAAATAAAACATGGTCAGATAATACATAAAGCCAGGAAAAAAGATATTATTATTATTATTATTATTATTATTATTATTATTATTATTATTACTCTATTACTCAGGATGGGGCCAAGTGGGCCCAGGGTCAACTCTAAAAAGTGGCAGACCCCAGTCTTAGGTCATTTAACTGCTAATCTTTCTCTAAATTAATCAGCAACCATTAATGAGGGTAAGCCCAAAAAGAACCTGATAAATAATATAGCCTGCAAATTCTGTCAAAGAAATTTTGAATTTTTTGCTGATTTCCTTCTGCACACATTTTCTGCCACCATTTGAATTATGGATCAGAGCATGAACGTCACTCTAAGGCAATGCAAAGTTGTCTAACGATGGAATTTGGGAAACCAGCTGGGTCTATGGGCCCTCCCCTCTACCTTTTTTTATGGATGCCCTTTATGTTTCTCCCTAGACTATGGTTGATGGATTGTTTTTATGCCCTCTCATAAATACAGATAACTGTATAATACTCTATGACGCTTTGGTAGCTTCATGAAGAATTAAATAGCAATGCTCCTGAGATGCTGCTACTAAGCAGTGGTTGGGGATGGAGAGAGGATCAGGTAAGGGGTTGGTGAGAGCTGAAGAAGAGGTGTTAAATAATGATACATAGGGGAGCAGTCTGGTAGAGGAGTTAAGAGTGAAGGGCCTGAAGTCGGAATGCTGTGTACATAGATCTAGTCTGTCACTCAGTATATGATCCTGGAAAGGTTACTTTTCCTCTCTGTTACTTCCCCTTCATCTTCTGTACAATTGTGATAATAGCAATGTCTACCTCATTCTGTGAATATGAGGATTAAATGAGATAAGGCATGAAAGCATCAAAGCATGGCTTGGTACCTAGTAAGTACTGACAAAATGTTCTCTGTCATTATTTCACAAATGCTGGAAGTGACTCTTTCTGACAAAGGGGCTTTAAATCATCTCCCTTCTCTCCTCAACCTGCTAAATTATGGTAATAATCCCATAGTTGCAGTGGGAACACTCATGTTAGAGCAATGGGGCTGCCCATCACCCAGCCATTCCCAGCAACTAGCAAAGCTGGCAGATGGCATTTCTCAGGGAATACTGGGAGGACACAAAAACTTCCAAAGAAATCAATCGATTTAAACTCGGTACTTAAGAGGACTCCACATGTAAAAGCAACTCCCCCCCAAAAAGTGTGTTTGAATGATTTACTACAACCTACAAAGAGGACCGAAGAGATCTTTTAACAAGACTAATGGTATGTCCAACATAATTTCTTCGCATTCAATAGACGCAAGCCCTTCCTGCAGCACTGCTCCAGCTGTTGGAGAGCCAGCAGGTCCACTACCAAAGCCACAGCCATGGATTCACCTTCCAGAATGGACCTCGGAGTGGGATCATGGAGGGGATGGAGGAAGATGGTGTGATGAATCTTCTTCCCACCTCCCTACCTTCCTGTCACCAAAAGTCATCTCTGAGTTAAAGCTAAACTGAAATGTTTTGTAGAGTATTCATTACTATGATTTTAAGAGATTTTTATCACTGTGTTAAGATCTTTAGTTTATCTTTGCTTTTTATTTATCTGTATATTTAAATATGTATTAATAAGGATTTGGAAAAATTTACCTGCAATCAGGTAGATTTTCATTCCTCTGATTTTTTTCCCCCATAAATTCCCCAGCCATGAATTATCCCATCACAGGAGTTTTCAGATTCCTGACTCTGATGATTGGGGAGGGATTTCTGTACTTTAAAATGTATTCCTTTTCTGAGGTCATGAGGGAGACTTGAAAGGCAATTAATGGTAGAAATGTGCTTTGTCTTACCTTCCTAGATGAAAGATACTTAACTCTATGACAACACAGACTGGGGCTACTGCCCAGGTTCCATTTAACTGGGGCTAAGAAACACTTTTGTTATCTTTATGTACTCACTTCCTGTACTGTCCTTTGCCCACCACTCTCTCTATGCAAGTGTCATAGAGAAGAGGGGCTTTTTGATTTTGAATATATTGCCTTTGAGTTAACAGAGACAGAATAGAATGGAGAAATCATCATAGGTGATTTTGTTTGGCATTAGTCTAATATAATGTCTAAATTATGTGTAGATTATGTGTACACTATGTCCCCAAATCCCTAAAAGAATCCCCCATGATCATTTTAGTTTTGTTTTTTCAAAGCCAACTCAAATCGGTTCCATCATGTCAATAAAAAATGTGGGTCCTTACAAGGATGTCTAATTAATGATTAATATTAGACTCAGAGAAACTGTGTGAACTACCAAAAGATTCATAGGCATAAGAGTGCTTGGGCCAAGTGGACAAAAACAGTGATTTATGCAATAAAAAGTATACCTTTGGTTAGTAAAGCATGTTATAATTTATGAAGAACTTTCACAAATATTATTGCATTTGTCCTGAAAACAACCCATGAGGTGAGTAAAAGATAGACCGACTGCATTTCTAGACTTAGCAGTCAGTTGTGACTAGATAGTCACAAGCAACTCTGAAGGTACATGACATACATTAATTTTGAATTTTGCTGTATTGTATATTTGAATTGTTTATGCTATGAAGATATAATATGGCAAAGAGGCTGTTAAAAACTGAGTGAATTTAACCAACTTCCCAGCACCCAAATCCTGGTACAACTTGCTCTTTACATGATGCCAATGGGACTAATTTCTCAACAGGATCTGGAAGGTAACTTAATCTTTTTTTCTCCTTCCTTCCTTCCTTCCTCCCTCCCTCCCTCCCTCCCTCCCTCCCTTCCTCCCTTCCTTCCTTCCTTCCTTCCTTCCTTTCTTGCCATACTTGAGCTTGAACCTGGGACCTTGTAAATGAAAAGCAGGGGCCCAACCATTGAGCTACATCTGCTCCGTGTAACTTAAATTTTAATGCTATGGGGAGAGGGTGGAGGGGAACTGCACCTAGAAGAGTTGGAAGCAAGAGACTACAAGAGGACATGAGGAAACTTTGGGGGAAAATATATATATGTTCATTAACTTGATTGTGGTTCAAACCCATGATGGTTTCACAGGCTTTTAGTATGTTAAAACCTATTAAATTGCATTACATTGTCAACACATGAAAAAATGTAATGCTATCATTTACTAAAATTTGAGAGGAAAACCATATGCTAGAACAGTATTTCCAAAGTCCTCATGACACTTCCTCTAATTCAAGGATCTATTGTACTATCTCTTTACATGAATTAGGTTGCTGGGGCTCCAAGAGGTTAAGTGATTTGCCTAAGGATGGACATTAAGTAGCCAGGACTGGAAGCCAGGGCTGGCATCTGACACTGACTTGTAAGCCCATAAGTCACTGTTCTTTATACAGCACCAAGCTAAGGGTTGAATATTGCTCTGATGATCTGAAGGATCCGTTCGGAAGAACTAAGCTGATTCAGGTCAAGGAGCAGCCCTAGGACAAATTGTTGAATAATCAAAAGTTGATCTTCAGGGCTTTTTATAAAAATCAATGTACATACACCCCACACACACATCTTCTCGTTGCTTCCACATCATTCTTCCCTTCCCTAAGCCACCTCACTGCTGCCAGGTATACACCCAAAAAGCCTCTATTGCAGGGGTTCTTAACCTTTTTTGTTCCACGCACCCCTTTGCCAGTCAGGTGAAAACCACAGACCTCTTACTAAGTCCACACTATACTGTGTATTATTTAATAAATATATCACACTTGCACCAACACGTCCCCACAGGAATAATGTTTGTTTGTTTTTATTTCAATTCAAGCTCACAGATGCCTTGTTAAGAACCCCTGCTCTACTGTGATGCCTCATCTTGATCAACCCCTTGTGTCCTACAAAAGACTTCTAGGCTTGGTGCCTCATTCCTTCATGATCTTTCTCTTTGCTTTCCAGGTTGATAGCTAATTATCTGAGGATCTCCTCTACCACAAAAATCTGAATGTGTGGAAATAGAATGCCCTGGTCTCCCAAAAATGATTACACTTTTAAAGGATTCCTGGAGACTAAGTACCCTAGCTCAAATAAATGAGGGTTTTTTCTTAGCGGTAGAAATTTTAGCCACTGGGCAAATCATTTAGGGAGATTTGTTTTTTCCATCACCAATTGATGATCAGTTGTTCCATTTATGGGTAGGTGACCTTGATCAATTTGTGAATGTCAGTCTCTTTCCAGTCCTGGAAGGCAATCCACTATACCAAGTTAGACCCAACTCCATCAAATGGATTGTCTTCTCTAGACCTTATCTAAGAGTCAGCTAAAACTGAAGAAATAGTAGTTGGTACAAATACCAGCGGAACAGAAAGGTGAATTGTTGGAAGAAATGTAGCCAGAATAGCATGCCTTCTTCTGTCACCATACCTTCTTTCTAACTTGAGTTCTTTCATAAAACTCAGCAGTGTAATGAATTCTCAAAAAATTTCATGTCATCTGGATTATCCTTCATCTCAGTGTAACTTTAAAAGATACAGCATGATGTGCAGTTCAAATTTGAAGTCACAAATGCATTCACAAGTAGTAGATATCTATGCTATTGATTAGCCAACCATCTTTATGCTTTTAATTTAAAGCACAGAAATAAGAAAGATGAAGTCTGAACACCACTAACCTTGGCTTGTACTTTTGGTCTGGAGGAAGGAAAAGCAGATGCTTTACTGAGCAGTAGAGAGTAGGGTGTACAACTGTCCCCTCCCTCGGTTGTGAGCAAGGCTGTCAAACTGGGTAAAGGGCCTCACAGTCCAGAAGATTGTCCATCCCAGATCTTGGTCAAATAGCAAGAGTATAGGGGAAGGGGCAAAGAAACAAAGGAAATTGTTGCCCATTTTATGCGTGTTCATTCATTTTAACAAAAAAGTTTTTAAAAATCTAGAAGGCTAAGGTGTGAGATATATAGTTATACATGCAGGCAGGGAAATATGCTAAAGCCTTTGATTAGAGCAGGCTGCTATTATGATTTCACTGAGACCCAAAAGTAAAAGGAAACTTCAATGATATAAATTACAGAACTGAAATCATTACTTCTTGAATCTCTTTTCTTTAAAATAGAAATATTAACAATTAGCAGTATAAGAATGTTATTTGGAAATATGGAGGTAAATAGCAGGAGAAAAATGTTTAAAAGACATGAATAGTAAATTCAAATCAAGGGTTGGAAGAGCTGGGGAAAGGGAACTTCGGTTTTTCAGTAGACGTTTTATATAATTTGACACTATGTACATTGATCATTTTTTTTAATTTAATAGTTATTTTCAAGGAAAAGGAAGCAAAATGATTGAAAACATGAATAGTTGTAACTACTGAGAACCTGAAATTTAATTTAAGAAAGCAAAATAGGACCAACTGATTAAAAAAAAAAAAGTAAGTGGGACTTGAGAATCACTCCTATTTTCTCTAGAGAGAATTAGAGTAGGTTTGTCTTATAAACCAAGTCCTCTGATATTACTTTATATGTAATATTCAAAGGTAAGCCCTCTGGAAATCATAATGGAGAGATTCTGGTTTACCAGGTTTGCAGCCAAAAGAAGTAGACAGTGAGCAACTTTTGTACATCCTCATTGTGCTGTCATCCTCATTTTTCACCCTGGCTCTCTTTACTTTTTAATTTTTTTTCTCTTTCATTTGGAGGCTATAGAGGTTCCAAATTTGGAAATAAAGTTTAATACAACAGAACTGCAGGCAGAACATTTGGAGAGCTTTTTTATTTCACACTGTGATTAGTTAGAGTGCTGTTCATCTATTTCTATAATCCGCCAGGCCCCAGCTAGAATTCTAAGTTCTGCAGAATAACATCTTTCCAGATCTCCAAATTCTACTATGGCCTTGTGCCATTATCTTTCTCTCTCTCTCTCTTTCTTTTTAAGGGTTAGTTAAACATTTACTGGAAGTTTAATAAAGGAGATGAATTACCTGCCCATTTTAATCATTGATGTCCAGCTCAAATTTGAAAATCTATCTCCTTCCTTTTCATTTGCCAACAACCCCACCTGGCCAGCATTTGACACATTTTAAATAAGTAGTTGGCAAATTTCATCCTATTAAAAAAAAAAAAAAAAGGGAAATAGTCACTTATCCTGAGGGGTTCTGGCTTTGCCATCTATGGAATCCCATCACTGTCTACAATCCATTCACTCTCCCACTTTGCTATATTATTTTAAACATTCTTTTTTCTCCTTAAATCCCCAATAAATCCTCCACTATTCTCATTTGCAGCTGATGACATTGCTTCCTACTTGATTCCAAAAGAATGACACAATCAGAAGAGATCTTCCAAGACTTCTACACCACATCTCCCATCTCCCTACTTGTGTTCCTGTCTAAAACCACACCCTCCACTTGTGCACCAGATGCCATCCTTCTGTCTGCTCCCAGGGCTTCACTCCAGAACTCTCCTTTCTCTCCTACATCATCCATTTTCACCCTCCACTAGATCATATCCGTCAACATACTGAAACGTAATTCCTTCTCTCATCTTAGAAAAATAAAAGGCAAGCAAAAGCAAAATCTTCTTTTGATTTCACTTCCTCCATCAGCTTACATCTGACTTCTTTGTTCTCTTTTGTAGCTAACCTCCTTGAAAGAGTTACCTATACTCTCTGTCTCCCATTCCTCACCTCTCATTATATCTTACATCCACTCCAAACAGCATCCATCACCACCCCCACTCCCCCAAAGCTGCTCTTTTTATATTTATATATATATATATATTTTTTTTTTAAGGTATTTAGATTACATAAATGTTACATAAAAATATAGGGGATTCCCATATGCCCCGCTTCCTACACCTCCCACATTAACAGCATCTTTCATTAGTGTGGTACATTTGTTACAATTGAGGAAAACATTTTAGAGCATTGCCACTAAGCACGGATTATAGTTTACATTGTAGTTTACTCTCTCTCCCCACCCAATTTTGTAGGTTACAGCAAGATATATAATGGCCTGTGTCTGTCACTGCAATGTCAACCAGGAAAATTCCCAAGACCCCAAAATGCCCCCATATTTCACCTGTATTTCCCTCTCCCTGCCCTCAGGACCTCTAGTGGCCACTGCCTCCACATGAATGATATAGTTTCTGCCATTGCCCAAAGCTGCTCTTGTCAAAGTTGCTAATAATCTCCAAGTTGTTAATCCAGTGGTCGGCTCTCAGTCCTCATCTTTCTTGACCTATGAGCAGAATTTATTCAATTGTTCACTGTTTCCTTCTTAACACACTCTCTTCACCTGGCTTTTAGGACACCACACTCTATTTTTCTTCTTTATCCCTGATGACTTCTCTGTCTCCTTTGCTGATTTTTGCTCATGTATATGAACTCTTAATTTTGGAGCACCCCAGGTTTCAGGCCTTGGTCCTCTTCGCTAGCTACCTTAACTACCTTGTTGTTCCCATGACTTTAAGTACTGTCTACAAGCTGATAGCCGTCAAGTGGGTATTTCAAACCAAGACCTCCTTGCAAATACCAAACTCATAAATCCAACAGCCTACTCAGCAACTGCACTTAAATGTCTAAATTCTTCTCAAACTGCATGGTCAAAACTCAATTTGATAGAGAGATTGAGAGATGAAGAATTTTCTTGTTTGTTTGCCTGTTTTTTTTTTGTTTGTTTGTTTATTATTATTGAAATAATGGAAATGCTCTAATAATGATTGAAGTGATGAATGCACGACTATGTGATTATAACAAATACCATTGATTGTCCACTTTAGATGAATTGTATGCTTTATTAATATATATCAATAAAATTGATTTGTTTTGAAAAACTCAATTTCATCTTCCCCCCACATCAATATCTCTCCCATGTATTGCCTTACTCATCTCTTTCAATGTCAATTCCATCTGACCCATCACTCAGGCCAAAAACCTTGGATTTATCTTTGACTACACTTTTTCTCATCTTATACATCCAATCTGTGAACATATTCTTTGGTTCTAGCTTTAAATCTATCCAGAATCAACCACTTCTCACCCCAATCCTATCACCCAGGTAAACATAACCGTCATCTCTTGGTTGGGATATTGCCATAACCTGTTAACAAGACTCCCTGCTTCCATGCTTGCTTCCTAACAGTCTGTTTTCAACCCAAAATACAGAGTGTCCATTTGAGAAGATGAGTGAGATCGTGTCACTTCTCTGCTAAAGCCCTGTGATGACTCCTGTTTCACTGGAGTAAAAGCCGTAACCCTGATAAAGGTCTACAAGCCACCACCCTATTAGCTCTCTGCCCACACCTCCTACTACTCTACCTCTCCCACACTCTGCTCTAGTAATCCTATCCTCATTTTTCCTCAAACCCACAAGACTTAGGGCCTTTTCTCCAGCCATTTCATCTGCCCAAATGCTTTTTCTCCAGCTACCTTCTTAGCTAGCTCCTTCTCCCCCCGTGTGGCTCTGCACAAATATCAGTTTCTCAATGAGGGCCATTGTAATCTCACTTTGTAAAACTGCAAGCTGCTCCCCTACCCCCAGCAACACTCCCATTCCCCTTTACTTTACTCCACTTTCTCTTCCATAGTTCTAAACTTTGTACTCTACTTATTTATTATGCTTCTTGGTTATTGTTCACCTCCCTCAGTTAGAATGTGAGCTCCATGAGAGCAGGGATCTTTGTCTTTTTTCACTGATGAATTCCAAGTGCCAAGAAATGTGTGTGGCACATAGCAGATGCAATAAATATTTGGTGAGTGAATGAATATAGGTAAAGACATTTAATGCCACAGTAAATAAATCTTGCTCTCATATAATTATGTGGGCCACATGACCTTGCAATGCTAGCTATAGTAGCCAACTAGCGATGGATGCTGTTCCAAATATAGCTAAATATGAAGAAGCTCAGCGGCTTTTGAAGGGGCTTGGCAGAAAATTCTGCCTACCAGAACCAGACCATGTTGGAGAGTGTTCAATTCATCCAATCCAGTTGCCTCTGGTTTGCAACTCAGAACACAACTCCTTCAAGGATGTGTAGAAGCCAAACAAGAAATATGCAGAGAGAAGACAGTTAGTAGAAGCCTTATATAGAAGCCATGAGGTAATAAATCAGAAGCTAATAGTTGCCTAATAGAATCAGAGAGAGGCAGAGAGAAGCCAAGACCTAAAAATGATAGCCACTGGAATAGCTGTGGTGTCCAAATAACTTTCCAGTTCTCCACAAAGCCTTTTGTTGAAATTGCTGGGACTCTTTACTCATTTCTCCATCCTTATAATAAATCCCCATCAGCTCAGGCAACTTGAGTGTATCTTTGTTTATCACAACCTAAAACTGCTTATTAGCATGGAAAGGCCTAAAGTCCTTGTTGACATACTCATGCTTGTCTAGCTCTGTATAACGTGCTGAAGCGACTCTCAACCCTACACCCAGAAGTAGTGTAATGGGGGTGGTAAAGAATGTTGGCTCTATGCAGCTGCAGGCAGGAAAATCCCATCCACCGTATCCATGGGATATAAGCCCCCTCTCACTTGGAGGTGGAGTGGACATCACCATCCCAAACTCCTCAGGATTGGGGGAAGAGCTATGGACTAGAGTGGACTTAATGGTATTCTGTGATTCTTGAATCACATATTGTGATTCAAGCAATGGAAGAAATTATAACAGTGAGGTGGAGCCAGTGGCCACTGGACACTTTCGGGGCAGGGAAGGGAAAAGCAGTTGTAATACAGGGGCTTTTTCAGGACTTGGGAATTATCCTGAGTGACATTACAACGACAGATATAGGCCATTTGACATCACCATATAACATGCAGAACTGTATGGGAGAGAGTGTGGTCTACAATAGGAACTATGGTCCATGCTTAGTGGCAAAGCCCCAGGATGTGTATATCCATTGCAGGTGATGTGCCACACTAATGAAGGATGTTTATGTGGGAGGTTGTGGGAGGGGTGGGAGGTGGGGAACATGGAAGTCCCTGTAATTTTTGTGTAACATTTATGTAATCTAAGCATCTTTAAAAATAAAAATAAAAATAAAAAAAAAGAATGTTGGCTCTGGAGCCAGGCTGCTTGGGTTTGAATCCCAGCTCTGCCACTAGGCAATTGTTACTTGGAAGAGTTAGTTAATCTCTCTATGCGTTGGTTTCTTTACTTGTAAAGGTAGGACTGTATTTGTTTGTTATATGTCTCAAGCTAGATTTTGTCTCTTTTTCAGCACTATACCTCCAGTGTCTAGACTAATACTGGCATATAGTAGACACTCATTAGATAATCATTGAAGGAAAGGAAAAAAGGAAGGAAGTAAAGAAGGATGGGATAAAGGAAAGGAGGGATGAAAAGGAGGGAAGGAGGGAGCGAGGGAGGGAGGGAGGAAAATTTCCTCTTTGGCTTCCCTTTAATTCATTTATAACGTTAAATTTCAAACTCAATACTACAGCACAAAAGACCATGCTTCATCTTGCCCCCTACTTAGGTCTTTCACCTCATTTTATTCTGACTTTCTCTTTCTTATCCTCTAAGTTGAACCTTAAATATTACTGATTAAGACAGGACTTGCCTGATCCCACCCCATGGTTCTTTATGATAGCTTGCTGTTTATTTCATTTGTAGGATATTCCCATTTTGTAATTATTTATTTATAGGATTTGTTTACTACTTCTTAGCTTGGTCCCTCTACTCCCCATGCCCACTCAATAATGTACTCCATAAAAGGGAGGCAACATGCTAGTGTACTGGGTACCCAACACCGAGTACAGTACCTGGTTTATTGTAGATGCTCAACCATTAGAACAGAATAAATAATGAAACAGTTCCCTGCCACATACATTGGCTCTCTGGACTAACCTTATCATTTCCTTTAACGTCCAACCTGAACCACTACGAAAATGGGGAGCAGATGCTAACGTAGCCGCGCCTGGATATCCTATTTACACGGGAGGAGCACCACTATTGGGAAGCCTCTGGCAAGAGTGATGGTTTAGCAAGGCATAGTCAGACTCTGGTGTGATATTCCACCAGCTGTTGAGAAAACGTCCAGTGATGTCATTCATGCCCAACATACGGCACATTGAAGACTAAGCAGACATTGTTCTGAAAGAATCATGTCTGTAAGGATAACAAGGAGTCAGCCTAGGCAAGAAACCACTGAGTCCTGGAACGTAAGGCACCCCATGGGGAGGCTAACAGGGAGGTAGTGAAGATTAGGGATATAAATCATCCTTTTTCTCAGTCACCAAATGTTTTGTGTCTTAGGGGCATAAGGCATAACAATAATAATAACCAATATTTCAAGAGCATTTACAATGTGTTTGTCACTCTGCTAAACCATTTCATGCACAGTCTTATTTATTCCTCATAAAAACCTTATAAAGTTGGTAGTCTATCTATTTCACAGATGAAGGCAAATGACGCACAGACTGACTTGATAACTTGCCCAGGGGCGCCCAGCTATTAAAATGCAAGGCTGATATTTGAATGCAAGCCTGGTGATTTCACTGCCGGTGCTCTGTGTTTCCAATCTAGCAACTGTCTGTGACAGCCGGAAGGTGGCAGCTTCAACTACAGAGGGTGAGAACGTCTGTTTCAGCCCCAGGACTCAAGCTTATCTTGAGTGCAGTGATGTTACCTCTTGGTGGTGCACAGTGGACGTTGAGAGGTTGAGAGCGTGCGATGGTCACTCCCCAGATTAGGTTATATTTTCTATGGTAGCAGCAGAATCAGGAGCAGCAGGGGAATGGGCAGCTAAAGAAGGCCGGTTGAACAGCTAATAGTGAGACCGCTGACCAGTAGGTCTCATCTGTTATTTCAGGCAGTTCTCAGCCTAGCGATTCTGACAGTGTCCTCCTACTCAGACTCTGCAACCCTTGTAAGCATGCCCTCCTTCAGTTCAATCAGCTGGCCCTCTTTCTCAGCCTTGCTCATCCTCCAGTCTCCCCAGCTCAGTGAACAGCAACTCCATCCTTACAGCTCCTCAGGCCTAAATCTTTCACATCATTCTTAGCTCCTCTCGTTCTCTCTTAGAGATGCCAGCAAATACTATCACATTTACTTTCAAAACATATCTGGAATCAAATGATTTCTCACCACTTCCGACACCACCACCCTAGTCCAAGCTATAACCATCCTTCACCTGGTCTGTTGTAATAGCTTCCCAACCGGTCTTCCAGATTCCACATTTGCCCCCTTCTAGTCTGTTATCCAAGGGGCAGTTGGATGTTCTTTTAAGAGCCCAATATTGGGCAGCAGATTTAGCTTAAGTTGTTGAGCACCTGCTTCCCGTGTATGAGGTCCCAGGTTCAATCCCCGGTGCCTCCTAAAAAAAAAAAAAGAAAAGAAAAAGAGTTGAATGTTGTCACTCCTCTGCTCAAAACACACGTTGGATTGGCTTCCCATCACATTCAGAGTGATCCACATGGTCTGGGCCCTGGCTTCCTCTTTGACTTATCTACCATCAGGAGAGCTTTTGCTCACTGCACACCAGCCACACTAATCTCCTTGCTGTTCCATGAACACAGTAAGTCCTTTAAGGGCATTTTCAGTCTGTGTCTCTTTGCCAAAACTACTCTCCCTCTGTACATCCATAGAGCATGTTTCTTATGCTCTCACTTTATTCAGGTCACTGTTTAAATGAAATCTTATTAGATGGATTATCCCTGACCACTGTTTCTAAAATGCACACAAACAACTTTTCCATCTATAACCTTATCCTGCTTCATTTTCTTTCCCTGTATTGTTCTGGATCTGACATTTCAGACCTTCGTTTGTTTGTTGTCTGCTCCACCTTTCCAGATGTAAACTCCATTAAAAAGTGGGCTTCGTCTGTGTTGTTCACCACTGCATGGAGAATGCCTAGAGAGTGCCAGGCACATAGTGGTCTCTCAATAGATAGTTTTGGACAAAAGAAATTAATAAGTGAATGAATGAAACTCACCTCTACCAAGCACCCATTGTCTTCTCTGCCAAAGGATGGCGGTCACCGTTCCAGGTGGTAGCAGGGATGTGCTGGCAAAATCTGCTACTGAATGAATTTCAGGCAGGATCAAGTATGTGGGGTTGAAGTGGGGAGGGCTGGAGTCAGGGGTTGATTGTTGCCAGAACAATACTGCAACTCCTAGATCTGAAAGATTAAAGAGACGTGAAAGTAAGGAATGATATATTTGCGTGCATGTGTGTAAGAATGTATACATATATATATACATATAACATTTGACTCTCGATTAGATTATGACAGGGACACATAGGACGGCTCTGCCTTGTAAGAGATGCTGAGAGGACACATATCTCAGGCAGATGAGAAATTTTGGTACTGGGCATTGGTTACAAAGCTTCATTTGCCTAAGGCAAAGGACTAGGTGTATAAGCCACAATGGGAGCTCTTAAGATAAAATATGACTTACGATGGTGTGTGTGCAATGGGGGAAGGGGTGCTAGGAAGGACCCCCATGACTGCCATAGTGTCCAACAAATAGAGAGAGCTTTAAATTGGGGGGATCTGAGAAAACATGATATACAGAAACCCAGGCACATGATTGAAGGAAGGAGGAGACTGCCTGAAGATGGAAGGAGCATCCACTCTGCTAGAAGGCAGTGACCCAAAACAAGGGGAAAACAAGGAAAAGAAGCCAATGGCCCAATCCCAGCAGAATACCAATACTAGATAAGTTGTTGGAGAGGGGCTTACTTGGAAAATTCACCTCACAGAGTGGGCATAAGAGTCAAAATTCTGCCTATTTTAAGGTTAGAATTGGTCCTAGATCAGCATGGGGCTGTTTTGAGGTTCACTGGCCATAAACTGTAGGAAAGAAGGACGGCAGGGGCTGAAAACCAGCCTCAGACCTCAGAGCTCCACAGTTACACAATTAAGCAGCTTAAATCTTTGGAAAAAAATTATTGGATACAAATTATGTATAGAAACTGAGTATTAAGGGTACATCAATAATATATGAAGGTTAATTTGGATGGATGTGGCACAGATGACCAGAGTCTAAAAGGAGAAAGCATCTTGATTCAGGATGCTAAAAATAATAATTTTGCGTGCTATGCTGAACATTATCATTGAATATAGTCAAGTAATTATATATACTAAGTCTAGCTTATACCTACCATACAAATCCAGTAATGCTAAAAAAAAAATTATAGAAAACAAGTCTGTTTAGCCCTGCCCCCAGCCAAAATATATGTATATATTGCTGCTTTTTAAATAACCATAAGCAGGATAAGTTCAAAAAGTAAATTTGCCAATAAGATGAAAGTTACTTATTACTTTGGCATAATTGCTTTAGAAAAGCTCCCTTTTTTCCAAATATCTGAATGATAAAATACCGAGGGAGGATATTTTTCCTGATATGCAAATAGAGTACAGGCATATCACCTTGATCTGGTTGAAGCCTCTTGGTTTCTGGTTTGCCCATATTCTTAGTATATAACCCTTTAGAAGTCTCAGTTAAGATCCTGGACACTTCCTAATTGGCAGTCCTAATCTCTATTTTTTCCAGAACCTGAAGTCTTTTAAACTCTTAGAAAATCTCCTTTTTATCATGGCATTTTCTCCTTTCCTTACCTCCTCTCTTCAGGCAAATAGTCAGCTTTCTCTACATTGCCTCAGGGGAAGGATGTCATAAGGCAGAAAGCAAAAATAGCCTGAACGTCTCTGTATTTGTGCTCCCAAAGCCCAAGGCTTTAAGGAAATATAAAGAATTTACTTATAGACAAGGCTCCAATACTCACTTCCACCCCAGATAACAAAAAGCTGTCTCTAAGGCTGAGGAGGGGATAAAAAAGAAGAGGGCTATGCAGAGTGAGAATGGGGTGATGAAAGCCAAGCAATCAATGGGTTCCTGGAAGAGGAAGCTGCACCTCATTTCCAGGAAATGCTGGGGAGATGAACAAGCCCCAAAAAGTGAGAGAGAATGGCTACAGGGTGCTGAATCTAGAGGGAAAAGGAACCAAAGATTGACTCACAAAGACTTCTGGATACCTGCATGATCCAAAAGCAGCAAAGAGAGCTGCCAGAGCTGAAAGGCCATGGAGGCACGGGATGTCTTAGCAGCCACCTGCATGGATCAGTGGTTTAGGACCAGGTGGACTCCTGCAAGTCCATATCTCAGCACTATGAGAGGTCCCCTGGCACTGGATAAAGCCCTAGAGTAGTGGGAAATCTCCCAAATTCACTAAGATTAAATTTCTATCATCTAAGACTTCTGCATTGAGCCAAAATGGAGTAAAAAGGACTGCACTTGCCCTCCTACCTGAAACAACAGAAAGAAAGAGGAAAGAAAGAAAGGAAGAAGGAAAGGAAGAAGGAAGGAAGGAAGGAAGGAAGGAAGGAAGGAAGGAAGGAAGGAAGGAAGGAAGGAAGGAAGGAAGGAAGGAAGGAAGGAAGGAAGGAAGGAAGGAAGGAAGGAAGAAGGAGGGAGGGAGGGAGGGAGGGAGGAAGGAAGAGAAAAAAGACAAAAATACATGAAACAATGGTTTTCAGACATGGGCATCAGGTAATAAATGACACTGACCCCCGAGGAAACGGAAACAAAAGAGATGAGCTCTATGGTTGTCCCAGTTTCCTCCCTTGAGAGAGTTCCCACACTGCAATTCAGGAAGGGTGAAACTAGGTAGAGCCCAGCAGAGTCCCTGAACTAAAAGACAAACCTGAGAGTCTGGAGAGGCTGAGGCAGCTAGAGTTTTTGCAAGAGAGAACTAGAGAAGAGAGAGCTGCACAGAGAGAGAATCCCAGAGATTTGCAAAGGGGCCCTGCCAAGTATTCTGGACAGTACTGATCAGTGCATGTGCAAGAGAAAACCACCCAAAGCTGGGAAAGAGAATAAAGGAAACAATACCAGGCCTTCCTGGGAATAGTGCCCACACCCATCAGCAAAACTGGGAAACCTCAAAATTCACTGGATGTTGGGTAGAGTGCTTGCCTCATAATTTAAATACTGCTTTAGACCAGCTTAACAAATCTTTAAAGCAAGAACTGAAAAAATCAAACTGTTCCCAGGACAAAATTCAAGAATATCTGTGAGAAAGTTCTCATTACTTCAAATATTTCTTCTGCTCAGTTCTATCTTTCTGGTATTCCAACTATGCATTCTGTGATGCTTTGAGGTTTTTGTGGAGCTCAGAAAATCCTCTTCTTAATGTGAACCCATTCCTGTGCCTGTAAACCTGTTGTAGATGGGATCTTTTGATTAGATCATTTTTGATTAGATATCTTCAGCTAAGGACCTTTGTTAGATTGTAGGACCCAGGGTGAGGCTTAACCCTCTTACTGAAGCCCTTTATAAAAAGAAGAATAAAAGCCTCAGACACAGAGAAAAAGCAGCAGAGACAGAGAAACCTCTAGAGGCTGAGAAAGAGGTCCTGGAGGCCAGAGGCTGGAATCAGCAGAGCACAGAAGCATGGAAAGAGGTCTCCCAAGAGGCTGAAAGAGATGAGACCTGGAAGAGATGGGAGAGACAAGCCATATGCCTGATTGTCCTCATCTGCGCTCAGGGAGAAAGTAAGCCTGGAGGAGAAGGCAGAGTCTGGCAGAGCTGCCATTATGCCCTGCCATGTGCCTGATCACCCACAGTTTAGCTCAGAGAGAAAGCATCTTTAAATGACGTCACCATGTGCCTGATTGCCCACAGCTGCAGCTGGGTAAGACAGCATCTCTTGACAATGCCTTTATCTGTACACTTCCATGACCTCAGAACTGTAAGCTTTTAACCTAATAAACTCCCATTATAAAAGCCAACCCATTTCTGGTATATTGCTCCCAGAAATTTTGGCAAACTAACACACTTATGTCACACCTTTTGATATTGTGCCATGGTTCTTGGATGTTCCGTTGTTTTTATTGATTCTTTTTTCTCTTTGCCCTTCAGCTTGGGAAGTTTCAATTAACCTATGTTCAAGCTCACTGATTCTTTCCTTGGCTGTATCAAAACTGCTGATAAATTCATTGAAGGCATCCTTCATTTCTATTACACTGATTTTGGTTTCTAGGATTTCTACCTGTTCTTGTACGTTGTCTCCTTTTTCCATTGTAGCCCTCACCATTTTAATCATGGTTATTTCAAATTCCTCAACTGTTAATTTCAACATCTGTATAATATCAGAATCTTGTTCTGATATTATTGCTTTGACTCTTCAGACTGTATTTTTTTCCTTGCCTTTTGGCATGGCTTATAATTTTTTTGTTGAAATCCAGGCATTTTGTGTTAGGTAAGAGGAACTGAAATAAATAAGCCTCAGTGTGAGAATTTATGCTAATATGGCTAGCAGCTGAGCCGTGTTTAATGTTTGGTGTAGCTGGAGTGTCCTTGTCTTCTTGACTTTGGGCTTCCCTAAGTAGCTCTCCTCAAAGAGAATCTGTGTCTTGCAGCTATTCAGCTATTATCCACTCTTATTTCACCGGAGCCATGTCGATGTGCTGGTAAGGTGTAAAGGAGGGAGAGTGTCCTGATCTGCCAGATAAATTTTTAAGTGGGCCTGTGTTTCAGAGCTGTGGCTTTCACAAGTATTTCCTGAGTGGTATATCTTTCATTTCCCCCAGTTTCCTACTCTCTCC
Source organism: Tolypeutes matacus (assembly GCA_026826555.1). Taxonomy (NCBI): domain Eukaryota; kingdom Metazoa; phylum Chordata; class Mammalia; order Cingulata; family Chlamyphoridae; genus Tolypeutes; species Tolypeutes matacus. Next base: position 15,760,957 of record JAKSZT010053830.1, on the reverse strand, counting down.
CTGGTTGCTGTCTTCCCAATCAATTTCTTTAAACTTTTGATTCCTGTTGACTACGTTTTCTTCCCTCATTTGAGACAGGAAGGCTGGAGTGGAAGGAATTCCCTTCCTTCAACTGAGACAAGTTTCTAACAAAGTCTTTATTTTGGAGAGTAAGGCTTTGTTATGTAGAAGACTCTGGTTGTATTTCAAATTGATTACTCCTCCTTGCCCCCTGCCAGAGCCAGGATAGGGGCTCCTTCTTGGCTCTTCCCCTTGAGAACCTAGTGAGGTTCCTACAGGTAAAGCCCATGAAAGTTGGGCCCCCTAAACCCGTGACTCCCAGAGTTTTCTCATTCTCACCCTAATCCACACTTGACCTCCAGCAGTTCATCAAAATTATCGTCTAAGTGCTCCTACCAGTTTATGGCTCCAATGTCTTTGGCTACAGGTAAGTCAATCTCACTTGCTCTTTGGATGTGTCTGTCTTCCCAGATTTTAGCGTGGCAGTTTGCCCTGTGACTTCAGTTCTCTGAAGAGTCCAAGAAAGTCACTCAGTTTCAGTTTTTCCAGCTTTTTCTTGTTGTTGAGGATGGGCATGACAACTTCCAAGTTCTTTACATGTTGGAGCTGAAACTGGAAGTCCAAGAATATCTATGGGAATACAAAAATATCTAGTACCTAACAAAGTAAAATTCACAATGTCTGGCATCCAATCAGAGAAGTTGAAAAACATGACCCATAATGAGGGGACAAATCAATCAATCAAAACGGACAGAGAACTGATATAGATATTAGAAGTGGCAGGAAAGGATATTAAAACAATTATTATAACTATATTCCACATGTTTAAAAAGTTAATAAGAGACATGGAAGATATAAAAACACTCAAATCAAATTTCTAGAGATGAAAACTAAAATGTCTGAGATGAAAGATTCAATGGATGAAATTAACAGCAGATTAGACATTACTGAAGGAAAGATTGGTGGGATTAAAGGCATAGCAACAGAAGCTCTCCAAAATGAACTGCAAAGAGAAAAAAGAATTTAAAATGAAAATAGCCTCAGTGAGCTGTGGGACCATTTCGAAGGAAAGGAGGGGACTGACAGAAAAAGTGTTGGAAGAAATAATGCCTGGAATTTTTCCAAACTTAATTAAAACTCTAAATCCAATCCAAGAAGCTCAGTGACCACACACACAGGAAACATGAAGAAAAAGAAAAAAACTATATTAAAGCACATCATTACCAAATTGCTTAAAACAAGTGATTTTAAAAAGTGTTAAAAAAGCATCCAAAGAACAACAACAACAAAAAAAACATGTTACCTACTGAGAAACAAAGGAGACAGGCGATTTCTCTTAAACAACACAAGAGACATAAGGGAGAAACTTCTTTGAAATACTGAATGGGAAATAACTGTCAACCTGGAATTTTATATCCAACAAAAATATCTGTAAAAAGTAAGGTAAAATAAAGAGTGTTCAGCTCTACCCAAGGCTGTATCACCAAAGAAGAATGATATGGAAATATGGATCTACACAAAGGAATGAAGATTACAGGAAATGGTGATTACATGGGCAAATATATAAATCTTTTGTCTTATTATTTAAATCTTTAAAATATAATTGACTGGTCAAACAAAAATAATAATATATTATTGGATTTATAATATATGCATAAGTAAAATATGTGACAACAACAGCATAAAGGCTGGAAATGGAGAAGAGTACTGTTCTTATACTTGAGATGTTGGTATAATATCATTTGAACATAGATTGTGGATAAAGAAGAATACCATAAACATTTAATCAACCAGTAAATAACAAAACAAAAGATCAAAGCTAATAAGCCAACAAAGGAGATAAAATGGAATCATAAAAAAAAATGCTTGATCCAAAAGAAGGCAGCAAAAGAGAGCACCAAGCTCCAGCAGGGCACATAGTTCTAGTCCCAGCTCTGTCTGGGTAAGGTAGGGGACCCAGTCAGATTCTCTCTCTGCATCCCATTTTCCCTATCTGTAAAGTGAGGTGTTTGTATACAATCTAGTCTAGTCATTAAATCTACAAGGATCCATCGAGTCTTAACATTCTCTGAGGGTGTAGCTCAGTGGTTGAGCGCCTGTTTCCCATGTACGAGATCCTGGGTTCAATCTCCGGTACCTCCGAAAAAAATAAAATAAAATAAAAATTTAAAAACCTTCTATGAGCATCTGATCTCTTTGTCAGAGTGTCACCTGAGATATTAGAAATGAGATCTTGGACAGAAAGGTGAGAGAGGCTGAGAGAAAGGCCCCTTAGAACATCCCTCTGGAAGGAAGATTGGGTCAGGAGTCAGGAGACCTGGGCTCAGTTTTTCTCTTCTGCTGAGGAGCCTAATATTGCAGGCCTCTAGGCTTCTGGACCCTCATCTGTGAAATGAGGTGGTTGTTGAATCCTCAGGTCCTTTTCTCTTCCAACACTTCAACTTATGATTTTAACTATCACCCTCAGTTGTTCTCAAGCCCTTAGCCAGGACCCAGTAGAAATAAATTAAAATATGTCTCATGAACTCTAATCATAGTTTTGAAATTATATTATCCTTTAGGAAATAGTGAAAAAACACATTTCAGCCAAATCCTAGTTATAAATGAAGCCAACCACCCACTTGGCAGGGAAAAATTGAAGTATATGGTTGTCCAAAGAAATGCTCCCTCCTTTGTATCACCATGGTTATTCACAAACAATTTTGATTATTGAAGGAATTCTCCAAGATCTGATTCTCCTGCTTAATTGCCAATCCCCACTCTGCATATTATTTATGCTCTTAAAATTGATATCTTCTCTATGTCTGAGTGGATTAAAAATAGGAAGGGATGAAGGGACTTTTATCCACAACTACAATTCTGTGACCACATGAGAAATACTACTTTCATGTGGATCTGTTGAATGAGTTTGAGAGTAGATTTGAGTTCTAACTGACAAATTGAATCATAGAATTCTTGTGCTTGATGAGCCCAAAACTGTTGTATTCCCAGCACATAGAAAAGTCACTATTTTCAGCTAGATTTGAGTGCCCAGAGAGGACTGGTTATAGGACTAGTTATAAGAGGCCCAAAACTTTCAAGAAAGCAAAAAATCCAGAAGAACAACAACAAAATCTGAAGCAAGAAATAAGAAGCAAAAAAATATCAGAGGGAGCAGAAGTTGGTCAAGCCATTGGGTACCTCCCTCCCACATGGCAGGTCCCAGGTTCGGTTCCCGGTGCCTCCTAAAAAAGAAGACAAGCACACAATGAACAGACACAGAGCAGAAAGCAAGCACAAACAATGGGGGGGCGGGTATAAATAAATAAAATAAATCTTAAAAAAATCCAAGTGAAAAGAATGACTAAGGGTTTGAAAAAGAATGAATCAAAGAATAAAAGCAGGCCCAGTTATTTCTTTTTTAGTTACAAAAATCTCTCTCCAACAACAAATTCCCCTAATAAGAAATTTTAATTTATGGGAATTTGTTTCTATATACCTTTGGCCAAGAGTGAAAATTTTAATGCCGGTTTAAAAGTGTATGTTGGAAAACGGATGTGGCTCAAGTGATAGTTTCCCGTCTACCATATAGGAGGTCCAGGGTTCAATTCACAGGGCCTCCTGGTGAAAGGCAAGCTGGCCCGCACGGCGAGCTGGCCCATGCAGAGTGCTGGCCCACACAGGAGTGCTGGCCCATGTGGAAAGCTGGTGCAGCAAGATGATGCAACAGAAAAGGACACAGAAAAGACACAATAAGAGACACAGCAGACCAGGGAGCTGAGGTAGCACAAGAGATTGAGCTCTTCTCTTCACTCCAGAAAGTCCCAGGATCAGTCCCCGCTGCTGCTTTAAAGAGAAGACAAGCAGACACAGAAGAACACACAGAGAGTAGACAGTGAGTGCAAAAACAAAATGGGGGGGCGGGGGGATAAATAAATAAAAATAAAAATCTTTTTTTAAAAAGTGTATGCCATTCTTATTGGGAATAAAATAGAAGGGGGAAGGAGGAGGTAGGAAGAAAAAACGGAAAGGAAGAAAAGCAGATGGCGTAAGATTGGAAACATTTTCAAATAAAACTTGAGAAAATAAAGGCAAGAGAAAGCATACCCTGTTCTAAACACACACTCTGGTAACATCTCAGGCTGAAGGGATCTGAGATCATTCAAAAAGGGGGCCAATAGGGGCTAGGAAAGGAGGCAGGGGTCAATTTCTCAAGCATAAATTCTTAAAGGATTTAAATATTTGGTTTGGGGGCCAATCAGTCACACTTATACACACACAGAGCTGCATCTTGCTGCACACATTATCTGCCACAAAGCAAAACACATTACATACAATCTAAGTAAATTGCTAGGAAGGGAGATCCTGAAAAGCACACAAAGAGCAAGGGATGATAAGTACAAATGAACAGGGAAGTTGCTATTTTACTAATTTAAGCTGTATGAAATATAATTAATAGTAATTAAAATTTTGGCAAATATAATGCCAGCGTTTCTCTAACCCTCAAAGGTGAATATTCTTGAGTGTGTTTGGGTAGGTGACTTGGATCCGTTTCTTCCAGGTCAGTTCCTCTCTGCAGTGTTTTTCCCCAGCTCTTTGCTCCCTCTTGGGTCTCTCTGACTGAATGACCATTTCTGTCTATTGGCGTTGCTGGTGTGAATTCCTGGGCTGAGAGACATCCTGATGTGGCGCTGCTACCCCCTCCAGCGATGAATTGGGGGGAGCCATGCTCCCCCTTACAGCTTCTTCCTCCTGGTCCCCAGGACTCCACCACCTCACTTAAGGCTGTTGAAATGTTACTGTGTGGAAGGTAACTAAAGATTACTGAAAAAGAAGGGAAAAGTGTTTAAATGGTGTGCTTAAGGGAATTTTCACCGAAAAAAAAAGAAAGCTAAAAAATGAAAATCATAAACATTTGCATGGAGAATCCTTGAAAACACATCCCAGTTCTTAGCCTTGCTTCCTGGTCCACAGATGCACTCTCCTCTCACCAAATGTTTCCTTTTTTAAAACGCAACAATAAAAATCTCCTAGATCTTAACATTTTATACAGAGCAGTGCCACTCCTCTTTATTTTATTTTATTTTATTTTATTTTTTTTTTTTTTGCCACTCCTCTTTATACTCCTGTGGTTTTCAGACTGTGTAGAACTTTTAAGTACAAAAGAAATGATTCCCTGTATCAGTTAGATGCTTTAGCCTGCAAGAAATTGAAACTCAATGCAAATCCAATTCAATATTTTATTTTCATATACAGAATATCCTAATGTAAGGCTTGGTTAGTTCAGTAACCCAACAATGTTATCGGAATCTCAGGCTCTTTCCCTCTCTTTTCTGCTGAACACAGCATTATCTTTATCTTCCGGTTGGTACCTTCATGGTCAGCAACTGGGACTACAAGTTCCCCTTGTTCATAGCCAATGGGAGAGAGAGACAGTGGCTTTTCTTTGCAGAAAGCTCAAGCAAGCCCATTCATCTCTTTGCCTTATTTGCTACTATATCCTCAGTGCCTTCAGAGTAAGCCACAAAGACCTTATGTACGCAGGTTAAAAGTTATCTGCATATTCACATTTTCTGGAAAAATTTCAGTTTTTCAATCCATGTTCTTTTAGAGCTAACACTAATAAGCTTTAAAAATCAATAATTAACAGAGGTCATAAACTTATGTGTGAAGAATTCTTAGCCAAATAGTAGCGCTGCTGGGCAAGTAATAAAAACTCAAACATACACATTGAATGAATGAAAGAATAAATGAATCTCATTAGCTCAAATTGGCTTAAGCCTGAACCAATCACTGGCAAGGGGGCAGTTAGTCACCATCAGTTTCTAACCTGTGGGAAGCAACCAAAGTAACAACTGCAATCCCTTTATAGAGAAATCTGCCTCTTGCCTTAGATACACAGAGACCCAAGCAAAAATTGTGACATCAAAGTGTTTTAATTTCTGTATGTTTTACTCTTCCTACAAGGTCAAAATTTGGGACAGTGCACGCTTCTGTAATTTCTGTACAAGGAAGGGAGGCAGTAGGAAGTTTCCTATTCCTGCTACACAAGCAATCCCGAAAAGTCAGAGTAGGAGGCAGGGTTTTTATCTTCTGGCTAAAATCATTCCATTCAGACTTCTGACCCCCAACTCTGTATTTTTGACATGTTCTTAAGTGCTTGATGCAAATGCCCCTTCCAAAAGTGTTTTCAGAGTTTGACGGACTTCCTTTCTGCAAAGTTGTGGGAAGTCCTACTATTGGAAAGCAAAAGAAAACCTAGAGAGAGCAAACAGCCTCACAGAAAAATAGGAGTGCCTAGGCTTGCTCCATCTGGAAATCTGCCCATCCATGATGCACAATAGCTGGCATGGCAGGAAGCAAAAGGCTGTGGGATGGACCATCAAGCCTCTCGATTCCTGCACCCTCCCTGAGGCCAGCCTTGCCCCCTTTGTACCACCTCCTCACTCTGTCTCCAGCTTCCAGCTGAGACAGGTTAGTTCCACTAACAACTATCTCGGCTTTTATATTCCAAATAAAGTTTTTCAAAAGCTCTCCTGACACCAATGACCACCAAAACTAAAAGTTCGTAATACTCTAGGGAGCTCCTTTCCACCTATATTGTTAGCTTCCCCACAATTGAAGACTTTTTGTTTTCAGTTTAAAGTTCACTTTGTCCAGTTGGTAGAAAAATCACCTGTTCATCTCTCTAAAGTTTCATGATACTACTGGTCTAGAAGCAGCTTCTAACTCAACCGCCACCTGATAAGACACCCACAATATCCCGTGGTCAGAGTCGTCTGTACCATCCAGCACCCCAGCAGTGAGACATAAGTACCCTGCTGCCTCCTCAGTATTTTGCTGCTTCTGATGTCTCATTCATTCATTCATTCAATTACTATTTACTGAGCATCTTCTCTGTATTGGACAGTCTTCTAGACACTGGCAATACAGCAGAGGGAAATGGACAACAAATGCTCTGATTAAATATACATTTAATCATTTAGTAGGTGGAGACCATAAACAAATAAAACATGTCAAGTGTTGATGAAGACTATAGAGAAAAATTGAGTAGGGAGGTGAGATAGACAAAGGGGTCAGGTGGGGAGTGCAGTTTTAAAACGGTACCCAGGAAAGGCCAGCCTCTGGTTATTATAGCCAAACGCAACCACCAACACCACTTTGCTGCACTAACTCTACCTGTTGCTCTGAATGGCAGTAGATTTTTCCTCTTGATCTTCTAGGAAATGTCATCCCCTGGTGCCCAAGACCAATACCTTCTCTCCCATCTCTTTGGAGCAACTTCTTTTCCAACCCTAACCCCTTCCCAGTCATAATCCTCCCTTCTCTTTGGGACCTGCCAGTAATGATTGCAAGCACTATTATTTTTTCTATAAATATTTATTTTTTTTTGTTACTGTTTTATTTTTTATTTTTTTAAAAATACTTAGATTATGTAAATGCTACTTTAAAAAAATGTAGGGGATTCCCATATGCCCCACTCCCTATCCCTCCTACACTTTCCCGCATTAACAACATCCTTCATTAGTGTGGTACATTTGTTACAATTGACGAACACATATTGGAGCTTTGCCACTAAGTGTGAATTATAATTTACATTATAGTGTACACTCTCTCCCACACAATTTTGTAAGTTGTGACAAGATATATAATGGCCTGTATCTGTCATTGCAATGTCATTCAGGACAATTTCAATGTCCTGAAAATGCCCCCATATTACACCTATTTTTCCCATCTCCCTCCCCTCAGAACCTCTGCTGGCTACTGCCTCCACATCAAGGATAAAACTTCTTCCATTGCTAGAATAATAATAAGTCTACAGTAGAATAATAGTAAGTCTACTCTAGTCCATCATTCATTCCCCAGTCCTGAGGATTCAAGGATGGTGATGCCCACTCAGCCTCTAACTGAGAGAGGGCTTAGATCCCATGGGGCAGATGAATGGGACTATCTTGCTTGCAGTTACAGATTCTCTCTATTCCTTGGGATGGTCATTTTCCATCATCATCTCCTTGTTAGTTGTCCAGGGTGAGTCCAATGAACTGGAGGGTAGATGTTACAGCTCTTTTGAGATTCAGGGCCCAAACTGGCACATGGAAAGCCCAAAGATTTAAGTCTCCTGGATAAATCTATCAACTCTAGTACTAACTATAGGTTCAAATAGAAGAGCCATGTGTAGGGAAACCACAACTGAGCCCAACTCTGTCACACTGCAAGCATTCTGATGGCTCTGCCATGGACCCAATCTCTGTCCAAATGTGGTACCCAGAACTGATATTCTATTCCAGGTTGGCTCTGACCAGCCCAGAATAAAATGGGACTATCACCCCTGACACTCTTTATTCTGGGTACTTTATTTCTGATGTTGCAAACACAATTGTGCCTGTCTTTCCTTTTTCTTTTTCTTTTGGTGACCATATTGCCAAAAAAAAATATCTTCTGTTGATACATATAGAACCTAGAGTAAGTTAGATCATTAATAAATGTTCATATCTCCCAATTCTTGAACCCCAAGCTCTTTCCACTCTGTGGAGTTCCCTCCCTCTTGATTTCATTCACCTTTGTAGGAATTAAATAAGCTGGGCCCATAGATGTGACAGTCAGGACACACAGCCACGTACTGACCTCAAAACATTCTGTCTTGCTCCCTCTAACTCTGCCTACTTCAGCCTAGAGATTTGATTAACACCATCCCAATCTGCAAAGCTTTAAAGTGCTGAGCATTCATCTGCCTATTTTTTCCTCTCTAATGTTTAAAAAGAAATCAATTAATGGCAGCTCATGTTTCTGTCCTTTGCTTCCCTTGCCAGAGGTGAATCTCACTGTTTCTGAGTAAGAACAGGCTGCGTGCCTGCCCTGCGGCCTCTGCAGCTAAGGGTGAGATCACAAAGTAAATTCCCTTTCTCTTTTCACAGCCCTACTCCCCCTTGTGAAACCTAAACCATGTGGTGTGGAGGTTAAAACTCTCTAATGTCCAATCCCAAGATAGTATTTTTTATTCTCTATCATCCAAAATCAAAAGGGACAAATCAAAAAAAGCACTAAGAGACAGTATATTGTAGCTGTTTTGAGGGTTTAAATTACAGTTCCCCCAACTACTCACTGTGGAATTTGGGGCAAGTTACTCAACAGTTCTGTGACTCACTTTCCCCTCTATAAAATGGAGTTAATAACAGTACCTACTTCTAACACACATAGTAAGCACGAAATGAGTTAACATGCATAAAACACTTGGGACAGTAACTGGCTTATAAGTGTTAACTTCCATTTTGTGTTAAAATTAAATATATCAACAATCAAATTCAATCTCAATTATTTAGAGGTATATTATCTGGTCTGTGATTTCCCTAGTAGAAACAGTGTGATAAACAGGTTCTGAAGTTAGACTTACAAGGAAAAGTATCAGAGCTCATTTGCATGACCTTGGGAAGAGTATTTATCTGAGATAAACTTCAACTTCCTCATCTGCCAAACAGTAAAAATAACATCCCCTTCAGAGAGCAGTTGTAGGAACCAGCTCCGTAGAATGCCTATTGAATGTATGGCTTCAGGTGCAAAAAGTGCAATGGGTGTCTTTCATTGAGGAAGATTATTCTTTAAAGAAAAATTTCAGGGGAACCATGGGATGATGGCATTGGATTAGGCAGAAAAGGCTCAACTTTCTCAAAAACAATGGAGAAAGAGCCAAAAGCTGTCCGAGGGATCTGCTTTGGGGGTCAGCAGGCCAATACTTCACAACTCCCAGGAGGGAGAGGGACGGAGAGACAAAGAAACTGAAATGACAAACATGAGTTACCAAACCCCCGTGGCAGCCAGGAGGGGCTTCCTACAGAAATAAGAGAAATCATAAGAGGACATGATGAACAACTGTATACCAAAAAAGTAGACAATGTAGACCAGATGGACAAATTCCTAGAAACACACAAACCACCTACACTGACCATAGAAGAAATAGAATACCTCAACAAACCAATTACAAGTGAAGAAATTGAAATAGTCATCAAAAATCTCCCAAAGATGAAAAGTCCAGGATCAGATCACTTCACAGATGAATTTTACCAATCATTCAAAGACAATTGATGGAACATACAATATTTTTATGGCATTGGAATTGTTCTGCATGATCTTGCAATGATGAATACAGGCAATTTTAAATTTTGTCAAAACCTATAAAAGTATACGGGCAAAATGTAAAGCATAATGTACACCATTGACTATGGTTAACAGCAATGCTTTAATATTTGTACATCAATTATAACAAATGTACCATACACATGTAAAATGTTATTAATAGGGGAGAGTGAGAGAGTGGGAGTGGTTTGAGTATATGGGAATCCCCTATATTTTCTATGTATCTTTTCTGTAATCTAAAGCTTCATTGAAGATAACGTGAAAAAAATAAGACCCTGGGGGAACATATGGAAGAAATTGTCACTGTACATAAAAGATAACAGATCTTACAGTGGTGAAATAATAATAAAAAATTATTTTTTTGTATTTTTGTATTTTATTTAATATTTTTTATTATTTTTTATTTTCATATTATTTTTACTTGGGTTTTTTTGTTTGTTTGTTTTGGTTTGGTTTTGGGGGAGGTTTTGGGTTGTAAAAGGATCACAGCTGTGGCAGGGAAGCATCACTAGTGCAAGGTGTCGGTGATGGGGGGATATGTGGGGAGGGGTGTGCCTGGGGCATGCCTCTATGGCATATGACTATGTTCAAGTGGCCATGGGGCATTGTCTTGGTGAGTGAAGACCCACACAATAACTGAAAAAATATTGAATTCCCATCCTGGGAAGTCCTGCTACATTATCTAATAGAGCAGCAAGAATCTGTCTAGTACATGGGCAAAAGTGAAGGAGGACAGTCCATTATGCCAGGACTTTGATATTGATGGTTATGCTTATGAAACTTTTCTTATGAAATTGAAACAGCCTAGTATTATACATTGCCTAAGAGTTACCTCCTGAAAGGCTCCTTGTTTCTCAAATGTGACCTCTCTCTAAGCCTAACTCAGCATATAGACACACTACCTTCCCCCTGGTGTGGAACATGACTCCCAGGGATGATCCTCCCTGGCACTGAGGGATTATTACCAAGTGCTGGCTAGCGATGAATTTGAAAAAAGACCTTGACTGAAAGGGGAAAATATTAAATACAAATGAGTTTTTATGGCTAAGAAATAGTGTCAAAGTGTGTCAGGATGTTACTCCAGAGGTTACACTTATGCATGTCTCAGCAGGATCTCATTGACTATCACAGTAAACAGTGCCTCAAACAGTGGGTGTCCTGAGAGCTCTAGAGACATCCAGACACCGTTGGCAGGGCAAACAATCTCAGGAATTTGGCACCCTGTCAGTGGGCCTTACTTTGGAATATATGTTTCCAAATGTAACAGATTTAGACTCCTTTATAATTTTCCTACACGTGACTCTACTGTCCCTTTTATTTGAACCTACAATTAGCACTATACTTTTAAAAAATAGGTCCCAGAGACTTAAATCTTTGGTCTGTTCATATGCCAGTTGAGCCCTGAATCTCAGCAGAGTTGCAATACCTACTCTCCAGTTCATTTGACTCACCCAGGAAAACTAACAAAAGGATGATGATGGACAATCTCCTTCCCAGGTAGTGGAGAGTATCTGCAACTGCAAGCAATATAGTTCCATCCATCTGCCCCATGGGATCTAAGACCCCTCTCAATCAGAGGCAGGGTGGGCATCACCACCCCAAAATCCTCAAGATTGAGGAATGAACAAACATAGGAGAAGAAAGCAACTGTGGACTAAATAGACTTATTATTATTCTAGCAATGGAAGAACTTGTATCATTGATATAAAAGCAGTGGCCACCAGAGTTTCTGAGGGGAGGGAGAGGGAAGAATAGGTGCAACATGGGGGCATTTTTGGGACGTTGGATTTGCCCTGCATGACATTGCAATGACGGATACAGGTTATTATATATTTTATTATAAAATTGTGCAGGGCAAAGTATACACTGTAATGTAAACTACAGTTCTTTTTACAATGCTTCAGTATGTGTTCATCAATTGTAACAAATGTACCACACTAACAAAAGTTGTTGTTAATGTGGGAAAGTATGTGTGTGGAAGGTGGTATATGGGAATTCCCTATATTTTTTATGTAATGTTTATGTAATCTAAAGCTTCTTTTAAAAATATTAAAACAAACAAACAAAAAAGATGATCTAATACCAATCTTGCTCAAGCTCTTCCAAAAAATTGAACAGGAAAGAATGCTATCAAACTCATTCTATGAAGCCAATATCACCATAATACCAAAACCAGTTAAAGGTACTACAAAAAAAGAAAATTACAGACCATTATCTCTAATGAATATAGATGCAAAAATCCTCAACAAAATAGTTGCAAATTGAATCCAAAAGCACATTAAAAGAATTATACACCATGATCAAGTGGGTTTTATCCCAGGTATGCAAGGGTAGTTCAACACAAGAAAATCAATTAGTGTAATAAACCACATTGATAAACTGAAGAAGAAAAAGCACATGATCCTCTCAATTGATGCAGAAAAGGAATTTGACAAATTACACCACCCTTCTTGATAAAAACACTCCAAAATATAGGAGTAGAAGGACGCTTTCTCAATGGTAAAATTCATATATGAAAAACCTACAGCTAGCATTGTACTCAACAATGAAAGTCTGAAAGCTTTCCTGCTGAGATCAGGAACAAGATAAAGATGCCCTCTGTCACCATTATTATTCAGTATTGTGCTAGAATTTCTAGCTAGAGCAATAAGGCTAGATAAAGAAATAAAAGTCACCCAAATAGGAAAGAAAGAAGTAAAACTTTCACTTTTAGCTGATGATATGATCCTATATCTAGAAAATCCTGAAGAATCCACAACAAAGTTACTAGAATTAATAGACGAGTTCAGCAAAGTGGCAAGATACAAGATTAATACACAGAAATCAATAGTGTTTCTATACACTACTGATGTGCAATCTGAGGAGGAAATAGGAAAAAAATTCCATTTATATTAGCAATTAAAACAATCAAATATTTAGGAATAAGCTTAACCAAGGACATAAACGACCTGTATTCAGAAAACTATAAAACATTGCTAAAAGAAACCGAAGAAGACAAGTAAATGGAAGGACATTCCATGTTCATGGACTGGAAGACTAAATATTGTTAAGATGTCAATTCTACCCCAACTGATTTACAGATTCAACGCACCCAGTAAAAATCAACAGCCTTTTTTGCAGAAATGAAAAGCCAAAAATCAAATTTATTTGGAAGCGTAAGGGCCCCCAAATAGCCAAAAATGTCTTTAAAAAGAAGAACGAAGCTTGGAGGACTCTCACTTCCTGACTTTAAAGCATATTATTTTGGTACACTGGTAAAAACAGCATAACATTGGCATAAAGACAGCCAGATTGACCAATGCAAGCAAATCAAGAACTCAGAAATAGACCCTCATGTCTACAATCAAATGAGTTTTGACAAGGCTGTTAAGCCCACCCAGCTGGGCCTGAACAGTCTATTCAACAAATGGTGCTATGAGAACTGGATAGCCATATCCAAAAGAAGAAAGAAGATCCCTGTCTCACACCTTATACAAAAATTAACTCAAAATGGATCAAGGACCTAAATATAAAAGCAACGACTATAAAAGTCCTAGAAGAAAATGTAGGAAAACATCTTCAAGATCCTGTGGTAGTCAGCAGTTTCTTAAACTTTACACTCAAAACATGAGCAACAAAAGAAAAAAATAGATAAATGAAACTGCCTCAAAATTAAACACTTTTGTGCCTCAACAGATTTTGTCAAAAGGGTGAAAAGGCAGCCAACTCAATGGGAGAAAATATTTGACAATCACATATCCAATAATGGTTTAATATCCATGATATATAAAGAGATCATACAACTCAACAATAAAAATACAAAGTACCCGATTTAAAAATGGGCAAAAGACTTGGAAGGACAATTGTCCAAAGGAAAAATACAAATGGTGAAAAAACACATGAAAAAATGTTCAGCATCCCTAGTGATTAGAGAAATGCAAATCAAAACTACAATGAGATGTCATTTCATACCTATTAGACTGGCCACCCTTAAAAAGTAGAAAATTGTAAATGTTGGAGAGGATGTGGAGACATAGGAACATTGATTCACTGTTGGTGGGAATGTAGAATGATGCAGCCACTGTGGAGGACTATTTGGGCAGTTCCTAACAAAGCTGAATATAGACTTGCCATGTGACCCAGCAACACCACTAGCTACCCAGAATTACTGAGAGCAGGGACGCAGATAGACATCTGCACACTGATGTTCATAGTGGCATTATTCACAATTGCTAAAAGTTGGAAACAACCCAGGTATCCAACAACTGATGAATTTGTAAACAAATTGTGGTATATATACACAATGGAATATTATACAGCTGTAAGAAGAAATGAAGTCATGAAGCATATGACAACATGGATGAATCTGGAGGACATTATGTTGAGTGAAGCAAGCCAGATGCAAAACAACAAATACTGTACGGTTGTGCTATTATGAACCTAATATGTTATGTAAACTCATGGAATTAATAATTAGAATACAAGTCACCAGAAAACAAAATGAAGGTAGTGAATGGAAAGCTGATGATTAATCTGTGCAGAAATGGTTAAAAGGTTGTTTGTAAATCTTTGAATATGAACGGAAATGGTGAGAGCACATCACGGTGTTTGTGCCTAGCAGAGCCATTATATGGGTATGACCGTGGTTGAAAGGGAAAGTCTAAGGACATGTATATTACTAGAAAACTAAAACTATAACAGGGGACTGTATAACATGGTGAAACCCCATGTAAAATAAGAATATGGGTGATATTGCCTATATAAGATTGTTTTTACAAATAAACTAGAGAGAAGGAAGCAGAATAGCAGCTGTGTATGGCAGGTGAAGCATAGAGAGATTGAGAGGTGATGAGCTTTGTTTGTTTGTTTTGTTGGTTGGCTTTTTGTTTTTTGGTATTATTTATTATTACTGGAATAATGAAAATGCTCTAAAAATGATTGAAGTGATAAATGCACAACTATGTGATTATACCGAATACCATTGATTGTACACTTTGGATGGATTTATGCTTTATTAATATGTATCAATAAAATTGAGTTGTTAAAAATAAATAAAAAGAACTTCATTATCCTAGAATCCCACATTGAGACCTGTGCTCCTGACTTCCCTTTTCTAACCAGGGGCCATCTCTCTTTTTCTGGAAGTCCAGATTTCACGGTGAAATAGGCAGTGTGTCCTCACTGCCCTGCCAGTCCATGCTTTCCCTCCTGTTCCACAAGTTTCCCAAGGCCCCATACTGCATTATTCTCATTCAAGGTGACTCCTTTCACCAATAGCCCATCTGTTCTTCAGAATCTGGTGGTCTGTGAAATAAAACATTGAAGCTATTGTGGGCTCATGGGTTACCCCTTCTGGTTTGCTAGTAGTAAGAGCTTTCTATGGACAAGACCAGGTGAAGAGCAGTGCAAAGAATGGGCATATTAGGCACTGAGCCAGGATTGGCAAGAGTGGGAAGCATGGTATTTCAATCAACTCAGCCAGTCATCAAAGTAAGTTGTCACTTAGCTAGTGTGATCTTTACTACTTTACAAAAATGTCATTACTCAAGTACAACATCATATTTAAACTTTCAAATCAAATTTTTTCCAGATGCCATAATATTAACAGGCTACATCTACACTCATAAAATGGTGAAACTAGAAGTACCTTATTTTATACCCCTCATTTTATTTTATACCCCTCATGAAAAAAACATTGAAGTGAGGTGACTTGTCCATGGTCACAAAAGTAAAGAATAGGTGTGGGTCTAGAACCCCGGTCCCCACCTTTCAGTCTATTATTCTTTCCATTGCATCATGCAACCTCATATTCCTGCTGAGCCTTTCGGATTAGATATCTCACTACAATGTTACATCAACTTAACTCTCGTTTCATGATTTCAAACCTTTATGGCACAAAGAAGACAGTATTCATAGAGTGTACCTCTGTGTGTGTGAAACAAAAGGCAAAATGCTTCAAATAGCTAACATGAATCCAAGTCACGCCCAAGAAATGCTTTCACTGTACCACCATCCTTGAATCACCCAAAATGAATTTGTGTCCTTGTTCATCTAATTTTCCAAATAAATATCAGTTACCTTGAGGCAGGTTATTTCCTCCTGATAAACAGCCCATGACAAGGCTATGAGCAGGCAGCTTTTTACCACCTGGTCATTAATCCTTCGAAATGCCCTATACCCAATTCTTAATTGCTTAAATGAATGGTTTCCATGGGTGATTAAACATCAGAGCAAATGTGCCACACTTGCTAATAGCGAAAGCAGTTGTTTGTGACGCCACTTCCATACTTTTCACCTCAATCCCAGGGAGCACTGAATGAGAAGTCAAGAAAAACAAATAATGATGGTGTGTGGAGATGAGGGCTGAAGGTATATGATACTGCGTTCTCATCCCTTCCCCAGACGTCATTCTGGGGACAGGTGAAACTAGCAGGTGCAGGCTTGGAAGAGAGAAAGTTCTCATGGGAAAATACTTCGGTGTTTCAGAGAGAATTTAGGTTAAGTCTGAGTTATTAAACAAATGTCTCTGTCAAGAAAGTTTAACTAGAAGGCTATGTAAGCAGAACTGGGGGCACCCAGTTCCTGGAGAAATGGTTTCTTACTGGACATGTTATGCCACCTCACCATTTTGATCTGCCTTTCTATCCTTGCCACATTGTTTGCCTACTCAGCTCCTTTGGTTTTCCCAGAGGCTGTAACCCCCATCCCTCACTCACACTCCCCAGCGATCACTCATGTAGTTACCTCAGGAGCAGCCATTCCACACCATGTGACCCCTTGCCCCTAGTTACAGTAGATTGGCCCAGCCTTGACCCCTTACAGGAGTCAATCAGAGCCCCTTTCTACATTTCTTACACTTGACACCAGAGCTGAAGGCCAGTATCTTTTCGTTGTCTAAAGCAAATGCTTTAAAGCTCAGAGCACTCTATAACTGTTTCCTCCCTTATCTTCAGGAGAAGAGGAAGCAACCAATCTGAGGAAACAGAAAAACTGAGACAAATGGAAAATGAGGGCAAGGATAGTTGTGGTGAGTTTTACTGCTTGTTCCTGTGTTCTTGGGCACTCACCTGATCTTGGGCTCCATGTGACAGCCTCATATCTAAATAATAAGTTACCTTCATTCAGTGAAGCTACTTAGTTAGAAATTACTCACCGCAAAGAAAAATCCTAACATGTTTCCTTCTTCCCATTGATAGTGTCTTGGTGGTGGATTGTTTGAATCTGTTGACATCTCCTCTTTTCCATTTAAAGTAATGGATATGTTTCCTTCATGTTGAGGTTATGGTGGAATATGGATGAGCCTCCTAGGATTTATACAATCCTGGCTTTTCCTGATACTCTCTAGTTGTGGGGAGCTGGATTGTCCTTGCTGACAAATGTTGAGAACACCTGGATCTGCCTGGAAGCATGGCCATGGTTAATGGGGCAGTGATGCTAACAGTGTAGGCCCCTTCACTCTGTATTTTCATTGCAATGGTGTCTCTTCCAGTTATCCATTGCTGCACAATAAACTACCCCAAAACTTATTGGTTTAAATCAACAATTAATTACTACTTTTCATAGCTCTGGGGATATTAGACAGAGTTAGGGGTTCTTACCATCTTAGATATTAGGCTTACCTGGGCTGAAAAACTTCGATGGCTCACTTGCATGGCTGGCCATTGTTGCCCACTATAGGCTGGGAACTCGACTGGGGCTTTCAACCAGAATGCCCACCCATGGCCTCCATGAGACGTGGGCTGCCTGTAGCATGGTGGCTGGGTTTCAAGAAGGAGCATCCCACAGACAAGAATTCCAAGGGGAACATATAGAAACTGCAAGTCTTCTAGTCCCACAAGTTACATGGTGTCACTAGTCAAGTCCAGATTCAAGGGGGGAAATCTACATACGGACACAAATACTGGGAGTCTAGACTCTTTGGGGCCATCTTTAAATTCTGCTTAACACAGTCCACCTTCAGGCCTCTAATGATTTACATCCCTCCCACCCACAAAATACACTCACCCCTGCTAAGACCCCCAAGTCACATCCCATTATGACATGAGGCTTGCACTTAAATTCCAGGATCTCATCATCTAAACCATGTTGATATACAGACAAGGTTCCTCAGGTGTACTTCCTCAGGTATAGTTTCTCAAGTGGTACCAATTCTTTTTTAGTTAGCTATTACTGCATAACCAGCCACTCCAAAATTTAATGGCTTAAAACAAACATTTTTTTTATCAAATCAATTTTATTGATACATATTAATATAGCCTAAATCCATCCAAAGTGTACAATCAATGGCATTTGGTGTTATCACATATTGGTGCATTCATCCCTTCAATCATTCTTAAAGCACTTTCATTATTCCAATAAAAATAATAATAATAAAACAAACAAAACTCATCACTTTTCAATCTCTCTGTGCTTCCCCTGCCGTACATAGCTGCTATTCTGTCTCTTTCTCTCTAGTATATTTGTATTGATATGTTGTAAAAAGTCTTATATATGCAATATCACCCAAATTCGTGTTTTACATGAGATTTCATGATCCTATACATCCCCAAAACAAACATTTTATTTTGAGTCAGGAATTTAGAAAAGACATAGCTAGGTGGCTTGTTGCTGATCCGTGTGGCATCAGCTGGAGCTGCTGGGGTAAAGGGTCACTTCCGAGATGGCTTCTTCACTCCCATGTTTGGTGACATGGTACCACCTGGTCTGTCTGTCTGCCTCTCTTCACATGTCATCTCACTCTCTGAGATCTCTTTCCATGGCGTGGACTTTTCACAGCAGAGTGGTCTTAAATAGCTAAACTTCTTACTTTGTAAAGTTGTTCTTGGAAGTCCCAGAACATCACTTCTGCTACATTATATTGATCAAGTAAATCTCTAAGACCAGTGCAGGATCTAGGCGAAGGGAACAGACTGCACTTCCCAAGGGGGAATGGCATGCCTGGATGCAGAGGAAAGGAATAGATGGCAGCCATCCCAGAGACAAGCTACCAAATATTCCTTATTGCCTACCAAGTCCCAGAACTCTCCTGGGAAAATAGCTCTTCTCCCCTTCTGCCTGGTCTCACCTAAATGACACTTCCTCAAGGCAACTTGCCTTGATTCCCTTAGAACAGATTGAGTGCTGCCTCTGAATGCTCATATAATAAACACACATCACACAGCAATTGCTACTGCCTTTTACTAAAATTACTTGTTTAACCATATGTCTTCTTGACAAGTTGTTGCCTGGGGCATCTGTACAGCTCATTGCTACATCCCCAATACCCAGCCTAATTCATAGTTCGTGGTGGGTCCTCCATAAATATTTGGGCCATGATGGAGGCTGATTCTGTCTATAGCAAACCTTGCTGGATATATCCTTTGGAGATATCATTGCTGGAGAAAGTCCTAGTCTTCATCTTCCCTTTTAATTTTCCTCCTTTAACTTTTTTTCCCAGATACACAGGAGCATCTATTTTTGTGTTAATAACATCATCAGGACTTGTCCTGTGCCAGTTTTCCCTGCTGCAGCGCCTGTGGGCTGGAGGCGTGATTATCATGCACAAGACAGAGAAGGGGTGGAATCACAAGCTGCTCCTGGAAATGAATCTACCATGATGCACCAGCCAGGAGCTTAATAGGGAGCACGATCTTCAATTTGCTGAGTGTAGCTCTACAAGGAGCCCTGAGCTAGGCTTGTGACATGCCATTTCTCAGTGGATTTCAGCTGTTGCTGCTGTTACGGGGAAGAATTGATGACTCTGATAAGAGATTT
The DNA here is from genome assembly GCA_026826555.1 of Tolypeutes matacus. Lineage (NCBI taxonomy): Eukaryota > Metazoa > Chordata > Mammalia > Cingulata > Chlamyphoridae > Tolypeutes > Tolypeutes matacus. Next base: position 15,741,115 of record JAKSZT010053830.1, on the reverse strand, counting down.
GAACACAGTCCTCTTATAAAACAGAAGGGCTGGGGTCGCTGGGCTAATTGGGATTGCAGACATCCGTTTGTACATGCCGTACATAATAATGCAGATACACCATATGCATTGAATAAAAGGTTAGCATATTTGAGGATAAAGCCAAAGCCAGAAGGACAAAGGCAACAGGCAATCTAATCCACTTAACGGGTCAAGGAGCTCGGAACCGAGCCACAAATGCATCATTTGACAACGTAATGAAAAAGACAGCAATCTATATCTACAAATAGCATTACGGTAGATTTAGTTTAGAGGCCAAACTAAGTTGATGCGAAATTTACAAGACTGGCTGTCTCTCGGAAAGGCTTGGTAAGTCGTGTGCATTCAATCCTTTTTTTCTCTGGAGCTCCCTGGGAGTTAGGTTTTGTTTCCAAGGTGGGCTTTGGTGATATCTGGACTGTTGTTTTGCTTAAATGGAGATTAAGCTTTTTGACCCCCAAGCTGAGGCTGCAAATTTTACAAGTGGGCAAGGTTTTTTAACGGCCCCTTTGAGCATTTCATTTCTCTGTCCAATCTCTGTGGGTCTGCTAGTGGGAGCACACACACACAGTTAAAAGCTGCAGGTGGCTTGAGCTGGAATTTGCAGTAAGGCATGTGTCTGAATCGAGACTTAGCAGCTGGTCCTAGAAAATGTCTGCAATGTGTGTCTTGATGACTTGGACAATGTGCTTCGTGTCTGCAAATCCCATTACAATATTTCTGTGCAAAATGCTATTGGAAAGGTGCTTCATTTTCAACCAAAGCTCGAATACGTCCTGCATAGTTATCACAGCACATTGCATTGCAAAATATGCAGGGTACATTAAGTGTTTTCCTTATGATGCCTCGGTCAATATCGGGTAGCACTCACAAAGGGTAATGAAGTCTGCTTTCAACAAAGCAATGTTCCAACAGTTAGGTGCTGACTGACCTTCACTTTTTGCTGTGCCTGCAAAGAAAGCGGACCCTGGTATATTGTACAGAAAGTAGCATGTGCAAGTCAGATGTGTTGGAGTAGGCAGTGAGCTTGTTCCTGCTGCCTGTGATGGGAGCTGGATCTATTCCTCATTCAAGGGTATAGTACAGCAATCCAATAAGAAGTTTGGGAAGGGATTTTTTAAAAACAGTAAAAAAAAGTCACTCTAGATATAGGGCATTCCCTTTCTGTGAGAAATATGAAATACTGTAATAAGTAAAACCACTCTCTTGATTTATTCCACAAATCTAACCTAGGCATACGCTTCCTTGTGAAGTAAATATGAATTCTGTATAAGATGCAACTGCATAGGGTTGCATCTTTAAACTTTCTTGGGAAACGGATGTGGGTCAAGAGATTGGGCTCCATCTACCATATAGGAGGTCCAGGGTTTGATTCTCGGGGCCTCCTGGTGAAAGGCAAGCTGGCCCGTGCAGGGTGCTGGCCTGCGCAGGAGTGCTGGCCCACGCAGAGAGCTGGCTCAGCAAGATGATGCAACAAAAAGAGACACAGAGGAGAGACAATAAGAGACACAGTAGATCAGTGAGCTGAGGTGGTGCAAGAGATTGAGCGTCTCTCTCCCACTCCGTAAGGTCCCAGGATCAGTTCCCAGTGCCACCTAAAGAGAAGACAAGCAGACACAGAAGAACACACAGAAAGCAGATAGCGAGCACAAAACCATGGGGCAGGGGGGAGGCAGAAATAAATACAATAAATCTTTAAAAATAAACAAACAAAGTTTCTTAGTGTCTTTTGTAGGCTTTCTCTGCTTAAGTTAGGGGAAGTAACTGTTGTAACAAATAGACTCTGAAATATATAATGATTCAAAAACAATAGGCATGTATTTCTTGCTCACATAACAAACAGCTCAGAGCAGTTTCGAGTCCTCAGGCTGAGGGTGGTGGGGAGGGATGCTTTTCCCTACACAGCTGTTGGGGACCTCATCAAGCACACATGATGTCCATGGTCCCCCTGGATGCTTTCCTCCCAGTCAGCTAGTGAGGGAAAGGGGCATGGAAAAGCCCCTGGGAAGGGTGTATGGACTACAGTGCCTTCACTTCTGCTCACTTTCCTCTAGCTGGAAATCAGTCACAAGAAGCTGAAAAGGAGTCTGGGAATGTCAGCCAGCTGGTACCCAGGCAGAGGAGGGCATGGATTATGATGAGCAGCTGGCGGTCTCTGCCACACTCCTTCCCTCCCTGCTCCTTTCTCTTGTAGTTCCCAATTTTGCAGGGTCCGCCTCAAAGTTGTAATAGTAGCTCCCCATTTCAGCGTGCAATGACTACCTCTACGTGGATCCCCTCAAATGTCCGGCCAAGACTCACCTCTGAAATTCAAGACAGAGATCTCCAAAACCCTACTCTATTTACATCTGATTCTCAAATGGGCACTTAAATTTGACACATATGAAAACAAATTTATCTTACCTTATCTATAAAATGGAGATAATAACAGTATCTATTCCTACGGTTTTGGGGAGAATTAAGTGTTAATTAGAAAATTTCGGGTACATAGTGATTGCTTAATAAAGGTTAGCAATTATTATTGTTATTTTCCTTCCACCTTTCTTCTTCCACAATTCCCGTTCTCTTCCCATGTTTCATTGCATTATCACCCACTGAATAGACCAAGCTGAAAGTCACATTTGACTACTCCTTCTTACTCAGCTCTCACCCGCGTTGAGTCACTTTCAAATAACACTCAGAGCCACTGCCTCATCTTCATTTTCATTGCCATGCTCTGTCTCAGACACCCATTACTTCTAAAATGAACTATTGCAAAACACTGCTAAGTGGTCAGCATTACTTGGCTCTCTTCCTCCTCTAACCACCCCCTACCCACCCTACTGCCAAAGCAATACCTTTAAAATATTCTAAACTATGTTCTCAAACACTTTCAATGGCTTTTTATTGCCCGTGAGCACAAAGTCTTCAACCCTTAAAGCTGGAAAGGGAGGTCAAGGTAGATTGTGAAGGCCTTGAATTTCTGTCCTGATTTCCAGCACTGCCCTCTTCCCTCTCTCTGTCCCAGCCATGGAAGATTACTCACACTGTTCACTCTGTTTATTTTTGTCCTTGTGCCTAGGAAGCCCCGCCCCTTTTCCCTTCTCTCCAATTTCTACCCATCCTTTAAGCCCCAACTCAAATACCACTTCATCGGAGTAGCAGCCCACCCCTAATCAGAATTCATCTGGCCTGCCTCTGTTTTGGTCTATCATTTTATTCATTCACACCTCTATTACTTGTCTACTATGATTTGTCCTAAAGTTAACTGAGCCCAGCTCCTCTACTCAACTAGGGTTCTTGAAGTCTAAGCAGAGTTAGTCATCTATAACCACCATTACGCTTATTTTTAAAGTTTCTCAGCTCACTATATATAAATATGGAGTTATTTATCTTTACCCCAGTAACTCCCTTCAATTGGACTGTGGAATCCCCCTTTCCCACTGGGGAGTAGCTCCCTTGTCAACATCTTAGCAGATTGACCAAACTCTAGTAACTGTTAGGCACCAGAAAGGCATGTGATCTGGATCTAAGATGCTTGAGAGGACGGAGAAGGGACAGAGAGAGGTCTCCTTGCTCTCCCTGGACTCACTCTGGTTCCATCATCAGTTCCATCTGATTCTTGTGGCTTCCAAGTAAGTGGTATGAATGATTGTCTTTGAAGAGTAGTGGCTCTAACCCAGAACCCTCCATAATTGAGGACATCTCCAAGAAGGGAGCTCTGCACACACTCCAGATGAATCTCTAGCTTAAGCAGGTATTGCTCAACATAGTAACTGACTAAGCAGACCCACAGCTGCTGCTTCTCAGTTGAACCTGACTCTCTTCACATGGAGCCCCAGGGAGGTGCAGTCCTCTTCTACACCCTTGAAGGCTTATGAAGAAATGAGATGAGAGAGAAGTTGTCCATATTTCCCCAAAAAACACTTTATACTACTATCCATGCAAGCCCCGTTAGCATGGTCTACTCCAGTTGGACTTTCATTCTCAGAAATCTCTATATCTGCTTGTCCCCAAACCTCAGAGCATACACTAGAGTCTGGGACTGAAAAGCACAAAGTAGGCACTGCCCTAGGATCCCAGGATGCTCTGCCAACAACCCTTACAATACTCACTATACTCAGAGCACCAGGGTACTTCTGGAAGGCTGACAGCTCAGCACACACTCAGTCAAGGTATGAGATGCTCATGTCCACATCCTGAACTTATCTCCAATCTTTACAAGAAATTATCTTAAACCAAAGAAGTTGGCTATGAGGATGAGAGCAATAGCTTCTCATCTGGAACCTACACCCCTCACACAGCCAAGAGACTTCCATCTTTGTGTCCACCTCTCCTGACAGGGGAAGGTGATGGGTGGAGATAGGGCACTGCCCTGGCCCCTCCCCCAAAAAAGCCCTGGGGACAGGATGCTGGCCTCATTTACCAAACAGCCTCTTTGGAATGTGGTGTATGTGCTGCCTTTTTTCTTCAGCTTTGGGCCTTGGCTACAATTGTGGGACAAGGAAAAGTCAGTTGGGCCCACTGTTAAATGTTATATCCACACACATGTATAAATTCTGTTGGCCTTATCACTGTTTTTATAATATATTTTTCTATATGTGTCACTGGACTCACTGGTAATTCTTTAAAGGATTACAGCTTCACCTTGTATCTCCATTTCAAAGCACAGTGCTGAGCACTTTGTAGGTCCTCAATAAATGTGCAATGCATTATCCCCAAAATTCCCGAGAAAGGTAAAGTCACAAGATCATAAGATGCCAACCTCCTCGTTTTTCAGAAGATGAATTGAGACCCAGAAAGATGAGGTCACCTATCCAAGGCACACAGCTAGCTGCGGTTCCCCTTCACATACAGATTCATACAATTAATGGCGCAGCAGAAGCAGAAGCGAGCCAACCATATTTGATGACTGCCTTGGAGAAAAGAAAGTGGGTAATGGAAATTGCTGCACAAATTCCAAAAATTAATTTTTGCAGATGAAGCACATTTTTCATTCCCTGATCTGGTAGGGTTTGCCAGTGTGTGCCATGACTAATTCCTGTTGGCCCGGCCTCGACTTCCTGTTTTCAGGGCAGCATGACAGATTTGTTGGTATAATTTGGCTTTAATTCTTTAATTCATTTCAGGCCGATCCTGGAAACCAGAGGCTCTGTCATGTCTTCATTGCAACATTAACTTCATTTTTCTGCCTTCACTCCTTCTGTTAATAAGCAGAGGCCACTCAATAGGGCAGTCTGAACTGCCTTCTGAAGGTGACAGTCGGAAGTATAAATAATTCTTCTCATTTAGCCTTTTATTCTTTTCCAGGAAAAGTGGGGGTTTCGTTCTCTTATCTCTTGAGTGGATCCAAAGCTGATAAATTCAGAGACAGCCTAAATGTTTCTCTGTGAAACAGAATTTCCAGGACAGACTGCCAAAGAAGAGGGGATTCTACAGTGCCATCCAACGGACTCACAGCGATTCAGGGTTGATACGAGATTTCCTCTGAGCCTCAATTTTTTCCACATTTAAGTCCATCTCTTAAACTGTGGAGTGGCTGGAACCAGTGATGTTTTGTCTGCTAGCTAAAAAAAAAGGAGCTCACTCGTTTATTCAGAATTCCCAGAAGCGGGGTAGAAAGGAAGGGAGGTGGCAAGCAGAAGACTGCAGCTGTGCCCAGGGTTCTGCACAAGTGGGCGGTTCCGTAAGGAGGACTGTGGACAAGGTGATGGAGAGTGGTCTCTTTAGAGCGGGCAGTTCACGAGCCCACAGTTCTTTGGCAAGGGCACCTGTCCGTACTGTTCACCTTCATGTGTGGGGTAATGTCTGACCTAAAAACCTATGTCCAGTCCTAAGCCTTCCTTGGCAGAGAAGCAGAAGCCACAAACCTTGGTTCCCTGGAAAGTCGGTGCCCCACCATGAACCAATTACTGTGCCCAGAGACCTGCAACACCGACTGGTCGGGCTGGATCACGTGCCCAAACCCAAATCTGTAGAGGGAAAAGAGCACCCAGGAAATGGCAGGGGGGCCCCACCAAGACAAGGGGGCCAAGGGAGAGGGTATTCTCCTCAGGAAGGAGTACTGGGTGGATTTGTTACATCAATAAAGACCCCTATATAATTTTTTAATTTATATTTTAAAATTAAAAATTGAGAGTTCTATCTTTCCCTCATCAATATATTACTTAAGGTAATTCTGATATTTCACGTAGCATTTAGGCATTTTGTGTAATGCCTAGTAAATCTATTGGACATAATATTAAAATATATTCTATTTTCCAAAGACTACTAGGCAATGCATAAAATGCCCAGGAACTGCATATACTGCCTGGCTTCTGCGCTTTTCTAGTGATGTATCACATGTCAAATTTCTGCTTCAAATGTCTTTCCATCAATTCCTTTCCTTTCTTATCTCTAGGAGTCAGGTGGAAAAACTTAGAAATGAACGGGTATTTCACAATGGAAAAGATGGAGAAGATGACTTGTTATTGCTCGGCCAAACTCAACTATGGGATATTTTGAAATACAGCAGGACACAGAGGATCTGAGAGGACCTGATTATTTTTAGTGTATTTTCTGAAAGCGAAAAAACAGCAGAATTTCCTTAGACAAAATCTAGTCCTTATCACATCTGTTAAAGTAGAGGCTGCTACTTTTATGTAGGAAATCAAAATGAGGAATTTCCTTTTCCTTAACACTTCTCCTTATACTCATTCTCATTATATTACTGGTCCCCATAACCATTACTTCAGTGACACAATTGCTTAAAACTGCAAAGTGAAAGCCAGGCTGATAATGCCCATCCATCACACAAAGTGACTTTGGAGTCCCCAGTGCTACCAGCAACGCCACAGAGAATGAAGAGCCGACTCCCCTCATTTTCATTTCCCTCTTAAGTAAATGTGGGCAGCCAAGAATTATGAGTGTTCATAACGAGGTGCTCTTATATAATTTAATATGTTTCTAGTCTGCCATCAGTGTAACACTAGGCCTTTGGTATTCCTTACAAATGGGTCTTTCCTCTTCAAAGGACATTTTAGTTGCTTTCCATCCAAAGATTCACTTAAGCAAAAGCATAACGTAAGGGAGAATAAAAGAATAGCAATCCTTTTTACCTTCCAACGAGTCACAACCTGCAAATATTTAACACTAAAAATAAGAGATGAGAAGACGCTGGTGTTTAGCAATTAGAGGGAGCTTTAACCCTTCGAGAGAAAGAGGTTGCTTTAAGTAAGGAAAGGATGTAAAGGGGAAACAGAAATAAAATTCCTTAAATATCTAGTTCATTCCAACTACTCTCTTAGATATGGGATTGACACACATGAAAATAAACAATTCCCATCCCCTAAAGAAATCACAAACTGATAAGGAAGACACACAATAACTAGAAAAGTGTCTAATGCATAGAAGATCTGCATTAAATCTTTGTTGGCCTGATAATATACCTATAACAAAAATCAGATTTTTACACTGCACCCTATCGGAGTCAAACTCTGGCTGTACCACTAGCAAACCATGTGATCTCAGCAAGTTACATGACACCGTTGTGTACTGTGAGCTTCCTTGCTCTGTGTCTGGCACATAAATAGAGTAGTAGTTAATATTAATACTCTTAGTGCTATCACCTACCCTCCCCTAGCCCCACCATGCTCCCTTCCTTAAAACACATGTTCCAGTCCTACCAAGCCAGGGCCCTCTTCCCAGACATGCCATGATATTTCCTGTCTCTGAGTCTGTGACTTTTATTCTATCTCGTCCACCTAGAGTTGAGTTTCAAACACAGTTGTGAACCCTTCAGAAGGAAGCACTGTGGTGTTTCACCTTAATAATCCTAGCAGCTGGCACATATCCTGGATCAGTGGAGACACTTGAAAATATTTGTTCTATTGAATTAACTGTGTTTCATACTAATTCATGTGACTAAAACTACATGTTATCAAAGTAAAGAGCGAGAAATTCCTCATAGGGAATGGATTAAGGACAGTTTCCCATGGGAGCAGTTTAACTTGGAAGCTTTGAAGGATGCATTCATCAGGGGGTCAAGGTTTGGTGTGTGTTCGTGTTGTAGTTGGCTTAAGGAGTGTATGGTGTGGTCCCAAACACAGGTCAGTGCATACAGGGGGTACCCCATAAGCATGAGCAGTGAGCTCAGCGAAGGAAAGGATGGAGACATGCATCTGTTCTCTAATCAACCACTTTTTTCATGCTAAAGGAAAATACAGCTTGGATCATTTGGCTTTGTTTTAGCTTGTCCCTGCATCAATATTATTTTTGTAAGCTCATGAGCAACAAGGAAGGAAGGGGCCTTAGCCATTTCTCAGACTTCAATAGCTATGTAGGCCAAAAAATAACTCTTTCCAGGCAGCCATTTAGCTGATCCAACAACACTTACCACCAGTAAATTCTCCCATTTTCCAAGCTTCCTTTGCCATAGACCATTATTTCCCAAAGCCAACCATGACCTCTTCTTTGGTATATCTATAATCTGCACATACCTCTTCTATTTCACCTTCAGGACTGAACTGCGAAGAAGCAAGTCTTAGCAACCTGCTGTGCAAAAGGAGGGAATTTTGACCAGAGTCACTGCACTTATAAAACATATACGAAAGACAGATCAGCTATTTTCTACTTATCAATAAGCAGCAAAATACTCTATTGCAAAGGCAGACACAATACGAGAACAAAACCACTCCAATAAAGCAAATCACCAACCTTCCTACTAGATCTGCTCCTGGAAGGAAATGGCAGGGTTGGACCAGAAGACTTAAAGACCTGAAAGAATAAAGGAAGGGGCCCCAGCAAAGGAATTAGTTTCTGTGCAAAGAAGGGTAAGTGAAGGGGGAGAGGACAAGAATGGTATGAGATTATGAGAGCAGAAAGAGGAGGGCTAACTGAGGCGGGGAGCAGATCATACAGGCTATTGAAGAGTCTTGGCTAAACAAGACAGAAATGGTCTCTTCCGTTATAGAGAAATCGTAAACCAGGGAAAAGAGAAATGTGAAAAGAGGACATTAAAGAAAGTATCAGTTTGGCAGTAGGAGAGTTGGGGCAGAAGGTTCAGCATTCCAGACAGAGAACACAGAACATGCAAAAAGACCAGAACCAAGAGAGTGTGGAATTCATTTGAGTAAAAAAAAAAAAAAGTCCAGTGGAATTAAGCGTTGAGGGTAAGCAGGAGAGGGGAACCAAGAAGTGAGACTGGAAAGTAAGACAGGCTGGATCTTAGGAGCCCTTGCACAGCATGGCATGGATTTTATTCTGTGCCCTAAGAGCAAGGAGAAGCCACTTTAAGCACCTTAAGCAAGGGGGTGATATAATAGAATTGGCAGACAATTTAGTGTGGCTCCAATATAGATGTGAAAGGGGAGAGGCAAGAGGTAAAACTGAAAAAGTTAACTGGGACCAGGTCACACAAGAAGAGAACCAGAGAGGTTTTTCTCTCCAGAACTAGAAAGAAGAAAGGAAGAAAGGAAAGAGGGAAGGAGCAAAGGAGGAAGGAAAACAGCCTAGGCATCCAACTGCCCTAGGGAAGATATCAGACCTCTCTCTTGGAAGTGCCCCTCCCTTTCCCACTAACTTCATTCCCTTGAGCAATGAAGCTGAAAGTTACTTTTCCCATCTTATTCTTAGCTTCACAGTAACTGCCAACATGTGGATCGCTTATACTACTTTTTTCTCATACTTGGCTGTGCATACGATTGGTGATCTTATTAAAATGCAAATTTTTACTCAGTAGGTCTGGGGCAGGACCCGAGATTCTGCATTACTAACATGCTCCCAGGTATTGCCTATGACGCTTGTCCATGGACCACACTTTTAAATAGCAAGGCCATATACAAATTTTAAAGCTAATAGGTTTGCTTTGGTTTCTGAACATATGCATAATAGCAGAGGAAAAAATACAAAACAAGCAACAAAGAGAACCAGGAGATTATGCCTCTGTCACTGTGCTGCCTGTTTTCAGAAAACTTGGATGTGATGTTGTTTTCCATAAAGAGACTTTGGAGAGCTTCAGTGTATAACTCAATTGGATGCAATTCAACTTGAACAATGCTTCTCTGGGAAGCTGGAGTCTGGAATCCTTCTGACCGTGACGCTACACCACAGTGACACCTGCTGGTGAGTCCATGGATTACATTTTAAGCCTATTTCTATAAGGAGGATTTGAGAATAAAGTCAACTGAGCAGTTTTCACACCTACAACTTTGCTTGAAATGCATCTTCTGATTGTGAAAGTAACTTTTTAAAATAATATGTCTGTGATATCTTGGTATGGATTGATGTCTGAGGTGATGTGCTGAAAAATGTTTAATAACTCCAGGAAAAAAAAAGGGGGGGGGGGAAATAAATACGTACATACATACATACGTGTATATATCATAAATTTTACTAATATAAAATATGAATTACACATTATTTACAAACAATAATGAAATATATGACACATTTTATTGTAAATTCTATATAGAAATTTATTTTTATTTTTGCTGAACCATATCTGTTGTAACCTATCGTTGCAATTCGACCATGATTTCAACAAAATCAGACTACAAATAAATTCTTAATTAGCATGCAATATAGCAAAGAAACTGATCATATCATTGATGAGCATGTGTGATTTTGACATGCTGTTTACTCTCCACCTGATGGGAAGAGTGGCTATGTTTGTTTAATTAGGGGTCGGTGATTTTAAAAACATAAAATCCATATATCATTAGACAAGGAAGGGATTTTAGAGTTCATCCTGTCCAGTTCCTACCTTTCACAAATAACTATAAAAATTAATTGAGACTTCTGCCTCTGGGAAGATGGAGTAGACATACTTTTCCTTATTCCTCCTGAAAAGTTCAACCAAAACCCCATGACATTATATGTAAAATAAATATAAGACTGAAAAGTGAAGAGAAGGTAGACTAGCAAGGAAACTCAGGACCAAGAAACAACATGGTAGTAATTTCCCTGGATTCTCCTTTTCCCTCATATACATCAGACTTGGAGCTGAAGGTATTGGCAACCTGGAAACACCACTGGACACACACACAAAAGTCTCAATAAAAGCCTGTTCTCTCTAGCTAATGGAACAGGAAAGAGACAGACTAGCAACACAAAAACTTTTGGATAATAATCCCTTTATTCTAGCCACAAATTACATTTAAAAAATAAAACATGGCCACAACTCCACTCATGCCAGCAAAGGCCAAGTGGGGAGCCTAGACTTCCGCCTTCACAAGGCTTTAACGAGGTGCCTGATACCTCTGCTGTGATAGTGTTAGAGAACGTTAAGTAGGAACCAAGACTTGTATCTCTGCTGGCTGGTAATGAGACCACCCTCTTCTGCTGTCAGTAGAAACCAAGTGAAAAGCTTAGACTTCCATCCCCACCCAACAAAAATGAGACACCCTTCCCTCTCCCTGCTGGAATGATGTCAGAGGAGACCCAGTGGAGAGCCATGATGCTCACAATTACCAAGTGATAAGTGGCCACCCCTGCTATAGTGTCATTGGAGATGATGTGGGGAGCTGGAAATTCTACTCCTGTCCATCAGGTATTAAAAGAGGTACATGTATTTCTACCTCCACCTTGCCATAATGAAGTGCTCCCTGCCCCTTCCCTGCTGCAGTAGTGTCTGAAAAAGTCAGCTAAAACAGGTTTAAATAAGATCCATATTTTTATAATATAAAATGAAAATATCTAAGTTTCATTCAAAATTCATTTGTCATACTAAGAACAAGGAAGCTCTCAAACTGAATGAAAAAAGACAATCAATGGATGCAAATACCAAGATGAGAGAGATGTTACAATTACCTGACAATTTTAAAGCATCCATGATAAAATGTTTCTATGAGCAATATAAACACACTTGAAATAAGTGAAAAGAAATAGGAGATATAAAGAAGAATCAAGTGGAAATTTTAGAACTGAAAAATACAATAAATGAAGTTAAAAGCTTGATGTGGGCAGATCACAAGAATGGAAGAGACAGAGCGAAGAATCAGTGAACTGGAAGATAGAGTCATAGAAATTATCCAATCTCAACAGGGAAATTATGTTGAGAAAAAAATGAACAGAGCTTCAGGGTCCTATGAGACTATAACCAAAGATCTAACATTTGTGTCCTTGGAGTTTTGGAAGGAGAGGAGAAAGAAGGCAAGACTGGAAAAGTATTCAAAGAAATAATGGCTAAAAAATTTCCAAATTTGGCAAAAGACATCAACCTACAGATTCTTTTTTTCTTTCTTTTTTTTTTTTTTTTTTTAGGTACTAAGGCCAGGGATTGAACCCGAGACCTCGTATATGGGAAACCAGTGCTCAACCACTGAGCTACACCAGCTCCCCGGAGTTGGCTTTTTCATTTGTTTGTTTCTTTGTTTTGTTTTTAGGAAGTACCAGCAATCAAACCGAGGACCTCATACATGGGAAGCAGGTGCTCAACCACTTGAGTTACACCTGCTCACATATGGTCTTCATTCATATTGTGGGAAGATAGAGAGACATAAAAACATAAAAATGGGGTGTTAGGACCTCCAAGCTATCTCTTCATCATTGCCCCTTTACCTGTGCAAATTATTATCCCATTGGGCTGCAAATTAAGCAGGAATCTTTCCAGGCATCCAGAATAAACAGAGTCCATTTTCACTGTTAGTTCCTTTGCCCTGTTAATACCAAAGGGATCACTAAGAATGAATAAATGGAGCCAAATTAAAATTTCCAGGTCTTGATACTAATTATGCTTTTAAAAGAGTGGGGGAAAGCCAGATGCTTAAACTCTTCACTCCTAGAACAAGCTGTGCTAAGAGATTTGAACACATGACCTGCTACTTTGGGTCCAGGTGCCGTAAGACTCGGCATAACCTCCGAAGCCTTCCCTGAGTAACCGCACATCGATGGCTGATGAATATGTAAGGATTAGAAGATCAGGCTGGGTAAGCAGGCCCGACACTTGATCTTTTGAGTGAAACTCCTGATAACAGCTCAGAGGGTGCCCTCTGAAAGCTCCCAATGCCCCTCGTGGCTGCAAAGCCTCCCATCTTATCCGCAGGCACCGACAGCCTCAAATTACAGCAGCTAATTGGATGAAAATGGAAACGCACCCTTCTAATGGAGTGAGAGATTAACGCCCTGATCTTTTTCCTTCACTTGCTGAGGCAAAACAAAAACATAGATGAAGTTATGGTGCAAGAAAGTAAACGAGCTCTGCTCCGGCACCAGAGAATGGATGGATGCTCTGGCTAAAATCTAAAGCATCTTAGAAACTGCAGCCACCTATCAAATGGACAGAAAACAACCCAGGAGAGTAGTTGCCATATTATCCAAGAGACAGCCTGCCAAACCCTTTGCTCAGTAAAGGTTAGCAGAACAATTTACCTTGGTACATGGGTAAATTGCTTTGTACCTAAAGGTAATTTCATTTATGGCCTGATTCTATATAACATTTTTGTCACTGTGACACCCTGAGTCCCAGGAATAAATAGAGCAGAGTAATAAGAGGCATCAAAATAAAGATTTCATGTCAAATTGTCTAATGCAATTGGGACTCATGCTATAGCCAAAAGGGTATATTTTTCAAAGCATTCTGTTGCTCCAGTAGATTTCTTATGGCCTAATACAGTTTTATTCAAGGGAGAAGACTCTTCTGACATCAACCTACTTTGTCTAAAGAGAAGCAATTAACAATGTGTATAGAATAATTTCATCTTTTTATTAAATTACTCTGAAGAAGAGGGCTTTGGGTGATTGAGACACTAAAATTCAAAGGAGCTTGAGCTCCTTTGAGATAAATTGGATTTACACCATTTAAAAGATAAGGTTGAGATCAAGGCCTTGAGTGATTTTCTTCTGATAATTTTAATCACCACGTGAGGTGTATTTTAATATGCTAATCACCATGTGAAGTGTATTTTAATATGTTGGATTGCTTTTATACTCCATTTTTGCGGGGTGAAACTTGTGACTACCCTAAAGATGTGTTATCATGATGGCAGGGAAAACAGTGGGGAGTGGAGAGAGGTGAGATGATAGTAAGGAGCTGATTATAGAATTTGGTATTTATTACATTTTAAATAATAGCTGATCACTCAGTGCAGGAGAAAGAATAAATAAGACTCTGTGAAATTCACTCCAATTGCCTAATTGTGAGCTATATTTCCTTTTCAGAGCACTTACTTACCTTACTGCTTTGGTAAACTTCTATGTCAATGAATGCCCATCATCTTCCGCCATCTGAAGCTTTGGTTCACAATGTCAGTCCAAAAACCTATCTCTATAAAGCACCAATTAAAAGCAGAGTCTTGAATTATACATTCCATGAATGGCCAATATTGAATAGAAATCATGTCAGGTGACATGAAAAATACACAAATCCCCATTAGTTTGGGGTTCCATGACTAATGAATGCTGTCTGTACATTTTATTTTGTCAGCTAAAAGACCTTAACTATATCCTTTGGAAAAATTCTGTTTCTTTAAAAAGTACATCATGAACTTTAATCTGAATCCAGACTCTGCCACTTAACTTGCCATGTTAATTTGGATAAGTTACTTGACACTCTGCACCTGTTTTCCCATCTGCAACAATCAGAATGATAATATTTCACTTCAGAGTTGTTTTGAGGATCAAATTATGTCATAGCCTTAGTAGCCATATATTGAGCTATAGAGCCTGCAAAGGAAGACCTGAATTCCCAGGATAAGATAACCCAGTAGGTGAGATACAACTGGAGACTATTCTAAGACATCACGTAAACATACATAATATCAACATGGAGAATATAGACAAATATTCATGTAATGTAAGAGCATTATAGTTACTGAAAGCAAGCAAAGGGTTATCATGGGGTAGGTGAGTCAGAGAAAACTTCCTGAGAATTTGGGCCCTGAAGGGAGTATTCCCTCTTTGTAAAACTCTGAAATTATAGTAAACCATTGGCATTTCCAAGGCATCTGCAAAGGACTTCTTGAATGCCTTATACGACCTACCAACACTTAGCAATACAACCTACTCTTCAACAAACATTTATTCAAAGCCAGCTAAGTTCCAGGTGTTCCTTCTCCTGGGACTGTCACCCACAGGACAGAAACTAGAGAATCCCATTCAGGCTCTTCCATGCCCTGAGAAAAATAAGCAACCCCACCTTGCTCTCTGCAATCAGCACTCTGAACTGACACTTAGCTTCCTCTTTTCAAAGTGTTTGGTTGCATTTTCTTTGATGGTTTATTTTTCTCTCCTTTTAATGTACCATAGGTTCTCCAAATATTGCTATGTTACTAAACAATCAATCTACAAATCCCTAACAAGCTTGCCTTTAATTCTATTTTGAAGTATTTGCATTGAATTAGGGGTATTAGCACAGGAAAACATTGTCTGTGCATGTTGCTAATTTTAAACGGGAAAATGTTTTAAATCCAAACGTGTTTGTAAATATTCAAGCACATTTTCATTTACTCATGAGCCAAGTTCTTAATAAAGGCAGAACATGATATTTAAAGGAACCATTAACCTTGGTAAGAGAAGTATAGGCAGGATCCAAATTCATAAATGAGATTTATTCATTGATTGATTTTGCCATGCATTGTGCTAGACAATGGGGATCTATAGGAAATAATACACCCTCCTGACCTTTAAGAAACTCAGTCTGCATGAGACAGACATGTAAAGAGATCATAAAAATTAGTGAAAGAAATCCTTTCATAGACATGGCAGTAAAGGTTTTTCCCTTTTCACTATTGTCCTCTGAGGTTCTGAGGTCAGGCACATACCAGACTAGGATTAGAAAAAGTAACAGGAGACAAACGATATTTTAGCAAGATAATCTACGGAAATCGTCTAGGGGGTTGTGAATGCTGCTTAGTGGAAGACATTGGGTGCTGCTTTCCCGCCACCTGGGATGGCATCCAGCAGAGAGCTTGATGGAGCTCAAGGGCTGTAATGCTATAGAGAAGAAGCAGAACCCCAGGTGAGGGACAAAAACCACAAATGGACTAAATCCCGGAACCAGTGAAAGAAACTGGAGAAAGAGAAACTAATGAAATGTGACAGAAGAGTCACTCCCAAAGCTCCGATTTCCCAGTAGAACTCTAAAGCTGGAATGTGGAATGTGGACTGAACGTCAAGGACTGTTAAATGTGTTCTTCTCTGTTCCTTGTCGGTGTTTGGGTGCGAGCACACACAAGAGCATACGTAGGAGCTTAACCAAGGAACTGCTAAGGCCATGTGAGGAACGGATTGTACTGCTTCCTCCTTCTCAACTGCACTGTAGTGTGCTGATTACACAGGATAAAGATACAATATGTAATGAGAGAAAAGAAGAGAGGGTAACTAATAGCCTTTGAGAGTGTTAGAGTAGCCATCACTGGGGAAATAATGTGACCTGAGTCTTGAAGGATGAATAGGAATTCATCAAGCAGATGTTCCAGGCAGAGAAAATAAAACAGTGTATCCAAAGATGTAGAGGTATGAGAAAAGCACAGCATGTTCAGGCAACATGTAATTCGTTTGGTCGAGTCAGAGCACAGGGGCATATTAATGAGAGAAGTGAGAGGTGAGACTCAGCTTAGAGCCATATCAGAAAGGGTCTTCATAAAGGTGATGGATAGCTAGTAAAAGTGTATTCAACTAGGGAGTGACTGAGTTAAAAAAGAGAAAGATTTAGTTGAGAGAAAGGCCCTCAGAATGTAGAGTTTACACCATAAAAAATATATTGGGAGAAGGCTAGGTGAAGGTCTTCTGAACTGGGAGCTGGGAAGCTATGAGGCATGACCTTGGTAGAGATCTGGAGAGCCAAATCCAAGGGGAGTGGGCTGAGGGACATCACATGGAAAGGGACAGTGCAGTATCACAAGCCTCCCCAGCTCTATCAGTCACCAGTGGCAGCTAGCTGTAGGAGCTGAACCAATGGCTGCAGATCATTTTCCCCATTCAGGTGAGTGTGGTCCTCTTCCTCGGCAAGGAGCCAGCTTCCCTTCCCCTTGCTCTTTAATGAGGGCCTCCCATTGACAGCAACTGGCATGTGGCCCAGAACATTCTGTAAATGTGAGATTCATTGGGCCTGAGCTTTGCTGAGCAAGCCCTGTCTGAAATGACCATATGATCACATCCTTTCCCAAGGCCCAATATACTCAGATGCTCCTCAAAACACAAGTTAGGGAACGGATGTGGCTAGAGCAGTTGAGCTCCTGCCTCCCAAATGGGAGGTCTCGGGTTTGGTTCCCAGTGCCTCCTAAAGAAAAAACAAACAGACCATGAGCAGACAACAAGCAAAAACAATAAGCAGACAACGAGTGCAAACAACAAGCAAACAGACAAGGGAGCCATCGGGGGCAGGGGGGGACACAAGCTGGGGTCCTTAACACTTAGGGGGATAGGAGTATGTGGAAATGAAAGTCCACAAAACGCATCTGAACTTGATGGGACTAGATTATGTTGGGCAATACCCTGAAATGAAACAGTAGCCTAAGGAAGGGACAGATGTGAGTACATTAGAAGACCATTAAGTGAGATGGATTAAGATGGGAAGAAAAGACCATGAAGAAATATGGGGTGATTCTCAGGTGTTCAGTTCTGGTGATTAAATGGGTTCATGGGGAAAGATCCTCATTTCAGCTTTGTTGAGATCAAGAGACCAGTGATGAATCTAAGACAAGTTTGCTAGAGGATAGTTGAACATACATAATTGGATCAAGAGTGGAAACTTGGCTTTGAGAAGAAAAAATGGTGCAGATCAGTGGTTGCCTGAGGGCAGGGTTGGGGGAGTACTGACCACAAAGGGGAACTAGAGACCTTATTGGGGTGATATAAATAGTCTATATCTTGATTGAGGTGGTGGTTACACAGCTGTGTACATTTTATTTTTTTAAAGATTTATTTCTCCCCGCCCCCTCGTTGTTTTGTGCTCGCTGTCTGCTCCCTGTGTGTTTTTCTGTGTCTGTTTGTCTTCTCTTTAGGTGGCACTGGGAACTGATCCTGGGACCTTCTGGAGTGGAGAGAGGCTGCTCAATCTCTTGCACCACCTCAGCTCCCTGGTTTGCTGCGTCTCTTATTGACTCTCTTCTGCGTCTCTTTTTGTTGCATCATCTTGCTGCGCCAGCTCTCTGCATGGGCCAGCACTCCATGCAGGCCAGCTCGCCACGCAGGCCAGCTTGCCTTTCACCAGGAGGCCCCAGGAATTGAACCCTGGACCTCCTATAGGGTAGATGGGAGCTTAATCGCTTGAGCCACATCCGCTTCCCTGTGTACATTTTAAAGAACGCACTGAACTTGAAATGGGTGTACCATGTTTTACGTAATGATAATACCACAATAAAACTCATTTTTTTTTTTTTTAAAGATTTTATTTATTTATTCATTTATCCCCCCCTTGCTGCTTGTGCTCGCTGAGTCAGCCAACCACGCCATGCGGGCGGGCCTGCCTTCACCAGGAGGCCCCGGGAACCGAACCCGGGGCCTCCCATATGGTAAACGGGAGCCCTACTGATTGAGCCACAGCCGCTTCCCAAAACTCATTTTTAAAAATGTTTTAAGTCATAAGTATATTAATAATAGTTAAAAACATGAAGTGGACAATATATATGAGGAAGGTTATAGAATGAGATAAGAAAAGGATCAAGGTTAAAAATCCAAGGAACAGCTATACATAAAAGGGAGGCAGAGGAAAACTAGCAAAATTGTTAGCCACTGTTTAGTGTTTAGCAATGAAACAGAATCATACCATTTTAAAGCTCTTTGGGAGCTTAGGTGTCATCTACCTCCACTTCATTTTACCATATGAGGGACCTGGGGTTCATAAGGAGGTAAAATGCTGTGCTCAAAGGGTCATTAAGGTAGTAGTAATAGCAAAGGTATAACTAGATATGGGGCAGGTCTCTCAGCTCCTGAGCCTGGGCTGGTTCTCCCATCAGTGAGACTTCATTGTAAAAGGTCACCCTCCACCACAAAAAGAAGCCCCACTTGAGTCCCACTGGAGTTGAGCCATATATTATTTCTTTCTCTTAGTTACTGCTTTCTTTGCACAATGCTCATTCAACAGCAGTGTTACCTTACGAGCCCATAAAAGGCCTTAGAAGGCAAAACTACCTTATGCAGAGGGAAAGAGGTACTCCTGGGCTGCCGCTACCTGAGATTTTGGAAGCAGTAAGGGGCAAGGTTAGATCTAGAGCTTTAGAATGAGGGAGGAGGGAGCCAGTTTTCTATTACACAAATATACACTTACAAAGCAGGATTTCTTTTTTTCCCTGCATGATACATCTCTGTGATGATATGTCTCTGCATAGGTACTTTCTGACAAACCAAATAAATGAACATGTTTACATGCTAGTGAAAATTAAGAAAGAAGAGGTGTGGAGAAGATATTTACTAACTTATCAAGTCTTTTATTTAAAAAAAAAAAATGAGCTCACATAAATATATTTCCATTTATAATGAGAAAAATCAACAAAAAGTTAACTTCATCTGGTGAATATCTAACAGATGGAACCAGAAACATCTAGGGGAGAGGAAATAGAGACAAATATGGTTGTCATGGTTTCTTTGAGATGCAATAAACAAAGGGACCCAAATGGACAGTGAAATCCCCTATTGGGAAAAACCACATGCCGCTCCTTTCTTTCTTAGTTAGATAATTGCCAAACTCAGTTTGAAGGTCTGAAGTCAGTGGGAGATGACAGAGCAGAGATATTGCCACTCACCCTTGGCTATTCTCAAATTAGATTTACCCTGGGACCATCCTATCCTCCTGTGTAACAGACATCAGGCAATTAATGCCTACCTCAGATTAACCAATTATCCCACTGGGCAGGGCCCTGAGGAAATGTATGACACATGTAAACATGAGAGAAGCTGTGCACAGCCTGAGACCAAGTTCTCTGTTTAATTTGGGAAGCAACAAGCAGGAGGAGAACAACATTTTAAGAGATCTATAAATTTTGGTGGAGGCATCCAAGTCCCCAGTCTCTTGTGTCATTTTGTAGTCACGTCCAAATTAATCCAAACTCACCTCATCCTAGGTAACATGTGACTAGTATGAAGCTTGGTATCTGTGTTGTCAAGCGGTTCTGCAGTCTGTCCATGTGGGTGTCAGAAAAGGAGGGGATGGGGCGAGGGAGGGGCTCCTTCACAATAACCTTCCTGAGAGTAAAAAGTGAGGCCTGCACAACGAGGCTGTCCCTGCAGCACATCAAACAGGCAGATGTTAGAAACATCCAGCTATTTGGCTTGCATTTGTATTTTGTCTGGAGGTTCTGATTAAGTTGATACAGACTAAAAGGCTTCTCCAAGGTCATCCCAGAGGCTGACGGAGGTGAGATTAGACAGTTCAAACCTGAGTTCTGCAGCCATTGCCCTCCCTGCTACGGCCAAGACATGAGATTAGGGGTGGTTTTCCCCTTGTTTTCTGTGACCTCCGTGAACGGCCCTCCAGTTTGCTAAGGGATTGTGCAACTTCAGCAGAAGACGCGGGGAAGGAGGCTGTGCTTATGAAATGGGCTCTGGGGCCACGCGTGAAGCTTGGTGGCACCAGAGCCGATTGCGGGCAGAGGAGGAAGGGGGGCTTCACCTTGGCTCAGCGTCCTCAGCCCCCAACAAGACACCGAGCAATTCTCAGGCTGTTGAAACGTAGCTCTCTCCTGAGTCTGTCCCCAAAGCTCAAAGCTTGCAACATCTTATTTCCTGTTTGGGGATTTCCTGAAATTGAGACTTTGGCCTCTGTAAGGAAACCCACAGAAAGCCTTTTTCTGCAGATCTATGACTGCGTGCATTAGCTTCACCGTGCAATGCCGCTGCATTTATTAACCCTACTTTTAGATCTACTTCGAATGTGCATTTTTTCCACTCTTGCTTATTCATTGCCCCAAACCCCTCCGTCCTTTGTCATTATGTCATTCCCCCTAATTTTTAAAAAAAAAATTTGAAACAAAATTATTTGAGGGTGTTGGCTTTTCAAAAGATGGGGTGGAATATGAGTTTAAGTGAGCCATGTTATCCTCTGTAATTCCAAAAATAGAGGAAATTTTGGGTAAGAATCAAATTAGAGAGAATTACACGTGTGATTCTGGGACTTGTAGAGGCCGGGGCACGAGTAGGTCAATGGGAAATATCATAGTGTTCTATAGTCGGGGTCACGGTTGACCATAGTGTCACCTCCAAGTTTTTCTGGTCATCCCCACCAAGGTGACTAGGAGAATTCCACCAGCAGAAAAAGAAGCTATTATCTAGCCCACATAATGGTGTCTCTCAATTAGAAAAAAAAAAAAAAAGTTCAGAATTTTACCCCAGCACAGTTAAATTGAGTTTTGTTTTAAAAACTAAGTAAACCATCTACTTCAAATGGTGCCCAGCACACAGCGCTTAATAACCTTTTCTTCCCCCAGAATCCCATCCTCAGAGGCTTCCTGAACACAGCAGTGCTGGAAAAGCCCTGTTCTTCCCAACATCCCAGTTTTTGCCTATTGTCCCAGCTTAATTAGCAGCTCCTTCTTTCACTCTCAAGGGTCCCTGGTTAGATGATAAACTGTACCATCACCTTATCTATTGGCACAGTCTGCTAAAGGGCATGGACAGCTGGCTCGTCTTTCTGAATAAAGGTTACTAAATGTGTTTTCAATAGCATCCCTGGGTTACTGCAAAAACAAGCAAACAAACAAAACCAAAGCAACAAACAAATATGAAATGAGAAGGGTGTCACAGCAGACATGGTCCACTTTAATTGTTTCAGCTCCAGCACTTCCAGGTTTACCACAGTGGGGATTTTAGATCACAAAAAAAGAAAGTAGAAGACATCTGTGATTAAAATGTGCTACTTGACACTTATCTAAGTGACCTAATGTTTCTCTCTGAAAACATTATTTCAAACAAAGGCAGATAATATATCAATAGTGAAATGAGTCTTATTGTCAATAGTGTGAACTGAATGCAGCTTGTAAGATAAAACTCTTCACCCTCTTTGAGGACCTGAGGGCTAAGTAAATATTGACTTACCCCCGGCATCTCTGCTAAAGGTGAACAGATGTAGATGGGCCAGAGCAGAACTGCTTGCCCCAGAGGATTCGCCATTGTTATTTACATTCTCCAAGTCAGAGTTCTTATTCCTGTCAGAAATCACCAAATGCTGAGACAAGAAATGCCTCCTCTCCTGGGAAACAGAAATTAAAAACTCGGGTAAAGAATGAAAAGAGCAGAGAAGGAATTTGCCTCTACTTACCAACTCACTTAAAATTAGATCTTTTAGTACTTTTAACACATCTTGTCAATGTAGCCCAATTAACATACTCTATTTATATATACATACCCCATTTATATCACATTTCATGTTTCAAATAGCGTGGCAGGGATTCCCGTGGTAAATTCCCTCTCATGGGTCTCTTAGAAAATCAAGAAATAAAAGCTTCCTGGAAGTGGTTTATATTTTGCTAAAGCAACTTAATTTCCATTCCCCTACTAGAATTAGAATGTAAGCTCTAGAGTGGAAGGGTTATATCAGTTCCATTCACTGCTTTATTACCATGGCTCAGAGCCATTCCTGGTACATAGTAAGTGCTCAATAAAATTTATTGAATATATGAATTTCCAGGCAGCCTGATATTCTCAATCATGTGAAATAAAGATAATTTCTTTGATATAAATATTCTTCTTGTTCCATAACATAATTTTTTCTTGTTTCCCAGCAAAAAAATTAAAAGGCTTCTTTTTTCCTCAAACAGAGCTCTGGCTAACTTTACTCTTTTCCCAAGTTTTAAATATTCAATAATACTTATAACTTCCTATGGGGGACTGAATGATGGCCCCTCAAAGGTATCAGGCCATAATACCTGAACCTGTAACTGTTACCTAAGAAGGAAAAAGGGTCTTTGCAGAAGAGAGTCAATTAAGGGTCTTGCCATGGGGAGAGTATCCAGGAGAGTCCTAAATGCAATCACAAGTGTCCTTATAAGACAGAGGCTGAGAGAGAGGACATTCATCAGAGAGGAGGAGGCAGCGCGACCACGGAAGCAGAGAGTGGAGGGAAGCAGCCACAAGCCAAGGAAAGCTGGCAGCCCCCAGAAGCTGGAAGAGGCCAGGAACAGATGCTCCCCAGAACCTCCAGATGGAGCACTGGACTTATGACCTCCAGAACTGGGTGAGAACAAACCTGTGTTGTTTTAAGCCACCAAGTTCATGGTCATTTGATACAGTAGCCACAGGGAACTAATATGCTTCTCATTCAAATTTCATTTTCACTTATGGAACTCGTCAAACACAAAAATCATATTCTTTAATTAAAAAAAAAAACACTCTCTCCAGTCTATAACACTATTTCTTCCTTTCTTAGGATGATAAAAGCAAACGAATAAACAAACTAAATAAATCCTTATATGTCATCATTTCTGTTTTCATTCAATGTCAAAAGTAACATTTGTTAACATCACCACCGATTTTTTCAGGAAAGACTTTAAGCATGGAAAAGTTGTCAAGGTCAAAATGGGGAATATGAGTTTTACAAAATTCTAATTTTCACTTGAAAGCTGAAATTTTGTCATTGGCAATGAATTCGATCAGTTGTTTTTCTCAATGTGACAAACTCACTGCTGATTTTCAAGAAAATGATTGCTAAAAACTGAAGTCTGAACAGCCATGGTTATTAGATGTTCTTTCAACTAAAAATGGTGTTCTATGGAAAAAGCAGCTAGTTCAGCACGCAACTCAATCATACAAGTGCTATTTCCATAAGGATCACCCTGGATTCTGGCACGCAGCTGCAGTTCTTTACGTGTGACACCCATTATATAGCCAGGCAGAATATTACAAAGACATGTGCTCAGAGCTGAGATTTAATAAAATTAGTCATTTTCATTGATTCATCATCCCTGGTACCACCATTAGTCATTCTTTTTTTCTGGACAAATCCAGGTCTTCACAAACAAAAGGGCAATGGCCACAGATACAGCTGTAACAACTATAGAGAGCATTTATTGAGCTAAGTATGAATATTAGCTTATCTAATCATCACAAGGAGATGCTATTATAATCTTCATTTTACAGATGAGCTTATAAGTCCCAATTAACTTGACCAAGGGTAACGAAGATAGTAAATTAAGAGCAGGGACTAAAAACCAGGTCTTTCTTTCTCTAGAGTCATAGCTTATGATTCTATATTTTTTCCAAGCTTTTCGCACATTTTTCATTTCTATAACCAGAAAAAATAATAAAGATATATGTTGATATTAGAATTGTGCAGTAAACGTATCATCACTACATATGGGACTGTATAACACAGTGAACCATGTGGTGGAAGACGGACTGTGGTTAACAGCATAAATATGAGTGTGTTCTTTCATGAACTATAACAACTGTACAATACTAATACATAGTGTTAATAATAGGGGGGTGTATGGAAAAAAATACACCAAATGTAGGAGTAGACCACAGTTAGTGTTAATTGTCTGATGATGTTCTCTCATAATCTGTAACAAATGTTCCACAACAATGTAAGGTGTCGGTGAAGGGGTGTTGTATGCAAATTCTGCACATTATGCGTGATTGTTTTCTAAGTTCACAATTTCTCTAATAAAAAATATATATATATATATATATAAAGATATTATCACTAAGGACAACAACAACAACAAAAATTTTCTAAAAGAGGTGAGGAAGTTCTTTGTAAAATAATCAGATGCTTGAAATATAAACCAACCACCATTAATCTTGGCCTGTGAACGTCTACATTAGAAGACCCCCCCAGGAGAAATATGTCATTTATGCAGAGTTGGACTGATCTTGCTTTAGGACAATCAACATTCACTGAAAATTAACTCTGCATAGATTCCCCTAATGAACTGTCATCTTTAACAGGAATTTGGGGCTGATGACTAAAAAGCAGTACATAATAATATCGCACTGGGCCTTTCACGTTCAGGTCTGTGCTGTGCTTGGATCCACACAATGTTCTATAGATCAGAGCCGGTTTTATTATACGTAACATATAAGAAATGTCTTTTATTTCTGAGGAGTGTGTGGACTATTAGTCCATCACTAATAATAGTAACAATTTCAACTGATATTCCGTTACTAGAGCCTAGTGCTCAAGAACAAATAAACCAGTCAGCGTTCAGGTTCTGAGATACTATATTTGCTACCTGATCAAGAGGGCACAGTTGTCTTCATTTCCAGATGAAGACTTGAAGCCTACTTACCAGCATTCGAATCATTTCTTCCAACATTTCTGCAAAGGTTTCTGTCTGTCTTGTCACATCATTTTGACAACACGTCCTTGAGAACAAAGTAAAATGTACTGAAGCACTACAAGAATGTGGCGTCACACACAAAGCCCTTCGACAGCCATGAGTCGTTCCTCACAACAGCACTGTGAGGTAGGCTGCTTTCTTCACTCTCATTTCACAGGTAGGGGCAGTGAGGTAAAGAGAGAGGTGTGGCACGACAGGGTCAGCACACAGATACGATGTGAAGAGGGGCCTGACATGGCACTCAGACAGCATAGCCTCCATCCCGCAGGTAATAATCACGAGACGGTGGGTATGCGCCTCCCACTCAACTGTCAGACATGAGAGCATCACTTTGTGAGTGAAAAACCCATTACAGAAAAGAAATATTTGCTAAACAAACAAACAAGAAGTCTCAAATCTGTGGGTATGCAAAGTGTCCCAAAGAATCATTTATTTTATTTGAAACACTCCTCATTTACAATCCCATGAAATTTCCTCTCTTCAGTCCCCTCATCCCCAAATTTTTATACCACATTAAATGACCAATGCTTTTATTTCACTACATTTGGTCAGGAAAGAAAAGTTTAGGGAGAATTTTACCTATGGACTCTTGATGAAGAACTAAAATGGAACCAGATTACATGAAATATTGAGATGTAACTCATACATGTAGCATCTAAGCACCAGATATTTGTTTAAGGCATTCAAAGAGGAGAACTGAAGCTACCATGATACTATCTGGCCAGAGACATAAATCATGTCTGGAACTTTCTTTCAAGGGTCCAAAAACTACACCATTTAGTATGCAATTTAAAATCTGGCCTTTACTAATCTCCCTCTCCAAACCTTTCTCCTTTGATATTATCAAATAAAATGGCAGAGAGATACATAAATTCCCCTCATTCCCAATACTGCACAGCAAGTATATTCCTTCCTCCAAAGAAGAGCCTGCTTCCTTTGAATAGCACACAATGGCTCTAAAATAGAAGTCTCAGTAAAAACACCTACAAAATTATACTTAAAATTTGATAAACAATTTTAAAATGTTACACAGAAGACGAATTCATGATCAACCCAATCATTTCTTTTTAGATGCACAAACTGAGGCCCAGGAAATGTCAAGAGATTTGTCCAAGCTCAAATTTTGTTAATGGCAGAGCTCAGATTGGAAAGAACTTACTCATAGACACTGTCTCCCACCCAACAATGAGACTCTTCTTGCTTCTAAAAGCCTCGTTCCCCACATGCTGGCTGCATGGCCAGAGAACTACTTAAGGAAAAATGAGGTTTGTCCCTTGCGGTGCACACAAAGGCCACTGGCCTGCAATAAAAGGAGAGCTGGAGCCACGGGAGCACTCCTAAGTTTTCTCCCTTATGCCATACCAGGGACATAAAGAATCAGGAACTCTTCCTGTCCTCTGGGTGACCAGGGGACTTATGGCTTCCCACAACAAATAATTCAGAAGCCATGCCACCATCAGGAGTCAACAAGATTTAGTAATACCTAAAAGCATCTCCACCCTCACATGGAAAGAAAACGTGAGCCAAGGTCGTTTCTGCTTATCTTACATGGAACTCACAGGAGATGTTCCAGACAAGAAACTGAATGACTGTGGCGGCCTGCCACTACGGGCTCTACATCCTCCTAAAAACAGACAACTCAGTGGCCGTGCAACTGGAGTTCCTGGAGGCATTCCCTTCCACTCTCAGGTTGATCAAAATGTACAGGCTGTCCAGCCCGAATCATGCCATTCTTATTACTATTCTGCTCAGAAGTATACGGGACAACTGGGAATATCTTACTGATCCAACACAAAAAAAGAAGGCACGTCTTTACAAAACACACTGCTTTTGGCAGAGAGGGTGCTGCACAGGGCAAGATAAAAAGAGAGATGGCCGAGAGTAAGGAGAAGGTAGAGATAAGCATGTTTTTTTTACTTGAAGAGTAGATAACAGATAAACTTTACACAGCTTTCATTATTCACTTATGTCCCTGGAAACTAACACACAGAATCTCTCATTGCCAAATTCTAATGCATTTCGTGTTCAGGCTCAGCTCAGGACACTGGGCTTGCCAAATACTAATAAACTGCTAAGAGTGAGGTGAGTATCAAGACTGCACAGCTAGATCCTCTGACTCCCTTGCAGCAAGGAAAACCCTCTATGTTACGTGGATTTCCACAAAAAGCAGCAGGAGCATGGGCCCAGATATGTAAACTGAATGCAACCAAAGTCCACAAGAAATGCTTACTTTTTTAGTATAAAAATATAAAGGTGACCCCTAAGCGTAATTTAAATCTATTAAATGATAGAGCTCATTATGAGTACTGCAGCAATTAATTCTTACCCTAAAGGATAGTCAAGAGAATCGCTATTAAAATATTAAGGCAACTGAGAATATAAGCCTCAAGGCGGCTCTTGTCTATGTTGTTTTGATCCTTTCTGAAACTAGTCCTTGAATACTAGGCTCCAAAATTCATGAGTTGAAAAGTTCTGATTCCTATCAACCAGCCACCGTAGTGCCTGGGCTTCCTTCTTGGATTGCTGGAAGCTTGGTATCCACATCTTTCTCAAAGAGCTTCCACGAGGAGCCAGAGGTGAGAAAGCAAACACTGTAGGCTCTGGGCAACTCAGGTGGGTAACTTCTGCCTTCCACCTTTTAGGTGTTAAGCCCTGCATTAAGAGAAGAAAACAAAATGAAAAAATAATTAAGAACATATGAAAAAAGAAGAAAAAGAACATGTGATAATTATTGTGTTTTTGCCTGAAAATAATAGAATCCAGCACATACTTTTCCTAAAGCAAATATCTTTACTCTATAGTTTCAATAGTTATAAGATTAAATAGTTAAAGGAAAAAGAAAGTGTTTCTCTGGGGAATTTGATATGTCCAGGAGGACATATATCAGATATTCCCTAAGGAAACAATTTAGCCATATCATCCTACAATGAAGCTCACAGTCAAAAAGCCCCACTCATGCTCAGAGCCTCCAATCAAACTGCCCAAATATAAGCAGGTAAAACAAAATTACAAAACACTAAGAAAAGTTACCAACATGAAACATAGAAGAAACATAGGCAAGGCAAGGGGAAGAAATTTTTAGAATCCTTCAAAGAAAAAAAAAAAAACAACTGTATAATATCCCCAGAGAGATAAATGAAGATATGAAGATATATTATCAATGAAAACAGAACCAAATACCTAAAAAAAACAATTTTTTTAATGAGAGAACAAAAAAATGTGATCTTAGAAATTAAATACAAAATAGCAGAAACAAAACAATCAATGGAAGGGGAGAAAGACAAAGTTGAAGAATATTTTATAAAATAGGGAAAAAAGGATAAAGAAATGGAAAAAGTATAAGAATATTGAAACTCCTGGGCTGGTTCTTTATCATTCATATTAGACAACCAGTCCCAGAGGTCCAACATAGAAATATTAAAAGAGTTCCAGAAAAGAGAGAAGGACAGGAAGAAATAGTCAAGGAAATAATTCTAAAAAATTTCCCCCAATTGAAGAAAAGTTTCACATGTAAAGGGTCCACTGAGACCCCAGTACAGTGAAAGCAAATAGTCCCTTGCCAAGGTAAATTATTATGACATTTCAGAACACAGTAAAAAGAAAGAGATTCTACAAGCTCCCTGAGAGGAAAAGTAATATACAAAGGGTCAAAAATTAGAATGGCTTTGGATTTCTTGGCAGCAATACTAGAAGCTAAAAAACAATGGCGAATAGACAATCATGTCTATGGTCAAGTGATTTTTGACAAGGTTGTCAAACCCACCCAAAAATCTAGTTTTTTTAGCTAGGTCAGAACAGTCTATTCAACAAATGGTGCTGGGAGAACTGGATATCCACAGCCAAAAGAAAGAGCGAGGACCCCTATCTCACACCTTATACAAAAATAAACTCAAAATGGATCAAAGACCTAAATTAAAAAGCTACAACTATAAACCTACAAATGAGAATGTAGGAAAACATCTTCAAGATCTTATGGTAGGTGGTGGTTTCTTAAACCTTACACACAAAGCATGAGCCATGAAAGAAAAAATAGATAATGGGACCTCCTCAAAATTAAACACTTTTGTTCTTCAAAAGACTTTGTTAAGAAGGTAAAAAGGCAGTCTACTCAATGGGAGAAAATATTTGGGAACCACATATCTGATAAAGGTTTGATTTCCATGCTATATAAAGAGACCATACAACTCAACAATAAAAGGGCAAGCAATCCAATTAAAATGGGCAAGAGACTTAAATAGACTTTTCTCTGAAGAGGAAGTAAAAGTGCCAAAAAAGCACATGAAAAATGTTCAATATTACTAGGTATTAGGGAAATGCAAATCAAAACTACAATGAGATATCATCTCACACCTCACAGAATGGACATTTAAAAAAAAAAACAGGAAAGTACAAATGCTGGACAGGATGTGGAGAAATAGGAACACTCCTTCACTGTTGGTGGGAATGCAAAATGGTGCAGCCTCTGTGGAAGACAGTTAGGCAGCTTCTGTGGAAGCTAAATATAGAACTGCTTTATCCGGCAATCCTGCTACTATATCCAGAAGAACTGAGAACAGTGACACGAACATACATTTGCCCACCAATGTGCATAGCAGCATTATTCACAATTGCCAAAAAAGGGAAACAACCCAAGTGTCCATCAACTGGTGAATGGATAAACAAAGGTATATGCATACAATGGTATATGCATACAATGCTGCTGTAAGAAGAAATAAAACTGCGACACATATGATAACATGGATGAACCTTGAGGATATTAGGCTGAAAAATAAGCAAGACACAATAAAGAAATACTGTATGATCTTACTAATGTGAACTAAATATGAAGAATAAACATGTGGAGTTAAAGCCTAAACTATAAGTTACTAGGAGATAGGTTGAGGGCTGAGAAGGGATAGTGATGTTTAATGTATGTATAATTATTTTTTTGGGCAGTACCAGGTATTGAACCCGGGACATTGTATACAAGAAGCAGGCACTCAACCACTGAGTTACACCCACTCTGCTGTATGTAGAATTCTTCATTAGCTTGACTGTAAAAGTGTGGAAATGAAAAGAGTTGATGG
Source organism: Tolypeutes matacus (assembly GCA_026826555.1). NCBI lineage: Eukaryota > Metazoa > Chordata > Mammalia > Cingulata > Chlamyphoridae > Tolypeutes > Tolypeutes matacus. The sequence goes on along the minus strand of JAKSZT010053830.1, from coordinate 15,710,862 downwards.
TAACACATTACCTCTATCCATGTCCTAACACGGCTGGTTTATAAATAGGATTGTGGCTGAATGGGGTAGTTTAGGGACATAAAAGTCAATTGAAAGAAAGCTAAAGAATAGTTTAGGGACTATCACAGTGAACCCAAAGGTGGATGAGAATTGTGGTTAATAATACAAAAACAAGAATTTTCTTTTGTGAACTAGAACAAATGTACATCACTATTACGAGGTGGTAAGAATATGGTGATACACAGGAAAATACAATTAATGTAATTATGGACTATAGTTAACAGCAATATTGTAATATTCTTGTATCAATGGCAAAGAAGGTACTATATACCAATGCTAAGGGTCAATAATAAAGGGTATGTGATTTTTTCTTTTGAACTAAGGAAAATGTTCAAAAAGTTACTGAGGCAATGATTGCACAACTGTGTGATGAAAGTGGAAGCCACTGAGTGTACACTTTGGATGGACTGTACAAGGCATGGGACTGTATAACACAGTGAACCATGTGGTGGAGATGGACTATGGTTAATGGTACAAATATGAGAGTGTTCTCTCATGAACTATAACAAATCTACAATACTAATACATGGTATTAATAATAGGGGGTATATGGAAAAAATATACCAGACGGAAGCTATGGACCATGGTTTGTGGTAATAATCTAATGATGTTCAACCATAAGCTGTAACAAATAATGCACAACAGTGGAAGGTGTTGGTAGAAGGGTGATGCACATGAATTTTGCACATTATGCATGATTGTTTTGTAAGCTCACAACTTTTCTAATAAAAATATATACATATATATATATATATATTTTTTAAAGAGATCATACAACTCAACAACAAAAAAAAAGACAAGCAACCAAATTTTAAAAAATAAGCAAAAACCTGAATAGACATTTTTCCATAGAGGAAATACAAATGGCCAAAAAGCACATGAAAAGAGGTTCAACATCACAAGCTATTTGGGAAATGCAGATCAAAAATACAATGAGATATCATTTCACACCTTATGAATGGCCATTATTAAAAAAAAAAAAAAATCAGAAAACTACAAGTGCTGCAGAGGATGTGGAGAAATAGGAACACTCCTTCACTGTTGGTGGAATGTAAAATGGTGCAGCCTCTGTGGAAGGCAGCTTGGCAGTTCCTCAGGAAGCTAAATATAGAACCGCCATGTGTTCTGGCAATCCTGCTACTAGGAATATATTCAGCAGAACTGAAAGCAAGGACAGGAACAGACATTTGTGCACCAATGTTCATAGCGACATTATTCACAATTGCTAAAAGATGAAACAACCCATGTGTCCATCAACCAATGAAGGGACGAACAAAATGTGGTATATACATACAATGGAATACTCCTCGGCTCTAAGAAGAAATGAAGTCAGGATGCATATGAAAACATGGATGAACCTTGAGGGCTTTATGTTGAATGAAAAAAGCCAGAAATGAAAGGACAAATATTGTATGGTCTCATTAATGTGAACTGAATACAATGAGTACATTGATGCAGTTAAACGCTAGAATATATATAGGCTACTAGGGGATAAAATGAGGGTTGAGAATGGGAGCTGATGCTTTATGTATGTAGAGTTTTTTAAAAGGTTGATTGCAAATGTGTGGAAATGGATAGAATTGATGGTAACACATTATAGTGTGCATAACTAATATGGCTGATTTATAAATGCGATTGTGGCTGAAAAGGGTAGTCTAGGGACGTAAATGTCAATTGAAAGAAAGCTAGAGGACAATCTAGGGACTGCAGAACACAGTGAACTCAGTGGGGGGGGTGATGATCTTTATTAATTGTACAAATACAAGAATGTTCTATGAGTTAGAACAAACGTAAGTCACTATTACAAGGTATGAAGAATATGGTGATACATGGGGAAAATATAAGTAGTGTGGACTTATGGACTACAGTTTACTGTAATATTGTAATTTTTTTTCATCAATGGCAAAGAAGGTACTATACCATCGTTAAGGGTAACAATGGGGGGGGAGGTGTATGGGATTTTTCCTTTTGGAGTAATATAAACGTTCTAAAATTGACTATTGTTCTTAAAATGGTTACATAAGTGAATATCCTTTTTCTTAAGAAATTTACATGGAAATATTATGTGTTCAAGGAGCATGATGTATACAACCTACTTTCAAATGTTTAGAAAAGAGAGAGGAGGAAGGAAGGAAGGGAAAGAGGGAGGGAGAGGAGGAGGAGAGGAGGGGAGGAAGGGGAGAAAGCAGAGGAAGAGGGTACAGGAGGAAGGGGAAGGAGGGAGGGAGGGAGGGAGGAACAGCATATGTGGCAAGATGTTAACATTGCTGGATCCGTCTGGGTTTCTGGGGGTGGGGTATGTTGAAGTTCTCTATATTGAGTTTGCATTATTTTTGCAATTGTCCTGTAAGTTTGAAATTATTTCAAAATAAAAATTTTAAGGAAAAAAAAGCCTTAAGCCGTTGGGGTAGAGGCAGCTAACTCTCCTGTCCTGAGGTCCCAGAGAAAATTCAGTGCTTCCCAGGGAGGATAAAGGCAAAACCCAGCTGTCTTGGTGAGGCAGGGAGGAAGCTGGAAACTGTTTTGGGCTTAGGGTTCTAAAATGATACCAAACAGAGGCCGCTTACCACTGGGGAGAGGCACAAAACTCTCTCATCCAAATCCAACCACAGATACAAGGTAGAGTTAGGCTCCCATGGCAGGAGACAGGAATGCTGAGGAAGCTCCAGCCCTGAAGTCCGGGAATGCAAGACCTGCCTAAGACTGAGTGTGGACCAAGACATCAAAGAAACCACCTTGCCCCCACCATAAGCCTAGCACTAAATAACAAGCAATAGCTGCTCACTGCTAGAGAAGCAGCAAGAGCATGTAGAGATGCTTCCTCTGTGGCAAATCATGCAGGAACTGCTAAATGCTGAAGGAGGCACAGGAATGCTGAGAAAAACTCTTTAGCACTCTAAGCCCCACTCTAAACACAGTAACAGCAGCCAGACAGTAGAATAATCTGGAGTCTTTGGAGCACTAAAAGTAAAAACAGCAACCACAAAACCCAAATCCATTCCACTTGCAACTAGACTGACTCAACTCCTACACTAACAGTGTGACAGAAAAAGAGGTGTGCCTATTTCCAAGCATAAATACTGTTTATGTCAGTCTTTACTGTGCATGATTTCTGGCAATCATTCAAAAATCATGGGACACACAAAGAAAGAAACAAACAAAACCACTGCCAAAGATAAAGCAATCAACAGAACTAGACTCAGAGATGACTCAGATGTTGGTACTGTTAGGCAGAAACTTTAAAAATAACTACCATTGATATGTTAAAGCATATAACAGAAAAGATAGACAACATGCATAGATACGAGGAATTTCAGCAGAGATATGTAAATTAAAACAAGAGTCAAATATAAATGCTAGGATTTAGCAGCTGCTGGGATGGTCCTGAGATGTAGTATATGTTTCTCAGTGGTGGGGGTCCCAAGGATTAAGCAATCAGTCCCACTAAAAAGCACTCAACTCAGTAACACGTCTCCATATAGGCTCTCCTTTCTTCAATGCTTCATTCACCTTGTTTCTCACTTATCCTAGCTAGGACTGTACTCCCTAATAAAGTATTAGCACAAACACCTCTCCTTCCGTTTCTGTTTCCAGGGAATTCAAGCTAGAAAGTTGGTACCAGGCTTGGCACTAGAAAGCATTCCTTACCTGATGGCAATAAGGGCCCCACTGCTGGTGACATTAAAATTGGTAAAGCTTTCACACATTTTATCACCAGCACTTAGCACATAAGTGAGAAAGTAGAATCTCTGGCTCTGGGAGGAAAGAGATTACATTCCAAAAGAATTGTAGGATCTGGCAAATGTGTAATGTCAAGAACTGAGGAAGTATGTGTAGGAGTGAATCTTGAGGGGGTAGGACTAGGGTGGTGTGGCAGTTTGATGTAATTATGAATTCCAAAAATATAATTAGGGAAGCGGCTGTGGCTCAATCAGCAGGGCTCCCGTTTACCATATGGGAGGCCCCGGGTTCAGTTCCCAGGGCCTCCTGGTGAAGGCAAGCCCACCCGCACGGTGTGGTTAGCTGACCCAGCAAGCACAAGCAGCAAGGGGGGGATAAATGAATAAATAAATAAAATCTTTAAAAAATATATATATATAATTGAATCATGCTTGTAAACTGATCTGTTAATCTGGGCATGATTAGGTTAAGATTAGGGTGTTGAGCCCCACCCCTTAGTGGGTGGGGAATCGAATATAAAAGGCAAGGCAAAGGACAGTTGAAGCAGTCTTTTGAGAAGCAGTTTTGATGTTGGAAAGAAGGCCCCAGGGGAAGAGAAGCAAGCCGTTCGCCTAATCATCTACAGCTGACCTTGTGGAGGAAACAGGAGCTAAGCCTGGAGAGAAACGCAGCCCCGGGAAGAGAGGAACCCCAGAAGTCTGAACCCTGGCAAATGCCAGCAGCTGTCTTGCTCTAACAAGTGGCAATGAACTGTGGTGAGAGAAGAAACTTAACGCTTTATGGCCTGGTATCTGTGGACTTCTACCCCAAATAAATACCCTTTATAAAGACCAACCCATTTTTGGTATTTTACACTAGCACCCCTTTGGCTGACTAATACAGGTGGCTAAATAGGGAAGAATTTATTGACCTGGAGAAATTCATTTATACATGGAATTCAACATTCTGGCAAAAACCCCTGAAGCTGGTCCCAATAGTTTGTTGAATGGCTTCTTGAAACTTAAAATGTGATGACAGCCTAGAGTATATGAGAAACTATATGCCAACAAACTAAACAACCTAGATGACATGGACAAATTCCTAGAAATGTCGAAACAGCCTATACTGACACTACAAGAAATACAAAAACTTATCAAACCAATCACATTTAAAGAGATTGACTCAGTCATCAAAAATCTCCCAATGAAGGAAAGTCCAAGACCAGAAGGCTTCATAGGTGAATTCTATCAAGCATTTCGAGAAGAATTAACACCAATCCTGTTTAAATTCTTCCAAAATATTGAAGAGGAGGAAAAATTACCCAACTTATTTTATGGAGCCAACATCACCCTAATACCAAAGCCAGATAAAGACACTACAAGAAAAGAAAATTACAGACCAATCTCTCTAATGAACACAGATGCAAAAATTCTCAACAAAATACTTGCAAATAGAATCCAACAGCATATCAAAAGACTTATATAACATGACCAAGTAGGGTATATTCCTGGTATGCAAGGCTGGTTCAACATAAGAGAATCAATCAATGTAATACACTACATTAACAAATGGAAGGAGAAAAAAAGAAACACATGATCATCTCAATCAATGCAGAAAAGGCATTCAACAAAATCCAGTATCTTTTCTTGATAAAAACTCTTCCAAAGATAGGAATGGAAAGAAAATTCCTCATTATGATAAAGGGCATATATTAAAAACCTAGAGTCAGCATCGTACTCAATGGGGAAAGGTTGAAAGCTTTCCATCTAAGATCAGGAGCAAGATAAGGATGCCTACTGTCACCATTGTTATTCAACATTGTACTGAAAGTTCTAGCTAGAGCAATTAGATAAGAAAAAATATAAAATGCATCCAATTAGGAAAAGAGGAATTAAAACTCTCACTACTTGCAGATGACAATCCTATATTTAGAAAATTCTGAAATGTCTACAACAAAGTTACTTGAGCTAATAAATGAGTTCAGCAAAGTGGCACGGTATGAGATTAACAAGCAAAAATCAGTAATATTTCTGTACACTAATATTAAACAATCTGAGGAGGAAATCAGGGAAAATATACCATTTACATAGCAACAAAAAGACTCAAATACCTAGGAATCAATTTAACCAAAGAAGTACATGATCTATATGGAGAAAACTACAAAACAGTGCTAATAGAAATCAATGAATACCTAAACAAATCGAAAGACATTCCATGTTCATGGATTAGAAGACTAAATATCATGAAGATGTCAATCGTACCCAAACTGATTTATAGATTCAATGCAATACCAATCAAAATTCTAACAGTTTACTTAATGGAAATAGAAAAGGCAATTACTAAATTCATTTGGAAGGGAAAGTGCACCTGAATAGCCAAAGCATTCTAAAAAAGAAGAGAATGTGGGAGAAATTTCACTGCCTGATCTTGAAACATATTACAAAGCTACAGTAGTCAAAACAGCATGATATTGGCATAAAGATAGACATATCAATCAGTGGAACAGAACTGAGAGTCCAGAAATAAACCCTTACCTCTACATAGCCAAACGATTTTTCACAAACCTACCAAGTCCATGTTGACTGGACAAAACAATCTCTTCAACAAATGGTGCTGGGAGAACTGGATATCCATAACCAAAAGAATGAAAGAGGATCCCTATCTCATTCCCTATCAACTCGAAATGGATCAAAAACCTAAATATAAACCCAGGACCATAAAACTACTAAAAGAAAATGTAGGGAAACATCTTAAAGATCTTGTGATAGGTGGTGGTTTCTTGGACCTTACACCCAAAGCACGTGCAAGAAAAGAAAAAATATATAAATGGACCTCCTCAAAATTAAACACTTTTGTACCTCACAGGACTTTGTCAAAAAGGTGGAATGGCAGTCAACTCAATGGAGAAAATATCTGGAAATCACATGTCCAATAAGGGTTTAATATCCATGATATATAAAGAGATGTTACAACTCAACCATAAGAAGACAAACAACCCAATTAAAAAATGGGCAAAAGACTTGAATAAACATTTGTCCAAAGAAGAAATATTAATGGCAAAAAACACATGAAAAAAATGTTTATCACTAAAGATTAGGGAAATGCAAATCAAAACTACGAAATATCATTTCACACCTATTAGACTGGCCACTATTAAAAAGTGGAAAACTGTAAATGTTGGAGAGGATGTGGAGACATAGGAACAATTATTCACTGTTGGTAGGAATGTAGAATGGTACAGCCACTGTGGAGGACTGTTTGGCAGTTCCTAAGGAAGTTGAATACAGACTCGCCATGTACCATTGCTAGATATATACCCAGAATTACTGAGAGCAGTGACACAAACAACATCAGTACACAGATGTTCATAGTGGCGTTATTCACTATTGTCAGAAGGTGGAAACAATCCAGGTGTCCATCAACCGATGAATGAATAAACAAACTGTGGTGATTTCACATGATGGAATATTATGCAGCTATAAGAAGAAATGAAGTTGTGAAGCATATGGCAACAGGGATCAACCTGGAGGACATTATGTTGAGTGAAGCAAGCCAGACACAAAAGAACAAATACTTTATGATTGCACTAGTATGAACAACATATATTGTGTAATCTCATGGAGTTACTAACTAGAATATGGGTCACCAGAAAACAGAATGAATTTAAAGAATGGAAAGCTGAGGGTTAACTTGTGCAGAATTGGTAAAATAGATATGTGTTAATCTTTGGAAATGAATAGAAAAGGTGAAAGCCCAACATAATGTTTGTAACTAGCAGTACTATTATGTGGGTATGAAAGTGGTTTAAAGGGAAAAGTCTAAGGTCATGTATTTTACTAAAATGAAAGCCAAAAAAATGTAACATGGAACTGTATAGCATAGTAAAGCTGCCTATGAAATATGAATATTGGTAATATTGCATAGATAAGACCATTTTTCTTTGAAGCATAACAAATGTATGTTAATACTACAAAAGTTAATATCAGACCAAAAAAACATGCTAAGTGAAAGAAACCAGACATAAAGTACTACATATTGTATGATTCCATTTATATAAAATATAAATATAAATCAATTTATAAAGATGAAATCAGATCGGTGGTTATGTAGGGCTAGGGAAGGACTGCTGAGGAGTGTGGAGTTTTTCTTTCTGGAGTAATGAAGTTGTTCTAAAATTTTTCATGGTGATGAATACACAATATTGTGATTCTACTAAAAGCCATTAATTATACACTTTGACTAGATAGTATGGTATGTGAATATATCTCAATAAAACTAGTTAATAAATAAAAATTTTTAAAGTAGATTTACTAGGTGTTCAGGGCAGCCACAAGCCTACAGTGAGCAAGAAACTGAAGCCCTCAGCCCTACAACAGCAAGAACCTGAATTCTGCCAACAAGAATGTTTATTTGGAAGCTGGCCCAGTTGGGCCTCCATATGAGAACCCAGCCTTGGCTGACACCTTGACTGCAACCTTGCAGAGGACCCAGAAACCAGGCGACAATAAATATATGTTGTTTTAACCCACTATGTTTGTGATATCATTGTCACACCATGTTGTGGGTTGAATTGCATCCCCCCAAAAGATATGTTGAAGTCCTCATCCCCAGCACCTAAGAACGTGACCTTACTTGGAAACAGGGTCATTGTAGATATAGTTAAGATGAGGTCATCATGGAGTAACTGGGCCTTGAATACAATATGACTGGTGTCCTCAGTAGAAGGAGAGAAGGGACACAGAGACAGAGGCATAAAGAGGAGAACACCATGTGAAGATGGAGACACACAGGGAGAAGACAGCCACGTGAACGTGGAAGCAGAGATGGGAGTTTTCCTGCCACGTGTCAAGGAATGCCTGGGTCACCAGAAGCTGGAAGGGAAGGAAGGATTCTTTCCTAGAACTTTCAGAGGGAGCATGGCCAGGCTGACACCTTCATTTCTAGCCTCCAGAACTGAGAGAATAAATTTCTATTGTTTTAAGCCACCGAGTCTGTGATAATTTGTTATGGCAGTCCTAGCAAATTACTGCACACAGCAAGAGAAAACAAATACCCTAGATCTGTATGCGTATGCGGAGTAAAGAACAGTAAAATCTATTTGATATTCTAATTGTATTTTCTTCATCCAAACATGGTGCTTTAAACTACTGTCGATTGCAAGAGGAAATCAAATCATTTCTTTCAGCTTTTCCCTGGCCAAAAGAGAGAAACTGAAAAAGAAGTAGCTCACTTGAAGGAGTGCCACAGATAAGCTATAACAAAACGTGTAGGATGAATGCAAAGGAAAATGGCTGTTCTCTAATACCCTTTTTATTTACTTTCCTGGTATGTTTTGTTCTGCTTTTCTAACAAACACATACACATTAGCATTTTAGAATTTTAACTCGTTCACTGAAATTTTAACTAGTCTTCCAATCATCTTCACTGACCAGCTCTCTGGGAGTAATAAAGGCACACCAGAAGACAGCCTACTCTGTTTTCTTCAGTGACTCCAAAGAGAAGGACATTTGCTTATACCACTGTCAAGCACTCTGAAATACCACAATCAGTTAACTGTTCCTGTTGGGAAAGCAGGAATCTACGTATCCCCCTATATCTTTTTTAAAATGCTATGTACCAATTCCCTTATATTCTCTTCCAGTCCCCAATAATCATTCCAAAGGGGCTTTTGTGAGGCACAGGAGCAGTTAGGCTTCTTGCTTAGGCACAAGCCTTCAGTTTTCTAGGTATATAATCTCCAAGCCTGGAAAGGTTCTTGAAAGACATCCCAGGCAAACCATCACCCTCCAGAAGCTCTATGTTTTCCACTTGGATATATATTGAGAATAAATAATTGGTATAGCATGGACAATTAATGTGGTCTCTATTTTCTCATGTGTTTTCACAGCTTGTGTGTGTGTGTGTTGAGTGTGTGCATTTCATTTTTGCTGTAATGCAGCCCTATAAATTAGGACATAAAGGAAGTCACTGGAAATCATAAGGTATTTTTTGATAAGAATGATGAAATATTCAATGTTTCTGTTCCTGACCAAGACATTCAGCATAAAAATATAAATGATTTTATAAGTAAAAATTTGTTATATAAAACGAGATAAAAGAGATTACTTAAGCTTTCATACTCATTAAAATTAGGAAAATAATGTTTTAAATATCTTCAGTTTGCCTGAATATATACATATTTAGTATGGGAAAGCCCTATATAGTACGTAAAAATAATCCCTACACTTCAGGTTTCTGTTGGACCTGAAATTAATATACTAGCCAAAATAAACATTTAAGTTTTTAACAAAAATTGTTTGCCTTCTGAGAATTGAGAAAGAACATTATGTGTGCATGGGAAGCAGGCAAGGGAGAAGTGGGTGACAGGCAAGTGATGTGTACAGGCCACTTCATTTTTTAAAACCTTCAAAGGAATGTGAAACTAGTCTTTCTCTTCCTCAGAAAATTTCCCTTTAACAAATTCAGTTATACACAAAGAAACAAAGAAACATTAAGAACATCTGGAATTCTGAAGATAGTACTAAGAACTTTATAATAATTTAAGAAAAAGAGGACTTTTAAGGATTCTCCTCATAATTATTTGAATATTCTCTCTATACATTAATAAGCGTGCATGTCCAGAAGGGAAAGAACAAGAATGAGAGAGAGGGAGACTGATTGTGTAGGTGAAATGAAAGGAAGTTTCAAAACGGCAGCCTGTGAGCACAGGCGTTAAGGGGTCTGGCAGCATAATCGTATTCCTGTGCCAGGGTATTGACAGAGAGGTTAAAGGATGGTCCATGTGGATGAGATTCAGACCTTTTTTTTTTCCCTTGGCCGCCTTCCTCCCTCCTCCAGCCTCCTTGTGTCACTGCCCAAAAGAAGCAATAAAGAAAGGAGAAGTTATGGACTTAAGGAAGAAGGACTTGACTAGTAAACTCCATGACAGTCCTCAGGGAACAGGAATGAAATATGCAAACTTCTGGCCGACCATGGCCTCAGAGATGAGTCAGTGGCGAGAGCAGGAAGTGCAAGCGCGGAGCTCAATGGCAGAGCTCAAGAGGGCTGGCGGCACAGGCTGCTGCCCAGTGGTGACTCTCTTACCTTCTCCCGCAGCCTAATGTTACCCCACACCTTGCTGCACACCATGCACTCAAACGCATCGATGTAGTTGTCCTGGCTGATGTCCTGCACGCCCCACTTCCGTTCCCGGAGAGCTGTAAGAAGTCGCTGGTTCGAGACCTCACCTTTCAGCTTCCACTCTATGTAGGCACCATACAGTCGGTCGTCAGAGTCCAGCTGTCTGATATAATCTGCCAGTTCTCTGGGGTGAGAGAACTCGGACACAAGAATAGCACTTCTGTTACTTGGAAGCCAGTCTGTGATGCTGGGGGAGCCGTAATACACCGGGACCACCCCCAGTTTCAGGGGTCTCCAGAACTTCTCAGTGATGTAGTCATCACAAACTGCATTCTCAAAAGCAAGGATAAACTTATACTGCGCAAGGATCCTGTAAAAGCCATCGGCATCCATGGAGGCTGGATTTTTCAGCGGCCCAGGGAGCTCTTTATTTCGTAAACACTCACCATAGGAATCAACCTCGATGTACGTCATCAGCTCCCGAACATAGCTGTCCCTGTCTGATGGTGGATCGCAGTCGGACTGTACATACACCAGCGGAGCAAGTCTTTCTCTAAGATTGTTTTTGGACTGCAAAGGAACCAGGTATCGGAGTGACCTCAGGTTGTCTATGCCCTCCAAGTACTGGGTGGTTAGTGGCAAGTGGGAATGCCTGCTGAAGGTGGCAGTGTAGTTGAACAAGGTGATGACTGGCTTGTGAAAGAGCTTGTAATTGTTTTTTGGAGACTCTTCATGAAAAAGCGCCCAGTCATGATGGGCCTTCCGAGGCAAAGGTAAGCTATCTACGTTAAAGTCAGTACCTAGGAAAAGAAAAGACAAGACAGTATGAGCCTGTTCAAATGAATTTTGGTGACTAAGTTTGAGTCCACCTGGTAAGATGAGAATACAAAGGAGTTTGAGGCCATGAATCAGAAGTGCTTTTCAGTGTTGTTGCAAAGTGCCTCAGCAGCCAATCATGAGGCTTTCCCCCCAGAAACTGCTCAGGGAAGGTATCATAGTAGCGGAGTGACTATCTTTCTCATTTTATGAAAAAAGGATATGGGGTAATGCTTGGCAAGGTTCTAAAGAATTTATTCTGCTGCCTTCTGCATTGGCTTTTCTTCCCAGAGGTGCTGTCTAAAAGGGCAGGAGAAATAAAGAAATAAAGATAGACAGTTCTTTAAAAGTAAAGACAAGAGAAACAAAGCCAAAGATGGGAAAGCAACCAGATTGGCAGAGTTATTAATTATGGGAGAAAAAGCAAAATTATGCAAAAGTAACCAGAAGAAATATACGATAGATTTTTTAATCTAAAATGATCGATTTCAACAAAGTGCAGTTAATCAATCTTAGTCAAAATGGTAGACAAGAGGCTTTTAAAGACGGAAGGGCTGATAAGAGCACTATGTTACAGACTGCTGCAGGATGGACAGGAATTAACAAGGACATCAAGAAATAGGGAAGGCATAACAGGATTATAATTATGAGCAAATTTAGCTTCCACGGTATTAATTGGGAAATCTTTGAAACATGATCCTAGGCAGACAGAAATGATGGATGTGGTAAGCAATTGTTTCCTGAATGCATGGGTGGAGATCCAATCAGGAAGAACTTTTTTCTAAAACTGAGAAAGAAGAATCAGACAATATAACAATACAAATACTGTACAGAATTTCTAGTGTTGCTCACATTGAAGATTTTGGAGCCCCTGATTTGAATTTTTTTAAATAAATGTAAAGAAATGGCAAGAAAATCTGTCTTACAGCATCAACTGGAAAAAAAATGTTCCAAATAAATGCTTCCAGTTAAAGAAAGCACATTCTCTGGTAGGGTTCATAAAAATTAATTATTCACTGCCAGTGCACAATCTGTTAAATACATATAAACTCTTCAGTGCCAAGAGTACATCAATGGGAAATCAATTAATCAAAAATGGCTTTTTAAACAATTAAAGATTAGATAAAATTATGTTGGAGGGCGTGCACTGAACACAGAGAAATTGCTGAAGAACATGTCTCCCCCTATCTCAATAACGGGTTTTTACTCTCAGTAAGTCAGCAGAGAATGACTAGCATATAAAAATGGGTATACACTTTTCTACGTGGCATTTGCTACTTTTGACTTCTGACCTCAGAAAAAGTACAAATCCACACACCTGAAATTCAATGACAAATACAGTTCGATATTTGGGAAAGGTTAATATTCATTAAGATGGAGAAACATGAGGACATGAAAGAGAATAGAACTTAAAAAGAAAGGCAGGAAGTGGATGTGGCTCAAGAGGTTGGGCATCTGTCTACCATATGGAGGGACCAAGATTCGATCCCCGGGACCTCCTGGTAAAATAAAAATATATTTAAAAAAATAAAAAAAGGTGAGCAGGTGAACTGGGCCTAGGTGGGCCACGGGCCCACACACATGCACGGCGTGCCAGGCCTGTGTGCAGGAAGCCACAGGCCCATGAGGATGCGAGGTGAGGTGAACCACGCAGCAAGATGATGACACAACAAAAGAGAGACGCACGGGTGGAACCAAGGCGAGATGTACCAGAAACCAGGAAGTGAGATGCAGCAGGGAGCAGGGTGCCTCTCTCCCACATCAGAGGTCCCTGGGATCAAATCCCGGTGAAGCCTGGAGGGGAAAAATGAGAAGAGAAGGCAAGAAACAGACACAGAAGATCACCCAGAGAATGGACACAGACAGCAAGGCGGGGGGGGGTGGAGTTCATAGAACTGTACACCAAAAAGAAAAAAGTAAATAAAAAATAAATAAAACAAAGTAAAGACAATTCATTGCATTGAGGTGGTTGCTGCTTGATATAGGGTCTAGATGGGCCAAGTGATCAATGATGCTAATTAGGATCCATAAAATTGAGTTAAAATCAAAGGAGAAGGATGAGGGTCCAGTCAGAGGCAGGGATCAAAGTAGAAGGAAGGATTGGAAACTGGAGGAGATAAGATTTAAAGAAAAGTAGATCCACAGTTAACTGGGAGAATTGGCACAAGGGTCGAGTGAATGACTCAAATGCTAGTGACTGTCAACTGCTAATCATTATGTGGCATATGGATGAGCAAGATGAAGAGTCACTGCCAAGACCCAAATGCAGAGCAAGAAAGCAAAGACGCAAAGCTTGCCTCCAGGGCCTCAGAGAATAGAGAGGGCCTGAGCTTCATCTCTCCTTGTCTCTATCAGTGACGTGTAGGAGGAATTAAAAATGGCTGTGTCTAGACTCTTTCGTGGCCACTATCTAGGTCATTCAGGATGTGCTGGTAATTGGAAACAGGACTTGAAATCGGTACCAGTTATAATGAGCCGTTAACTCGTGATAACTAGGAGATGAGGGCTTACAGGCCCATTACACCTCCAGCCAAGTAGCTATTAGAACTTTGATAGTGGAATGAAGGGGAAAAGAGCATGAGGTCTCTGGAACATGCAATCTATAGCAGCAAAAACTGTCTGCAGAAAAGTGAGAAACATTTATGCTCATGTACTAAAAAGCAACATGCCTTTTTGAAAATGAACATGTGAGTTTCTCAAACATTCTTCTGACTTTCGTTTAGTTTGGATGTGTGGGGCTCTCTTTAATAGTGCAGGGATGCCTCTTTAATGAGGGGAACGCTAAAGGGGCCTAACTTTCCAGAACCATTTCTCATTATTTGCTACACAAAAAAGCATTTTGTAGTCATTTCCCTGAAACAAATACACATGTGCACACACATATGCACACATATGTTCATAGAAGATCACATTAAGATCGTTTTCTATTAGATTCTTTCTAATTAAAATTCTCTGGGGCAGATTTTTTTTTCTTTTTTTAATTTTATTTGAGAAGTTGTGAGTTAACAAAACAATCATATGCACACGATACAGGATTCCCGTATCTCTGGGGCATATTTTTTAAATATACGTCATTTATTCCAATGAGCTTCTCCCCTAAGCCCAGACACTCAAGAATACTGAAACTAGAACCATGACAGACCTAAAGTACTTTACTCGAAATATCATGGCCTAGAATATAAGTGTCGATATTGAGCAATTTCTAAAAGGCATTAGATGTGGCTCAGGAAACAACCAAGTTATTCAGCTCTCACTGACTATAGCAATGTGCACTACAACAAGAGTTGGAATTGGGGTTTTTTAAGAAATGATAATCAATTAACCTATAGTAAATCTATAAAAATGTGATTAGCTTGCAAATGATTAGTTCACTAGTTTTATACATTCATCTTCACTAGCTCTAACATTTCATCTACATGTTTAACAACTATGGATTCAACCTTTTATCTTTCTGGGTTATTCTGTGTTTATTAAATATAGACAAATTCATTTGTTCCTTTAAATAACAGCTGACAAACTGATCTTAAGCACTAAAGGGCATTGTAAAGAGAATTGCAACTTGGAATTCAAATGGAATCAAATGAACGCTGGCAAGTGCTGCCAGACTGCTGACTAGAGACGACTGAATTTGAAATGGCAGATAAGCAGAAGAGTGACAATACTTTGTTAGGTATTTAAACCTTTCCTTCTGCAGCAGCATATACTCCTTTAATTTTTCCCACACAAACTGGTGAAAACAGTAGGCAAGATGCATTATTAACCCCACTTTATTAAAGTTTGAGTCACTCACCTAGAGCAAAAAACCCAGGTGGCTGGAGGGGGCCAGAATTTTCAGACTGGCTAAGGGACCAGAAAGATCACTGGCCCTGTTCCAAGGTTGATTCTATTAAACTCAAGTACACGCACAAAAATACTACCCACCTTTTCCCTGAAGATATGAGAAACCTAGTCAACTCAGGAAAATGGCACGCCTTAATTTGTAGACGAGAAGTGCTCCCACAAAGTGTTGTCTAAAAGTAATCTCTGCTTTTAAGAACTCCTATTGGGAAGCAGATGTGGTTCAAGCAATTGGGCGCCCGTCTACCATGTGGGAGGTCCCGGGTTGGTTCACCAAGGCCTCTTGGTTAAGGAGAGCTGGCCCATGAGGCGAGCTGGCCCACATGGTGAGCTGGAGCAACAAAAGAGACAAAGAGGAGAGACAATGGGAGACACAACAAACCAGGGAGCTGAGGTGGCTCAAGTGACTGAGTGCCTCTCTCCCACATGGGAGGTCCCTGAATGGGTTCCCGGTGCCCCCTAAAGAGAAGACGAGAAGAGAAGACAAGCAGACACAGAAAGCACACAGCGAATGGACACAGAGAGCAGACAGTGCACGCAAAACAACAATGTCGGGGGGGGCGGTAAACAAATAAATAAATCTTAAAAAAAACTGCTATCATAAAATGAATGATACTCCAACAGAGAGAACTGAAATGTCTGAGGAAGAACAATTTAGGACAAAGGGCTGTCTCCTATATTACCATCTAGTATTTGCATAGCTCATTGCCAAGCCTTTTCACATGAATTTTGTCAAGTCATTCACACAACCCCATCAGGTCATATTTTCTGGAAGTTTCTAAGGGGTAACTCAGAAGAGCTCTTATTACCTCAGACTAAATTCTGATCACAGGAACTGGTCGCACAGGCACCTCTGCAGATACCCTGGCTCTAGCCAATTCCGAGGGCCTCTGGCAGGCCACTCAACTGAAAGGGCCCTCAGACACTCTTCTGGATCCATATTCTTTCCACTTCTCCATCGTCTGTCTTCGTGAGTCCTTTTAGGAGTCTAGTTACATAGCCCTCTCTCAATTACATGTGTTCATTTAGATGTCTGTCTATTCTATCCCTGGGATGGAGATTGCCCAAGCCTTTTATTGAGCTTGTGCTATAAGCAGTCAATAAACTTTACCTCCCGTTCTTTTCTTCCAGGCAGGCGTGCCCCTAACATATGCAGGGCCTGAAGCAAGAGTATAGAGTCCTATGTACCATATGCCTAAATATCTAAAAGCTACATAGCAGTCTAACAAGCTACTAAGTGTTTCATCCTTCTACCTTAACATGTATACACCATGATAATATATATGTATGTGTGTAAAGAAGAGTTCACATCAAATAATTGTGGATTCAAATTAACATCAAAATTCAAAATTATTCAAAATTAACATTTTATGCCAAAGATTGTGATTCTCTTTGGAGCCTAGAATGGTGTGAAGAGAGGAGAAGGTTGAGGTTTCCTCCCTCACTTGCTGACTGACGCACCCTTAGCTGCTCCCTCAGGTGCTCCAGGTGCCTCCTAAAGCACCCCAGTGTGTTGTCTCTGACCACACGGTGTGCTTCTCCTCAGACCACACGGTGCCTGCCAGACAATCTCTCTCCCCCAATACCTCTCGAGTTCCTCAAAGGAACTCGAGGATGGAAGGCCAGGACCAAATTTAGAATCCTCAGAGCCCTCAGAGTTCCAAGCCGGGATGTGGCGGTGCCTGATGCTCCTCCTCCTTCTAGCCCAGCCCTGTCCCACACCTCGAGGAGCCCCAAACTGCTCTGTCCACCTTTCTGCAGTTGCCCCTTGACCAACCTTCGGGCCCTGGGGTGCACAGTTGCACCCCAGTTTGCCCTCTGGGGGATAAACCAAGGAAGAAGCCAGTGCAGGTGCTGGAAGTGAGCTCTAGGTCTTTGGGGCAGGGAATTCTGGGGTCCTGGTACTGGAGTGTGCTGTACAAGGGGGAGACCTGGGCTTGACGGCCATGGGTAGGTATGCAGCGTTGGCTTGTGGACTCCTTGTCCTGTGTCAAGCGGCACCTTCTCAACCAAGAGTAAGTTTCCATATTGCCAATCATCCTCCCCAAGCATGGGTACTTGGCGGTTGGAATAATGCTCTCAACTAATCAGGGGCCTGATGTACATTTTGTGATTCCTCAAACCAAGGGCACAAATCCAGATGGCAAACCTCTGAGCAACTACATCCAATATGGTTGGGCAGGGAGAGAGCAAGAAGGACGATTACTTCCCTTTAGTGCATGCTTTTTTTTTTTTTTTAATTTTTAAATTTATTTTTAAAGAAGTTTTAGATCACAGAAAAGTTACATTGAAAATATAGGGGATTCCCACATACCCCACCCCCTCCCTCTCTCACATTTTCCCCTATTAACAACATCTTTCATTAGTGTGGTACATTTGTTACAATTGATGAACAAATATTGAAGCGTTACTACTAACAATGGTCTGTAGTTTACGTTATGGTTTGTACTTTCACCACACAATTTTAGAGGTTTTGACAAAACGTGTAATGGCCTCTATCTGTCACTGCAACATCATGCAGAACAATTCCAATGTCCCTAAAATGTCCCATGTTACACCTGTTCTTCCTTCTCTTTCCCCTCAGAACCTCTGGAGACCACTGCCTTTAAACCAATGATACAAGTTCTTCCATTACTAGAAATAACAAGTCTACTTTGGCCCATGGTTGCATTCTCCACTAATGTTTGTTCATTCTTCTAACTTGAGGATTTGGGGATGGTGATGCTCACTCTGCTTCTGATTGAGAGGGGGCTTAGATATCATGGGGTAGATGGATGGAGCTGTCTTGCTTGCAGCTGTAGATGCTCTCTGTTTGGGGGAATGGGCGTTGTCCATCATCATCATTTTGTTAGTTGTCTTGGGCAAGTCTGATGAACTGGAGAGTAGGTGTTGGCTACAACTCTGCTGAGATTCAACGCTCGACTGGCATGAACAGACCGAAAATATAAGTCTCTGGGTCATATATTTAATGGGTATAGTGCTAATTAAAGGTTCAAATAAAGGGGGCAAAAGAACCATGTGTAGGGAAACTATAAATGAGACAAATGACTTCTTTTCAACAATTTATGATAAAGTAATATGCTGACATGATAGTTGCTACACTCCCACTCATTGCCTAGTTACTGATGGATCCTAAATGTATATTTCATGACTGTGCTCTGGAACTTCAACCAGATATCTTAATAGCTTGCCAGCACTCTCCATTTGGACATTCCACAGAAAACCACAAATTACCATGCCCAGACTAAACTAGTCGTCTCCTCCAAAACTCAGTCCTTTTCCTGTCTTCTTTTTCTCCGTTGATGTCACCACCAAAGCTGTTCGAGCCCCTCAGCATAAGCTAATTGCTCCACCTTTGAAGCATAACTCTTCCTTTGCTTTTTTTATTTTTCTAATAGATCTCATGTGCACAGAATTGGGATAATCACAATCCCTTGTATGTGACATCCTCGCTTCAATAAACAAGTACAAACCTATAGAAACTTGTCACGCACCTCTCCCTAACTCCAAGACCACACAAATCCAGAACATATAGAAGAGTTAGCTCAATGCACAGAGTCTGAGAAGTTCCTAAAGCTTTCACATGCTGGACTAACAATAAATGTGATCAGATAAAATTGCTTCTTATGTTCATTTTTCCTGGAATGACTTCAAATGTTGACAACGATTCCTAGTTCCTACAAGGAACAAAACAACATGTACATGGGAGATGTTGCTCCTTTTTAAATTTTTTTTTAACAATCTCCACCAAAATGGGATCAATGGGCCAATGCTCTATATAAATTCATCATTATAGCATCAAATTTAGAGCAAAGACTTCCTCTCTGGTAGAAACTAATTTCTTACAGAGACATCAATGTCCCCTAACAGATCAAACCTTCCTTTGGGATTTCAAACACCAGGCTTAATATTTCAAGTGTATTCTGCCCAAGATTACCACACTCTTAGCTAAGCCTCAGTTCATGAGCGACATTAGCTCTTTCTCCTAAAAGGAGGTGTGTTAGTCATTGGCCTGTTAGTTTCTCAGCTCCACTCCCACCCTTCTGTGCTATGCTCTGTATTGTTTGGGGGAGTCATTTCCCAGACTCCCTTGACAAAGGGCTCCCCTGTAGGTCCTGCTCCTGGGAGCACTGTCGGGAGGCTGGGAAGAATCCCCTTCCTAAAGGTTTCTCCTGTAGCAGAGGAAGCAGCAGCTGCAGCAGTGACACCAGCAGGCCCCGGGCTGCCCGAGGGGCAGGAGCAATGACCTGGGAATGCCAGCTCTTGGGTTCCTGCTCAGAAAGCTCACCTCCAACAGTAGAGTCATGGAGACACAGCAGTCCTGCACTCTGGGCGCCGGAGCAGCAATTTCTCTTTTTGCTTCCCCATACCAGGAAAGCAGTGGCTTCCCTGCAGTGAATTAATTTGCATAACCCACTCTTCCCTTCTTTTGCTCCACCAGCCCTGCAGCACCTTTTTGGCCAATTCCTGTAACAATTCCTTCTGTTTGAAATATCTAGAATAAATTCTGTTTTCCTATCAGTCTATGATTAATACAAAGGCCTCTTTCAAAAGCATCATCTAGGACTTCCATCTGATTACAATTTAATATTCCAACTTCCATTGCAAGTTTTCTTTTGCTCTCTTGCTCCTGGGGTTTTCTAAAAATACTGTTTCTTTACAATTCTACCTCCTTGTTACCACCATCCCAGGCTTCTGTTTTTCCCTCTTAGTCCTTCTGATAACAATGTGGAAGCAGAATAAAGCCAGCCTCCTATTTAAGAAGGGAATATATAAAATAAAATAAAATGAGACACCCTTCAAGAAAGGAATCAGCAAGTGACTTGAAACTAAAACCACATTCCTCATTCAAGTAATGTGTTATAAATCCTTTTTCTAAGTTGCTAAGTAAAATATGCAGAATACTGACCACCGCTGCCTGCCGAGGCCAAAGACTACTCAGAAAGAGATGAAGGTCTCAAGTAAAACTGCGTGTGGCCACATTCTAAGTTTAATCACAAATTACAAATCCTCTCCACTGCGCATCTCAATATTCAATGTAAAAGGAGATAAAGACTCTCTTCTTGCTAAAAGATTCTACTGCTGAGCCCTTTACTCATCTGAAATTAAAATATCCAAGCTCAAAAGATGTTACAGCTTATGAAACAAGTATTTGGCAAAACCTAAGAACTGGAGGAGACAGCAAAAGCTCATAAATTACACCTATTGTGAATCACCTCAGATGTAACTAAACTTGCAGTGACCTCACTGATTTTTTTTTTTCTCATTTCCTGCTTTGGATTAAATTCTTTGCTTCACAAAGCTCAATGCAACGTCTAGTGGTTGGAAATAACTATTAAAATTGCTTCCTCCCTGCTACAGATGTCTACAATAAGCTTAAAGCAAACTAAAGAACTAACAACAGTTACTATGTCTAAACACAAAATGAAATTCCATTTCTTGCATGGTAATAATTGGAAAAAAAAAGTAAGAATTAGGTGCTGTGAAGAAAAGAGGGAGAGTGAGTCAAGGAGCAAAGCAGGAGTAACAGCTGGTGGTGCTGGCTGAAGGCACTGCCCCCGGTAGGGGCGCCAGGGGCCCAGATGTCATCAAGGACTTGGCAAAGCCAGTTCAGAGCAGTCTAATATGTTCTGCTGATCGCTGGCATGAAGTTTTCATGGCAAGGCTACCTCTCCCCGTGTCAGGGTCTGTGACTATCTCTCAAGGCACGTGAAGAACTTACTCTTAGTAAAAGCCACAGGAAGGTGGTCCAAGTCTGACAGTCCGGTTACTCTCTGTTATGGATTGAATTGTGTGTCCCCCAAAAAGATACGTTCAAGTGTGACATAATGAATGTGGCCCTCTTTGCAAATAGGATTTCTGAAGAGGTTATTAGTTAAGATGAAGCCAAACTGGATTAGAGTAGGCCCTAATGCAATATGACTGGTGTCCTTACCAAAGAGGAAATTGGACCCAGATAGTCAGACAGAGAAAGAGAAGGCGGCCATGGGATGGGAGCAGAAATTGCGTTATGCCATGAGACAAAGAATGCCAGAGCCTGCCGGCAAACCATTGCCAGAACCCCACAGACATCAGAAGTATGGCCCTGCTGGCCCCTTGATTTGGGGCTTCTAGCCTCCAGAACTACAAGGCAATCAATTTTTGTTTTAAGCTACCCAGTTCGGTTTCTTTTTCTTTCAACTTTTTATTTTTGAAATAATTTCAAACTTACAGGATAGTTGCAAAAATACTACAAACCCCATACAGAGAGCTCCACCTCCAGATACCCAGATCCACCAATTTTTACATTTGCCACATAATTCTATCTACCCATCTGTCAATCCATCTATCAATCCATTTATTTCTATTTTCTGAACATTTGAAAGCAGGCTGCACATAACATGTTCCCTGAACAAATGATGCTTTGATGTACATTTTCTGACAACAAGGATACTCACTTATGTAATCACTTTTAGTTATCAAGCTCAAGAAATTTAAAATTGATATAAAGCTTATTCCAATGTTTTCATAAGTCCCAATAATGTCTGTAACCATTGGGGAATTTGATGTAATTATGAATTCCAAAAATATAATTAAATCATGCTTGTAAATTTATATGTTAATCTGGGCATGATTAGGTTAGGATTAGGGCGTTGAGCCCCACCCCTCGGTGGGTGGGAAATCGAATATAAAAGGCAAGGCAAAGGACAGTTGAAGCAGTCTTTTGAGAAGCAGTTTTGATGTTGGAAAGAAGGCCCCAGGGGAAGAGAAGCAAGCCGTTCGCCTAATCATCTACAGCTGACCTTGTGGAGGAAACAGGCGCTAAGCCGGGAGAGAAACACAGCCCCGGGAAGAGAGGAACCCCAGAAGCCTGAACCCTGGCAAACGCCAGCAGCTGTCTTGCTCTAACACGTGGCAATGGACTGTGGTGAGAGAAGAAACTTAATGCTTTATGGCCTGGTATCTGTGGACTTCTACCCCAAATAAATACCCTTTATAAAGACCAACCCATTTTTGGTATTTTACATTAGCACCCCTTTGGCTGACTAGTACAATGTCCTTTTGAGACTTTTCTCCTCCATTATTAGATCCTATCCAGGATCATGTATTTCATTTAATTGTCATTGTCTCTTTAGCTGCACTTTTATTTTTAGTTGTAGAAACATATATACAACATAAACCTTCCCATCTCAACCGCTTCCAAGCATACCTGTGGGATTAAGCATATTCACAATGTTGTGGTACCCTCATCACCATCCATTTCTAGAACTTTCCCTCCACACCAAACAGAAACCCTATACCCGTTATGCATTAATGCTTCATTCTCCCTGCTCCCCACCCCTAGTAACCTTTCCTTGTGGTTAGCATGGGGCTTAAATTTAACAATCTTGTTTGGTTTAACTTCAGTATCATTCACAAATGATGCTCATTCCCCCACCTTTGCATAGTTCTTGTTACAAATTACTTGTTTATACATTATGAATCCACAACTACTGATTTATCATTCCATTTTGTCCATTTGCCTTTCAGACTATGCAGGAAGTAAAATGTGGAGTTGCTTCCTAGTCTCTCTCTAGGGTCAACGATGCTGCAGCATGCTGGCTGTGTGAAGGGCAATCCAAGTGAAGCAACAATTACCAGAGTGATGTGAGCAGAACTTAAACACAACTGGCATTATGGCCTGCTCCCACGGAGAGAGAGCATGTGTGCTATTGCGAACCTGGAGCTTGGATCTATTAATCGCAGCTCAAAGAGGATCTTGTGCATTGATTAGTACTGACACTGATGCCTGATGATTATGATGATATCTTTTCTATTCTAGATCATATGAAGAGGGATACTGAACATGTTAAAAGTCCTGGTAAACTTAATTCATTTTCTAAGTAGTTAATGAACATGCCTATAAGATAAAGGAATGGCTCTCTAGTACTGTCTTTGTTTGCCATATGCTTGTCTTGTTGCCTACACTGTCCTTGTGAGTTTATGTCTAGGGCAGTGCCCCTCTTCATACCTCTCCTAGCTGTCCTAGGCATAACCACTGCTGTGGGAACTGGGGTGGGCAGTTTATACACAAACCCAGCAGGTCTACCACAATCTCTCCCCAGAGTTAACCAACAGCATAAAAGACCTCAAGGAAGAATGCTGTTTCCCATCAGCTTTGGGAGGATGCAGCCTCCGAAGGCACCTGGCCTTTCTCACTCTTGTGGTCCATGTCATGGCTGGCCCCTTTTTGGGCCTGCCTACCACCATCTTCTTTATCCTTTTAGTGGGACCGTGTATCTTTGAAACTCTAATTAAGTTTATTTTTACAGAATCAACGCCTGATTAGTTAGGCGAGGATTTCATCCAGTTCCAACCAGAGTGCTGGACCCATCTTCCCTCAACCACAATAGAATAGTCAGAGAGGTTTACACCCTGTCAGGCAGGGTCTACTGCCCTAACCAGCAGGAAGTAACTACAGAAGAATGACCATCGCCCCTCAGCACCCCCTTAAGAATAAGGGCGTG
Source organism: Tolypeutes matacus (assembly GCA_026826555.1). Lineage (NCBI taxonomy): Eukaryota > Metazoa > Chordata > Mammalia > Cingulata > Chlamyphoridae > Tolypeutes > Tolypeutes matacus. The sequence goes on along the minus strand of JAKSZT010053830.1, from coordinate 15,686,884 downwards.
AACTCTCTGGGGGGGTAGTTGAGGCAGGTTAGTTCAGGGTATTGGAGGTGACAAGCCACAACATGGTCAACAGACAACATGGCCATGAGACCCCGCTGAGATCTTGACCTTGACCTTGAGGCCCCAGGTGGGACTCCTCCAGGGCCAAGGGAGGCCCTGGATATTCCAAACAGTGCTCACCACTGGCCCCCACCATTGGTGGGGTAACCAATAACAGCTGGGGACTCTCACCTTAGCATTAGCAAGGGGAGGAATAAGCAATAGCTTAAAAGGTGAGCACACAAACCAAAGCCCGCCCTCTCTGCCTCGAGGAGCCCGCATCAAATCTCGGTGCATATTTCTGTCCTTCTTTCCCATTTCTCAGCAAACTCTGTTCTTTTCCCCCATTTCTCAATAAATTATTTTTACTGGCTTAACTGAAAAAAAAAAAAAAAAAAAAACCAAAATACCCCATACTGCCATTTTTATTTACCCAGTTTGTTACCTCTACCAGAGAACTTTATTTCCTCATGTAGCTTCAATCTATTGTCTAGTGTCCTTTCCTTTCAACATGCAGAACTCCCTTTAACATTGTTTGTAGGGCAGGTCTCGTGGTGACAAGCTCCCTCAGCTTTTTTTTTTTTTATCTAGGAATGCCTTAATCTTACACTTATTTTTGAAGGGCAGTTTTGACAAGATATAGAATGCTTGGTTTGCAATTTTTTGCTTTTAGCACTTTAAATATGTCATCCCACTGCCTTCTTGCCTCCATTATTTTTGATGAGAAATCTGCACTTAATCTTATTAAAGCTCCTTTATATGTGACATGTTGCTTCTTTTTTGCAGCTTTCAAAATTCCTGCTTAATATTTGGCTTTTGGCGGTTTGATTATACTATTTGCGTTTACCTGTTTGGAGTCCAATTGAGCGTCTTGGATGTGTAGATTCATGTCTTCTATAAAATCTGGGAAGTTTTCAGCTATTATTTCTTTAAATATTCTCTTTGTCCTTTTCTATTTTTCTCTCTCTGGGACTCCCACAATGCATATATTGATATGCTTGATGGTATCCCACAGGTTCCTCAGGCTCTGTTTACTTTTCTCCATTCTTTCCTCTCTCTGCTCCTCAGACTGAATGATTTCAATTACCATATTTTCAAGTTCACTGATTCTTTCTTCTGCCATCTCCAATCTGCTGTTGATGCACAGACATACATGCTCCCAGTATGTTCACGAGCGTTACTCTGCTCCCTCTGGAACTGGGACCAGGGACCTGCACTGGGAGCACAGGCAAGCTCTGTGCCCAGCCAGAGCCCAGGGGATGGGGAAGGACCATAAAGGACACCAGGAGATTTTATCGTTAACTTCTTCTTGATTCAACACTCACCCTGTTGCCGCAATCCTTTAACTGTTTTCTGGAGCTTTGAGAAAGATGTTTCTGCCAGTTCTCGCTGGTTGTTCAAAGCATCTGTGGGGGAATGGAGCCCTGCAATGTCTCACTCCACCACCTTGAATGGGGCAGCACCTCGTTTGAGGGTTTTGTTTGTGTATTGCCTATTCTGAAATAATTTTGTAAAGTCTGTATTCTTTTTTGTTGTGGCCACCAAGTCTCTGTTCTATTACCTCAGTAGCCAGTTAGTGATGGGACAGACATATCCTTAAATGCCTGTGGTTGTCAAGAAAGCAGCCACACCTGCCTTACCCTGTATTTGCACACAGGGACAGGGGATAACCTAGCATAAGCCACCAAGTTTGTGGTAATTTGTTATGGCCTCCATAGGAAGCTAAGACACTCTCTATTAGAGCCAAATTACCTGGAGAGAAAAGACAACACCACTAATTCAAAGAAGGAAGGCCATTCCTAAAATGTAAGGTTTTTCTGAGTCCTACTAGTTAGGAATCATTAATCTGGGACTCTAGGGCCTCAAAAATGAACAAAATAAGACCCAAAGGATCTTGTGATTCTGAATGTAAATGTTAATCGATAGCTGAAGTTCAAAGTAGAATAACATAAATACAAATGGCCATGGCAGGAGAAAGACAGAAGTAATTATTTCTGACCAGCCAAAGAATTTGGAACTGAATTACTGATAAGCAATAGAAAATAAAGCAATTAAAAAATAAGACTCAGGGCAAACAAAAAGCTGCAGAGGAAAATAAAGGTAATCCATGTATTATTTTGCTCATCTATGAATATCATTTGTATAGCCATAATACTGTAAACAGTGAATATTGAGCTACTCAACATGATAATACAACTATCAATTGAGGATGGGGATTCAGGAAGGGTGATTGTGTGTGGTGAACAAGAGAGAGCAAAAGAGTAAGTCCTCCTCTCCAAGATAGAACGTCCATAGGTAATGCCTAATACTGAAAAATCAAGGAAGTAATAACAGCACGTTATTTAGAGTTGCAGCGATAGCCAAAAGAATCAAATAAAAGTCTTGAAAGTGGTGACCTCAGGATAGAACAATTTGTTTTAGACTTGTCATATGTATAACTTTGATAAAAATAAAACAAACAAAAGATTATATATGGAAAAGTGTCTCCCTTTATCCCCCATGCCCCAGCCACCCATGCCCTGCCCTCTGTTACCAGTTTCTCGTATATTTTGCAGGTTAAAAAATTTGTGTATGGATGATGGATGACTGGAAGGAAGGGAGAAAGGAAAGGTAGATTTCAAATTTAATTGAATCTAGGAATCATAAATTACAGATGAACTATTATTTTTGTGCCACTAGGGAAAGTATTGCCAATTAAACTGACACAGTGCTTTCTTATCACGTAGAATTTTTATTTTATACTTATTGAAAGAGCTCTTTAAATAAGTATAAAAGAAAATTGCAAACCTGGAGCTTAGATCTATGAATCGCAGCTTAGACACAGATTTTTTGTCATTTATTACTCTTGTCTATACTTAGAGAAAATACAAGCTAAATTAAAGTGTCTAAAACATCTTCACATTCAGACTCCTACCTCTTCTGATTTTCAATGCAGAATCTTTGATGTCTTTGTTTTCTGCACATTATGCTCTGTGCCACGAAGACTGTTAGCAATACAGTACTGCTTAAAAGAGTATTCCACTGTTGTCTCTGGGATTTTCTACCAAACCACCGATACCCATCACCAAGTTTTTTCACAATGCTTTCTTGATATTACTAGGTATCAAAGGTTTTCAGATAGTGCTAGACTCATATTCTCTTCTCAAATAGTCCTTAAATGGTTTGTTGATGGAAACATCAAAGGGTTACAGTTGTCCCAACATGCTAGAAGAAAGAACCCAGCTCAGGCCCACATGGTCAATCACTGCTAATGCCTGTCTGACGATGTTTGAAGGGATGCCATCAACTATTAAAAAAAAAAAAAAATTTTATTAAAAAAAAGCAAAAAACTGATTTTGGAAAGGTTAACACTTGAAAAAAAAATTTTAGAATTAAGGAAACATTGCCTTTTTCATATAAATGAAAACAAACTATAAACACTGTTGTGAACTGGCCTTTTCCATTGAACTCTCATGGAGATATTTCCATATCAAGGCATACAAGCTGCCCTATTCTTTTTAATGGTCACATGATATTATTAGATTGTATATATGTTGAGATAAATGCACTTCAATATTCTTCCAATTTGGGGGGCTGGTTAAACTCCCATGAAAAGTGGGTAAAAAAAAAAAAAAAAAAAAAAAAAAAACCACATCTATTTTCTTAAGTTAGGTGCACTGTATCCTAAGGCACTTGATACTGCTGTCATTTCACTACCAACTAAAACTTCATTTCACACTGTCCATATGCCTGTCTTGGATATACGGTTGGGGGACATTTTTCAGAAGTCAATATTAAGTACAATCGACAATCATTCTCCAAGATAATTAGATCAAAGGCTTATTCTCTGAACCAGCGATCAAGACACCAAGTGAGTGCTACTTCCAAAGAAAGTCTATCCACCAGGTATTGACATGAAACTGCCAAATCATTTTATTCCATTAGTCTTTGGGTTACATCTGACCTGAGTTGGAAGTTATGACCTGGAGAAAAAAAATTCACCTTATTCTCAAAACCTGCAGTGTTCCACTACATTTAATCATCTTAGTTAGAATCTTGCTCTACATAAGAGAGAAATGGTGCAGAATAAATCACTGTGCTCCAAGGTTAATTATGCCCAGGATGCTCCCAGCTTGATTTTCTAATGTACACATCTCATCACAGTAACAACAAAACAAGAGCCTTAGTCATGGATTTTATGTCGACATTAAAATCCCTGGAGGGAAACGGATGTGGCTCAAGAGGTTCGGCGTCCGTCTACCATATGGAGAGACCGGGGTTCGATCCCCGGTACCTCCCGGTAAAAAAAAAAAAAAAAAAAAAAAAAAATCCCTGGAATACAATGTACAAATTGTATTGTATAGGCCCAGAATTAATATTGTAAACAAATAAGGCCCAGCTCTCCTATGGCAGACAAAAAGAGTGAGACAGTAAAAACATAAAACAAAGGACAGGAACATTTTCCTTTTATTTTTTTCTTTAAGTTTCTAGTATGATAAATGTTCAATACAAGAATTTATTGAGATAAAAAAGATTTTTTTAAAAAAGGAGGAGGGACAGGAAGTAAAGGAGGAGAAAAAGAAAAAACATCACCCTTACTCCCAACACTCAAAGAAACTCAATTTTTAACATTTTGGGGGGTTGCTCCATACGCTCCATGTATATGTATATGTTTGTATGCAAAGTATGTGTGTGTGTGTTTGTGTATAAGATTCAAATGAGAACACACTTACTACAACTCATTAATGGAGTCACAAATGAAATATTTTGAGCATTCTAAAAGTGAGATTACTTTATGCTATGTTGCTCATACTCAAAGTAAGATGAAATTTATCCCAAAGCATCCTATCCTGTAAAGACTGGTTCAAAGAAAATACAAAATGGGCTTCAAAATGAGCAATGAAAATCCCCACAAATACTCTCATCATCATGACAAGGGAAGCCTAAGAGGCAAAGCACCTTGTTTTGTGGCTTGATCTGTCCTTGTCCTCTAAAGCTGCAGTACATGTGAGCAGACAACCAACGAGTGACGAGGTGCAAACAGCAAAAGTCCAAGACATGGGGTGAGAAAATGAAGGTGCTCAGAGAGAGGGGTCATTACACAAAGTTTGAGGGGTGTTGGATATGTGAGGTCACAGAGCTTTCCGCTGCTACAGCTTTCACCGACACATGGAGAAATGGCAAAGCAGAAGGACGTCTTCAATGGCAACTGCTAAACCAAACTTAGGCCTGCCTACCCAAGACTTCTGGCAAATTTAATAAATAAATGTCTTTATCACTAAGCCATTCTTGGTCAGATATTTGGGACTTGCTGCCCAGTCCTTTGGACTGGAGATAGAATTCATCTGTGGCCAAATGTCTGGGAAGCCTGTGGGTTGGGGTCAAGGAGCAGTGTTGCAGGCGAGACCTTTCCTGCTCTTTTTCTAAAATGGACTAAATAGCTCCCACAAATGGGACTCTAAGAGATGAACACTACTGCAAGAGCATTTCCGAGGCAGCCAACTCCTCATATTGGTTCTTCCCTTTTCAGTTATCTCATTGCTTTTTATATAGACCTGACCCGTAACTTTTTTTTTTTTTTTTTTTGAGGTACCAGGGGCTGGGGATTGAACCTGGGACCTCATATGTGGGAGGGTGACACTTAACCATTAAGCCACACTGGCTTCCCTGAGTTGGTTTTTTTCATTTGCTTTGCTTGTCGTTGGTTTTTTTTGTTTTTTTCGGGAAGCACCGAGAACCGAACCTGGGACCTTCCATGTGGAAGGTGGGAGCTCAACTGCTTGAGCCACATCCACTCCCCATGAACTATAACATTTGTCATACTTAATTGCAATTATGTGTGCACCTGTCTAGCCCCACACCAGACAGGGAGCCCCTCAAGGACCATTTCTTGTTTTTTGTTTTGTTTGGTTTGGTTTTTTTTTAAGATTTTATTTATTTATTCATTTATCCCCCCCTTGCTGCTTGTGCTCGCTGGGTCAGCTAACCACGCCGCACGGGCGGGCCTGCCCTCACCAGGAGGCCCCGGGAACCGAACCCGGGGCCTCCCATATGGTAAACGGGAGCCCTACTGATTGAGCCACAGCCACTTCCCTTTTTTCTTGTTAAACTTTATCCCAGAGCCTAGCATAGTGCTTGGAACATAGAAAGTTCTGAAAATATTTGGAGAATTAATAAATTCATTTCTAGACTCTATTTTGCAGAAGTCAGACCTTAGCTTATTCTGGCAAAAAGAGAAAGAAAGAGAGCAAGAAGTAGAAAGTGTGTGCTAACAGCAAGAAGCCATCAGGGAGGAAAGAGCTCATGGTAGGTTGAAAAATGCCCCGTCAAAGATATGTCCACATCCTAATTCCTGGCTCCTGTGAATGTTACCTTGTTTGGGAAAAGGGTCGTGCCCTAAATGTCGTCACAAGTATCCTTATAAGAGAGAGGCAAAGAGAAATAAGGCACACAGAAGGGAAGGCCATGGAGCCACAGAGGCAGAAATTGGAGTGATGCAGCCACAAGCCCCGGAAGGCCAGTGGCCACGAGAAGCTGGAAAAGGCAACACCTTGCATGGCTCCCCTCGAATCCCAGAGTGAGCATGATCTTGCTGACCCTTTGATTTTGGTCCAGTGAAACCGACTTTGGACTTCTGGCCTTCAACACTGTGAGAGAAAAAATTTCTGTTATTTTGAACCCCCACCTTTTCAGTAATTTGTTACAGCAGCCACAGAGCTCAAATGTGGAACCAACGGGAATTCTATAAAACTCACAATTAAGTCAAAACAGTGAAATCTGGGACAGCCCTCCACACAAGTGCCATCTTGAAAATTATCTCAGTCCCCGGAATGGATTGTACAAAGCATGGGACTGTACAACACAGGGACTCCAGTGGTGGGTGAGGGACTATGGTTAAAGTACAAATATGAGAATGTTCTCTCATGAAAGATAACAAATATGTAATACTAATATAGGGTGTTAATAATCAGGTGGGTTGGGGGGAAATACACCAAATGTAAGACAGTGGCTATATTTAGTAGTAATATTTTGATGATGCTCTTTCATGGTTTGTAACAAATGTTTCACAACAGTCCAAGGTGTTGGTGGTGGGGAGATGTATGGGAGCCCTGTATGATGACATACATTAATGTTTTGTAAATTCACAAATTTTACTATACACTTACTGTTTATGTATGTTCATGTATGAATGATAAACTTCACTCAAATTTTATTTTAAAAACAAGCAAACAGGAATTTCAGTTCACATTCCTAGCTATATGATTTCATGACTTGCATCTCTACCTGATGAGGTCAAAAGGTTTCTGTGAGCATAAAAGGATATTTTAAATTAGGGAGAAACAGGTGAAACAAACTGAGAAAATCACGGAATCGTCTTATGAACTTCCTGCTGCCTCATTTACTCTGACAAGTAGAGCAGTTTTATTTTAATTGCTTATGATAATCTTTCATGGTAGACTAGTAAAAGATACTACCACCTCATAAAAAAATAATGAAGTCTTAACACTTGGCATCCAGTTATTAATTCTTTGCAAAAAAAAAATTGACAGTCAATGATTTGAGAAAGAATTAGTGAGTTATAAGAAGGGAAAATGAACAGAGTAGATGTAGCTCAGTGACTGAGTGCCTGCCTCCCATGTACAAGGTCCCAGGTTCAATCCCCAGTAGCTCCTAAAAAAAAGAGAAGAAGAATGGAAAATGAGATATTAAGGAAATGCTAAAGAACCAGACTCTTAACCTGAGTTTTGGTTTGGGAGATCTTTTCATGGGAAGTAAGTTCTTGGTCATTCCAAGCTGACCACACTTCCATTAGTGTTTCTTTTATAGCAACATCTTAGCAGTCATGGAAAAATATTAAAATTCATTCAATTCTGAACTCATGAGAAGCCCATGAAATTATAACTGGCAAATAAGTCAATAAGCCAAGTGTCTTAAGCTTTTCTGAGACGTTTCATACAAATCAAATGCGTAAGTAAACAATAAACAAAATTTCATTAAAAGCAGAGCAAATTCTTAATTTGCTGTTTGAGCTTGCAAAATTTAATTATCCTTTTTATTTTGCTGCAAGGTTTTCACATGTTAAAAAAAATTCAGGGGAGCAGGTGTAGCTTATTTAGTAGAGTGTCAGTTTCCCATGTTAAAAGGTCCTAGGTTCATTCTGGCCAGTACCTTCTAAAAAAAGAAAAAAATTCAGAGTTCGAGTGGAAATTAGTACAGCCTTTTCAGAGACCAATTTGGCAGTATCTGCCAAAATTGCAACTGTACATATCCACTGACACAGCAACTCCATTCTCAGAAATCTAGAGAAATAATAACATATATGGGCAAAGAGATATACTCAAGTATGTTCATAGTAACGTAACAAAAAAAAGGAGAGGAATACCTAAATAGCCATTGACAGAGAAATGGTTTAAAAAAAAATTGGGGGAAGCGGCTGTGGCTCAATCAGTAGGGCTCCCGTTTACCATATGGGAGGCCCCGGGTTCGGTTCCCTGGGGCCTCCTGGTGAAGGCAAGCCCGCCCGCACGGCGTGGTTAGCTGACCCAGCGAGCACAAGCAGCAAGGGGGGGGATAAATGAATAAATAAATAAAATCTTAAAAAAAAAAAAAAAAAAAAAATTGGCACATCCGTACTACAGAACCAATATAACTTTTAAAAATAATGAAGTAAATTGGTATATTATAACATGGAAAAATCTTTAAAACATATGTAAATGAAAAAAGCAAGAGACAAATATATCTATGGCATGATTCAACTTAAGAAAAAATAGATAAAACTGCAGGCTGTAACCAACTGTACATAAAAATTCTGGAAGGATATGCATTAATCTGACTGGAACAGGGATTCAAAAAATAAATATGAAATTTCATTTTTTGCTTGCTAGACTTCTTCATTGTTTACATTTTACTTTAGTGAATTCATGCATTACCGTGTAATTTTTAAAAATGAAATTTTACCTTAGCAATATATTTATGTATTACACGTATGATTTTTTTTTGCTATTTTATGTTGTATTTATTGACTATATATTCCAATGGATAAATAATCAAATCTTTCAGATAAATATTTTTAGTTCTGAATTTTCAAAAGGGTTCAGGTAATACTACAAGCCTTCAAGAATACAAAACCCTAGGATGAGACTGGTTTCCCAGCTGCTGAAATAAACAGCATTCAATGGGTTGGCTTAAACAATGGGAATTGATTGGTTGACGGTTCTGCGGCTAGGGGATGTCCAAAATCAGGTGTCAGCATGGCTGTGCTTTCTCCCTGAAGACTGCTGTATTCTGTAGTGGCTGTCAGGCATCTTTGGTCCTTGGCTTGTCTGTCATATGGCAATGCAGATGACAGCATCTTCTCCTTTCTCTTCCATTGACTTCTAACCTCTGGATTCTCCCTTTGGTATCTCTCTCTTGTGTCCAATTCCCTTTCCTTATAAGGACTTCGGCCATACTGGATTGAATGGATAAATGAAAAAAATTAAAGGGAAAATCAGAGACACTTCTCTGAAGAGAGGCATAAACATGCCTCACAAACTTTGTATAGTATGTAAGGGCTTACAGATACACTTCAAATCTGCCACATCATCCCCAGCGCTACTTAGGAAATATGGTCCTTGGAATCCATTTTAGAATTTATGTGGAAAAGGATGTGGCACAGTAAACTGCAGAGACTTCATCTGTCCCCAAAGGAAGGCCAGCAGGTTATAGCATACTTGCATATCAACAGGGCAATGTTTTCTGCTAATATCTATCTAGTGAATTATTTCAGATGTAAATGAGAGATTAGCACATATCCTCAGAGAAGTATGTTAGAACAAGGCCTTTTAATTTGCTGAGAAGTTGGCTGGATTTTAAAAATTAAACTGATATCAAAATCATAAAGCTGGAGTTCATTAAACAAAGTACCTTTAAATAACAATAATTAAAAATCTTAGAGCTATCAAATATGTACTTCATACTCTTTGTTATATATATATATATTTACTTTTTTTTTTTTTTTTCACTGGGAGGTCCCGGGGATAGAACCTGGGTCCCTCCATATGGGAGACGGACGCCCAACCATTTGAGCCACATCCATCCCCCTTCATTATATTTTAAAACATTAAATGTTGGCAATGTTAGAGCTCTTAAAATAGCATTCTGGAAGGTAGAAAAGTAATAGAATATAATATGTCCTTAATAAAATAGAAAACTAAACTATAAAGAATGTAAAGAAACTCAGCTGAAATCAGGTAAGTACTGCAAATCCTCCAGCTGGAGATGGCTTCCAGAGAGACCTCCCAAAGTTGGACTCCTTGTAGCTGAGAGCCTCAAAGCAAAGAAACATAAAATGCCCATTTTTCTTGCCCTTCCCCTATTGCTTAGAAGTTCATACCCATGGTGCTCTAATGCTACTTTGTAGTACCTATTAGAGAGAACTAGGGTGAGCAACTAGGCCCAATTTCTACTACCACTGAAAACCCCACCTCCGAGGAACCCCGACAGCTGGTCAACACTCCAGTGCCAATCAAAGAAAAAATATGGCCAGCCCTTCCCTTGGCATGGGCGGAAAAGGGATGCAATTTTGTTCAGTCAAATCGTCTCCCTTGTCATATATCCACGACATAGACTGAAAATCAGAATTTAGTCTTGTCTTGATCGGAAAACAGAAGAATCTCAACAATATCAGGCTACGACAGAGTCCAGACACAAAAGAATATACTGTGTACAGTTCACTGTACATGAACTCCCTGAACCGGCAAAACTAACTTTTAGTACTAGAAATTAGGCCAGTGGTTTCCTGGAGTAAAGGGAGAGGACTACAAAGGGGCACAAGGGAACTTCCTGAAAGTGAGGAGATGCTCTGTATCTTGACTGGGGTGATGACTAAAAGATACACTGGTCAAAACTCATCAGACTGTACACTTGAAAAGTGTGCATTTATTATACATAAATTGCACGTTTAAAGAGTTGATTTAAAAAAAAAAAAAGGTGTGAGATCTTCCATCACTGAAGAGTCGGTACAGATTGAAGTAATATCTTTTAGGGAAGCCGCTGGAGGGATTCTTGAGTTAGACGAGGACTTGGGACAGATCAAAGAGCTCTGGTCGCTTTCAATTCTACACTTGTAGGATCCTAAGGGGGCAGCACGTGACCCTACTCCCTTATCTAAAATAATTCAAATTTCACTCCGAATTTGTGCAGTTCTTCATCATAGGAAATTGTACAGATTCCTTCTCGGGAGATGTCTGAAGAAAAGCATAGCTAAGATCCCCTTGTTTTGTAATGTTTCGTTGTTGTAATAACTATGAATCCATCAGAGAGCTAGAAGACCGGGGACACCACAGAAAGGGAGGTGGTGTAGACCTCAGTGCCTCTGATAATGCACCAGAGCAGCCTAACACAGGCAGCTTCCAGTGCAGGGATAATCCCAGCCGTGGGAACCCAATCTAATAGAAATGTGCAGCATGGCTTTGGTTCAGAAGGCGGTCTCCATTCTGATCTTGATGTCCTATTTACTTATTTCAAGAAAATTTCTGAGGGTTAGCTAGACCCTGGACATAAGAGTATAGACTTCCAGGATGGAAGGAAGGAGGTACCTGGGAAGGGACCAGAGGACTCAAACTGATGCCATTCAATGAATCACTAAGTGACCCTTCAACAGGGAAATAGTCCTGAATATCTGATTTCTAGAGTTCTGCCCTGCCCTGATCCCAAGAAACTGTCAACATTTAGTTCCCAGCCTTTTCTATGATTCCATCACTGCCTGGAGGATTGGTATGCACTGTAAATGGTTGGCATCTGAGACTGGAACAGATGGAATCTCCGCTTTGTTGCTAAACGGCCCTGAGGTAAGGGGAAGTGTCCATGAACTTGCACTGAAAACAGCTCGAGTGAAAAACCAGCATCTCCTACTTGACACATATTTGGCATGAGCCTTTGGGTGTGTGCATACATGAGCGTGTTCATGTGCCAAATGTGTGTTGATTCCTGTTACCCATTAAAGTAGCTGTCTGAACTTCACCAATAGAGCCAAACATCTCAGAATTATTTCTCAGATGGCAACTGGAAAGTTATTGGGTTGATTCCTCCCATCAAATGGTAGGTAACGAAGTCTAGTACATAACTGAGATCCTGGCCTAGTGAAACATCAGAGCCCATTCTGTCCTCTGCAACCTAAGAGCTGAGCTGGCATGCAGGGGCCCCAGAGCAGTGCTGTCCACCCAGGCTAGACCTTCAGGCATGCCGCCTGTTACTGATGACCACCCTGACAGCCATTTCACTCGGGTTTCCTACCGCATCAAGTCCCCTCTGTCTAATAATGAACAGAGGATAGCCGCTGGACATCATGGTCCGGGCCATTCAGATGCCAAACTTGGAAATAAATCCTCCCCCAGTAACTTGGAGCTAGTATTCAGGAAAAAATAATGGCACCACAAAGATGTCGTTGAGCTTGCATGAAAGGAATTAGAGGATTAGAATAGGTGAATGATGTTATGAAAAAAATAGCACATTTACCGATCCAACATACATAAGAAAATTAAGATAGAATAACACAAAATCAGGATGGAGGGGTGAGACAGGGAAATGCTGATGTACTTTTAATCTACGGCACTGCTGGAATCAGGCCAAAATGAACCACGGGATCATATTTTTATTTCCCATTAATCTATTCCCTATAAGATAGGCTGAAAAGGATGTGCTGGTTTCAACTTTACTGAATGGCTCTGTCTCAAAATGAAAAATCACACAGTACCATTAGTTAATAGGAAGAAAGAAATCACGATTTTTAAAAAATCATCATTTTGGATTTAAAACAACCATTTTTAAATGGTTACGCCACACTAGGAGGAAGTAATCGGGAACACTGTCTCGGGAGCAGTGCTAAATAAAGTGCGTGTGGACTTCACTGGGCAGCATTAGAAAGCTCTGAAAGCCACAAGCTCTTGACTGTACTTGCCAAGGTGTTCACTGTTCGCAGCTCAGAATAGGCATTTGACAACTCCTGGGATCTCACCCACAGCTTTTACCTTGGATATCAGGAGTCACATCTCCTCATATATATATAGCAACACAAACCATCTCGACAGTGTTAACCTGTAAGAATTGATTAAGTGACAATCCATCAGAGCTGCAACACCTGCTCTCCAGTTCTTTGGACTTGCCCAGGACAACTAACAAAAGGATGGTGATGGACAACATACATCCCAAAAAAACAGAGAGTATCTACAACTACAAGCAAGACAGTTTATTCCATCTGCCTCATGGGATCTAAGCCCCCTCTCAATCAGAAGCAGAGTAGGCATCACCATCCCCAAATCCTCAAGACTGAGGAATGAACAAACATAATGGGGGGAATGCAACTATGGACTAAAGTAGACTTATTATTATTCTAGCAACGAAAGAACTTGCAACATTGATATAAAGGTAGTGGTCATCTGAGGTTCTGAGAGGAGGGAGAGGGAAGAATAGGTGCAACATGGGGCATTTTGGAGACAGTGAAATTGTCCTGCATAACATTACAATGGCAGATACAGACCATTATACATTTTGTCAAAATCTACAAAATTGTGCAGTGCAAAATGTAAACTATAATGTAAACTATAGACCATGGTTAGCAGCAATGTTTCAATATGTGTTTATCAATCGTAACAAATGTACCACCCTAGAGAAAGATGTTGTTAATGGGGGAAAGTGTGGGAAGGTGAGGGGTGGGGTATATGGGAATCCCCTATACATTTTATGTAACATTTATGTAATCTAAAGCTTATTTTAAAATTTTTTTTAAAGGTTAAAAAAAAAAAACACATCGTTACTGACTGCACATTTTCTTATTCTTTAGTCTAAAGAACTGGGACAATATAAGCGTCAATGTTAATGAAACTCACAACTTTTTAAATGAACTTGCCCAAACTACTTTTTTGAATAAGGCCTCAAAATGTCTTCAAGGCATTAAATACAGGACCAAGGAAAATGAAAGTGAAGCTGAAGGCTGAAAAGCCTTCAAAATCTGGCACCTGGCAATGACTATACAGCTAGAAGTACAACTCGGTCCATTCAGTTCACCCTTCTATGACAGAGTCGCACGAGAAGGCAAGAACTGAAAACGCTGCCCCATCATCCACAGGGCAGCACCATCGCTGAGGTGGAATTAGCTGCACCGGCCTCAGCCATAACTTTCACTCTGAGTCTAAATAAACTGGTAGGAAGTCCATTAAGCTAACTAGTAGGAAATATTCTTTACTCCAGTGGAAAACACCTCCCACATCACACACCATATCACGGCTCTGCCATCTTAGGAGATCCTGGGCACTGAGCACTGGGGTAAGGGGCCTAGACAGAAGAGGAAAGAAAGGCACAAGACGGAAAACACTTCTATTCCTAGGTATAAAAGGCCGTGAGAGGTGTGTTGGTTCGTGTGCTCATTTTTTTTTTAAAGTGCTGACTTATCTTGAAAAGCTATCAAAGGTCCTCTTCTCCTCTTCCTCCATCACCTCTGCCCTTCTCTAGTCACTCTGGATTATGTACTTATTGCACAAAGTAAGTCAGCAAGAATTTAAATGGACAATGTATCAATGATGCTGTATAAAAAGATCAGAATGATGCAGGTTCCAGGGAGCGGGTATAGTACAGTGGCTGAGCACCTGGCTTTGCATGGACAAGGTCCAGGGTTCAATCCCCGGTGCCTCCTAAAAAAAATAAAGCAGGTTCCAGTCCAAATGTATATATGCCACAAGGTGTATCGCACCCTCTAAAACAAGCTGAATAGAATAACTTGACATACAGATTAACCTATTTCCTATTTATCAGTTAGTTCCTTTCCTTCAAAGGAAACAAAGCTCTATAGTTATTAACCAAACTCTAACAATCAAATCTCCCTTCATTTTTCATTTAGCTATTCTCTTTCTTCTATTTTCCAAAACAGTACATTGTATTTCCTTCTCTTTTTATATATATAAAAAAAAAAAATCCCCAAAAGTTGACTTGGACCCTAAATCTCTCAGGCAGGGAAGTAAAGTGCCTAGTAAGCCTGGCTCATGATGTCAAACACCTTCCATCTCCTGGTTAAACACAGATGCATCTCCTCCCCATTCCAGGACCCCATTAAAATGACAAGAAAGAACAAAGAAAATACTGACTTACAAGGACAAAGAACTGGAGAAAAGATGGAGAGATTTAAATGCCATTTTGAGAGCTGGGAAGTAAATGGAGGGTGAGAGCTTCCAAGTGGGAAGAAGTGCCCTGGGGAGGGGCTGGGGTTGTCCGCGGAGCCCAGGGAATGTTTGAAACACACAGGAGAAGTGAGAGGCACTGTGGAAGGCAGGGATGAGGGATGAAAGGATTGGAATTAATAAAAAACCTATTTACGCCAAAGTAGATGCCAGGTTCCCTCCCTCTTCCATGTAGTCTGTGACCAAACGCTCCCAGCCAGGAGACTGGAGGCTGGTTTCCTCTGTGTTTTTGAAAGGAGTGTCTCCAGACTTGAGTGCCTGGGGCACATTAGAGGGTAGGGTGAGAGCCAGAGCTATCAACAGAGGGATTAAGGGAAAATGGGCAAGTAAAGCCCACTACCTATCCCCACCAGCTCCCAGAATGTAAACAGCCAGGTTTATGTTAGTCAAACACTTCTCTTTAGAAGCTGAGAAGCCCAGAGAAACAGCCCACATTTACTGTGCTAACATTTGGTGGTCCCCCAAGGGAAAAGCAGGTTCAATCAGCCAACTGCAAAACCCACACGCCTACCCTCAAAGCATCCGAGCTTTTGAATGCTTTACTCTAAAATAAAAACAAAGATCATCTGACAGTGTAAGAAACACCTCCAATGCAAGCGAGAGAATGAAACAAACAAAAATGGAACCTAAAAAAATATGAAATGCAGGAAATGAAAAAAAAAAGTATTACAATTTCTTTCATCACAGGTGTTTTATTATTACATCCACAAAACAAAAACAGTAAAGGGAAAAAAATGAAATTAAAAAGAGTATAACAAAATTTTTAAGTGTAATAGAAGGGCTGAAAAAATAAAATAGAAATCTCCTGGAAAGCAGAATAAAGTGATAAAATGATGGAAAATATAAAATTTAAAAAAATAAATGTAGAGAATTAATCCAGGAGATGTAATATCACTGAAAAGTAATTTTAGAACTATAGATCAGAAAAGAGGACGTGATTAAGAAAATAGCATGAGGGAAGCAGATGCGGCTCAAGCATCTGGGCTCCTGCCTACCACATAGGAAGTCCCAGGTTCAGTTCCCCATGCCTCCTAAAGAAGACAAGCAAGACAGCAAGCTGACCTGATGGGCTGGCACAACAAGATGATGCAACAAGGAGACAGAAAGAGGAAACACAATGAGACACAACAAAGCAAGGAGCAGAGGTGGCTCAAGTGATTGAGCACCTCTCTCAAACACAAGGTCCCGGGTTGGGATCCCAGTACCTCCTAAAGAGAAGACGAGCAGACACAGAGAGCACACAATGAATGGACACAGAGAGCTGACAGCTAGTGAAAACAACCAGCTAGTGAAGGGAGAAATAAATAAAATTAAATTAAAATTAAAAAAAAAAAAAAAAAAAAAGAAAATGGCATGAGATAATTTCTCAGGGCTAAATGACACAAGACTCCGGACTAAAAGGCTTTACTAGGTACCAGCCCAATGAAAGAAAAAGGCCCACACCATGGCACGTCATCACAAATTTTAAGAAAACTGGTCATTTACAAAGGAATGGGAAGCAAAACACTATCAGATTAAAGAGTAATAACCTCACATAAAGATTAATGCAGTTCCAGATACCAGTATTATTTAGTAAGTATATATTGTACCTTTCCTTCAAAAAGCATAAAGTTACCCCTCTCCCCCCCCCCAAAAAAAAGCATAAAGCTGTATAGTTACTGACGAAAATCAACAATCTGATGTCCTTTTTAATTAAATTGGCCTAAGTGACTAACTGGTCACAAAGTTCACTTACAGAGGAAAAGGAATCAGAATGACATCAGACTTCTAGAAGCCAGTGGAGCAAAGCCTTCAAAATTCTCAGGAAAGATGATCAGCCTCGAATTCGAAACTTCCCTTATACCTTCCTTAGCAAAGGCCTAGAAGATGGGTTCTGGCCACTCAAGGGAGAAAATGAAGAAAGCAGAAAATAGGGGACTGAGAAAATAGGGAAACTGAGAAAATAAGGAAACTATCCTAAAGTAGCAAACAGGTAGGAAGACAGTGAAGAGAAGCCCCAGGAGGAGAGCTGTTCAGCAGAGTCAGAGAGCAGCCAGGAAGATGGGCGCGGAGAATAAATGTTCCCGGGGGGGGAAAGGAAAATGATACATCCTCTGATATACTAAACCATTTATTTAAAACTTTATATAGAGGTGTTTGATACATCTTATGGATCTCTTATAATAATAATATTAAGTAATTAATAGAAACTAAGCAATTTTTAAAAGACAACAACATATTCAAAAAAGGAAATGGCTCTCGAGAAGTATTTTCATAGTAATAAGAATGTACACAATGCTGGTGAAATGAGAGGGTTTGTTTAAAATAATTGGGAGGGGGAGTAGTATGTGGGGATAATCAAAACAACAGAAAATTGATGATTTTTGAAACTGGGTGAAGACTATATGGGTGTTCCTTGTACCATTCTCTCTATTTTTGTTTGCATATGAAAATCCCTCTATTCTTGTTGGCATATGAAAATTGCTATGATAAAAACTTAAAATTATAACAATTCTATTGTAATCAATGATTTCTGATGTAATAAAATTGACTATGCTAGATGGACTTGGGGAAGCAGAAATGTGTGTACCAGGGGAAATTCATTAAAAATAGACTAAAATGCCTGTCTCAAAAATATGAGTATGCACATAGTATTTAGAAATATGAAAATAAATTTCAGAAGAAATTACAGAAAAGAAGGGTATTGAGGGGAGGGTAAGAGAACTGCTGTTTTTTATTTTTAAATTTTAATAATATTAATTTTTAACTCAGTATTACATTGATAAAAATTAAATTAACAAAATTCTACATCCTCTTAAGTAATTTCTTGTCATGATGGTATATAATTTCAATGTCTTTTTCCCTTTATTTATGTAATTAAATGAAAATAATTAAGGAGTAACAGTTAAACATTTTTTTTAAAGCATAATTCAAAATGGTAAGAATTGGGAAGCGGCTGTGGCTCAATTGGTTGGGCTCCCGTTTACCATATGGGAGGCCCTGGGTTCGATTCCCGGGGCCTCCTGGTGAAGGCAAGCTGGCCTGCGTAGCGCAGTGAGCCGACGCAGCAAGAAGACTCAACAAAGGGAGACGAGCAGACACAGAAAAACACAAAAGCAAATGGACACAGCAAGCACAAGCAGCAAGGTGGGGGGGGAACAAATAAATAAAAATAAATCTTAAAAAAAAAAAAATGGTAAGAATCCAGTAGCGTGCTCCATTATGAGGTTTTACTGTATATATTGCCCTCTAGTGTCAACTCATAGGAAAGCCACCTTGAATTTCGTAAACTAGAAATTTACTTATATCTACAAATGCAACATTCTCTTTCTCACTGGTTCTTCTATCCTCTTCATGCAGTCAGTCTCCTGCTTCTAGGACCCAGAATTCAGGCTCAAACTATAATTTTTATAGCATGATTTGATTATGGATTCAAAAGGTTTGGATGGGAGGGCCTTGAAGGGAGGTCCTAACTAATCGAGAAATGTGTACTGACTTCTAAACAACTGTTGATTTGTATGGATAAAAGAACCGATTTTGCCATTTCCTCAACTCCCTGAGGGTATATAACTACAGAATCAAATACAGTGTGGACAGAGTTTGACAGTTGGTGGATGCTCAAAAAACCATACCTGATTCTGACAAGTGATCAATTTCCGAATTCATTTTGCTATTTGTAGGCTATTTGCAGTATTTTTTTAAGTGATAAAGTGCAATATATGAAAGTGATCACTGTTATCAAACATAACTGCTAAAACCAAATTATCTAACAAAAATGGAGAGAGCAACACAGATGTTATAATCCAAATCATTATCAAAAGAGAAAATGGTAGGGAAGCAGCTGTGGCTCAACCAGCAGGGCTCCCGTTTACCATATGGGAGGCCCCGGGTTCGGTTCCCGAGGCCTCCTGGTGAAGGCAAGCCCGCCCGCACGGTGTGGTTAGCTGACCCAGCGAGCACAAGCAGCAAGGGGAGGATAAATGAATAAATAAATAAAATCTTTAAAAAAAAAAAAAAAAGGAAGAGAAAATGGTGAGATTAAATGAAAACAGCTCTATCTACCTGGATACATTCCATCCCCTCCTGAAGTAAAAACAAAAACAAAACAAAAAAACGCCCCCTTCTTACCACATTCTTTCCTCTGCAATGAGAAGAATGTATTTTCCTCCAAATCACTTCCTTGCATTCTTTACTATTTGATAAAGTCATACATTTCTCCCTGCCAAAACTTTGACCACATGTTCAGTTCCAAGGCTTTTTCCCTCTACTATTAGATAACCCAGGTGGAGAACCATGTGCTTGCCCTGACTTCAGTTTTCAGTTTCCAGAGTCACCCACCTGGGTCCCATGCCACTTTGCTAATCACAGAAATGCGCTCAGATTGAGGTGTTCAAGTCATATTAATATTAGAGTCATTAATTACAACAAAAGTGGCTTTGTTTTCAATGGAAAAGTGCTTTCCTGGAGGGTTTCACAGGAATTTTCCTTCTCTGTAGTTATATTCAAGGTCAGAAATCCTTTAACTAGCTCTAAAATCATTCTAATTTCAGGTCCAGATCTGTGCACAGAGATCCTATTCCCAACATTAGCATTCACTTGATTCACACGTCGACCAAAACAACCTCACTGTAAGTTCTTATCCACCTTTACAAAATCCAGATGACAATTCTTGGAATTGTTTACCCTCACAATCATGCCATAGAGAATGTGGGTATTTCAGATCCTGAATCCTTGTTAGCAATCAAAGATTATAAACTGCCAGCCTAAAATGCAATTTTTTTATGTTTATGGTAGGCCTAGCTTCCCAAGAGCCAACAAGTCTATAAAGAAAGATAATAGTTTCTAATATAAATTTTGAATCTACCAAGATGGCACAGAACTGAAAAGACTTTATTTCTCTTTAGACACAGCAAATGAAAACATCCTTTACCATCATCTTTAAGAAGTCAGCAGGTACAAGAGAAAGAGCATGGATTTTTGAACCAAGGAATTAAGTTAAAAATGCAGGCTATCCCTAAGAATTTAACGTGGAACATATTATTTTAACTTGGCATCCTCCATCTTCTCAAATGAGGGAAATATCTACCGTATAGGACTGTTTTGTGCCTGTAATACAGAGGGTCCTTAATCAATGTTGGTTTCCTTCTCCCCTTCTTTCCCCCTAGATGCCACAGCCCAACCTATTACTCTTATAACTTATGCAAGGGATGTAACTACCACCACACACCATGCCATGTGCTTCCAAAAAAAGCTGTCGTCAGCAAGAAGAAAATGGTTTCTTCCTTTAATTTACCATCTGTCTTCATCATGATGGCTTTCAGATATACTGTGGCAGGGCTCTTTCAACCTAGAAAGGCCTAATGAGAAGTAATATGCCAGTCCACAAACTATAGGCACAATTCACAACTGAGATCCCTTTGGGAAGGGACTCTGCCACCTAACTCCAGCTAAAAGTCCTCACTCTGATTTGATTTTTCTTCTAGATAAATGCTTCTTTTGTTTCTCAATTTCCACTTCCTTCCCTTTCCCATTCCTAATCCAACAGCCTGTTCAAATTTATTTACTAACCCAAAAGGCAAGCTCTCTGGGTTAATTCTACTCTAGCAGCTCTCTGCTGCTCCCTCTTGTCCCCAAGTGGAATAGGTCATCATTTTTGCCACAAAAATCCCATTTCAGATTTTGGGAACTTTCAGCATTAAAAATTGAGGACTTACTGGGAGCCAGACACTATATTCAGTGTTGGAAACACAATAGTAGGCAAAATCAGAAAATTTCCCTGCTCTATGGTGCTTACAGTACAGTGGAAAAATCAGGCATTAATCAAATAATCATATATGTAAATGTAATACTACAACTCTAATGTGTTATGAAATGCTATGAACATAAGAGGATTTGACCTTGTCATAGAGGTCAAAGAAGACTTCCATGAGGTAGTGGCACAGGCTAAGAACTGAAGAATGAGTATATTCCAGAGTAGAGAGAGAGGAAAAACATTCTAGGGATATGGGGAAGCAGCAGTGTCACAAAGAAGAAGGGAGCAGGGTAACTCTGAGGGACTAAAAGAAAATCAGTGTAGCTAGAAGCACATGGAAGAGGGAGTGTGGTGGCTTGGAACTGTACTCAAAAAAAAACCAAACATGTTATTAAACTTAATCCATTCCTGTGGGTGTAAATCCATTGAGCGTAAGATCTTTCGATGAGGCTACTTCAGTTACGGTGTGGCCCACCTCCATCGGGATGGGCCTGCATCCTATTACTGGAGTCCTTTATAAGCAGAATGAAATTAAGACATATAGAAAAAGCCTGAGGGGGCAGCCAGAAGTTGAAGGTCAACAGAACCTGGAAGAGAAGGGAGAGGCAGGAGAGGCCGCCATATGCATTGCTATGTGACAGAGGAACCAAGGATCACCAGCAGCCAGCTCCAGAATGCCACTCTTTGGGAAGAAAGCATCATCTTGATGACACCTTGATTTGGACTTTTTCCTGGCTTCAAAACCATGAGCTAATAAATTCCCATTGTTTAAGCCAACCCATTGCATGGTATTTGCTTGAGCAGCCACGGAAACTAAAACAGGGAAAGTGGTAAAAGAACTTTAGGGGAGCTGAGTGGATGCAGGTGGGTGAGTTAAAGGCTACTGTGTGGTGCAGGTAAGAGGCTATGGTAGTTTAGAGAGCAGATGTTAAGGGAGAACTTGAGAGAAGCGAGTAGATTTGAAGAAACACTGAAAAATATTTTTGGTATTTTAGAAATATAAACAAGAGAATTTTATGATGGATTGAATTCCCACCAAATGTTAAGGGAGAGGAAGGTGCAAAGGATAACTCCTGGGCTCCTGGCTTGCATAACTGATAGGCATTGCTGCCATTACCCACGTTCGAGGTGCCTTTATACCCTATAAAGGGAGACACCAAGCAGGCAATTGGTTATTCAGACATGGAGCTCAGAAGAAGGTTCTGGAGCGCAGACCACGTGAGCATGCAGGCAGCCATTGAGGTCTGGTCATTTGAGAAGATAATCTAGGGCAGCTTTCAACATGGGGAGTACAAACCACTAGGGGGTTCTTTGGAATTCTGTGGGGGTGGGAAGGTGAATGTGGGTGTCTTATGGAGATTTGGAATTGCTACTGCTATTTAGTGGGAGGGGACCAGGGATGCTAGACATCTTGCAAGGCACAGCACAGTTCAGAAAGAAGACATGTCCAATGTCCCACCTGTCATAACAGTTAAAAACCTGTTCTTAATTATCCGAACTTGGAATCTAACTTCATTTTACATATCAACACCAGGGGGTGTATTTCTTGTCTAGTTTTGGTTTATACTGAATTTTTCCGAATGTAAGAACCATGTAAATTAAGGGAAGGGTGGGTTGTTAATTCAGAATTTACCAAGAGCTACTCACCATTTCTGAAAATCACATCACTGCTCATGGTAATTGAGTGCCCATAAAACATACCTCTATCTATGTACCATGTCGTCTCTACAAAAATAGGACCCACATTCACAATCAATGGTTCTATATGTATATACAAGCACCTGGCTATTTCCTTGTGCCTTTTATATGCCCAACATGTATATACTGAAATACTTAATATAAATTACTTTCCTTTATATTACAGAGAGGGTATTGTATATATGTTTAATTACAAATTGTTATAAGAAACAGGCAAGGCATTTAGGCAGATGGACTTGTGACTGGCTGAGGCAGAAAACACAGTGAGAAACAAAGCAGGCCTTGGTTTGAGTCCTGATGAATTTCAACATTTAGTGGCCAGCTAGAAAAAGAGCAACTGCAAGGGCAGACACAGAAGGAGAAAAACCAGAAATGCTGGGTTGTAAAAGCAGAGAAAGGGGATATTTTAAGAAGGAAGACATGGTTAGCAATGTCAAATGCTGCTGAGAAGTCAAATAGGATGATGACTTATTTAGCAATATGAAGGACTGAGCAGCAGGGGTGTCCTGATAATTTACCAAGAGCCCTTTCAGTGGAGTGATGGAGTCAGCACCAGAATGGAGTGTTGAGAAGTAAGGGATGGGCTAGAAGATGGTGGTGGCTATGATGTGCTTCTTGGAGAATTTAGGTTACGAAGGAGGAATGAAAGAAGACGATGAGAAAGTGAATGTGATGGGGAGGGGAAGGGTGTTTTTGCTTAAAGGAAAAATCGTCTACCTCCAGTAGAAACTGATGACCTGGGCTCCCTCCTCTCAAGGAAGTTTAGGTTGGATGAAGTTGGCAAGAAGGAAGGAGAAAATGAGATCACAGACAGCACCTGGCATCGGAGTCTGAGTTCAGACTGGCCCCTTCTCAGAGTATACAACATTTCAAAGAACCCATAAATTCACCTTACTGAATTTTACGAAATAAAGTATCCAACCCTGGGGTTTCTGAATTAACCTTCCCATTCTATCTTCCTATGAGCATGAGTGACAGAGAATGCCCTACCCTCTCTGAGACAGAAAGGAGGCTGTTGAAAAAAAACACTACTTAAAAATTCATTGAGGTGCAACTCACGCTGC
Source organism: Tolypeutes matacus (assembly GCA_026826555.1). Taxonomy (NCBI): domain Eukaryota; kingdom Metazoa; phylum Chordata; class Mammalia; order Cingulata; family Chlamyphoridae; genus Tolypeutes; species Tolypeutes matacus. The sequence continues at coordinate 15,663,161 of JAKSZT010053830.1, read as the reverse complement.
AGCACGCCCGCAGTCCATGTCTCAGATTGTGTACTCTTTTCTTGTTTCTTAATAAATTCTTTACGCCCTTGCCTACCAAAAAAAAAAAAAAAAAAATTCATTGAGCCACACACTTAAGATTAATGAAACAAATGTATGTTATACTTCAATTTAAAAATTTTTAAGAGACACTAATTATAAATATTCCCCAATTTTAGATACAATGTGTCCCTGGAGATTACTTCTTAAAGAGGTTGCAGATACGGAGTGAACTCCTAACCACATATGAAGTCTTGCCTATGTGGACAGTATTAATGAGTAGCAAAATGTGAAGTAGTGAAAAATGGAGACTGTCTCTATTCCAGTTTGGTGCTAAATATTTCTAGAAAATTGTCAACCCCTACCTATCAGGTTACAATGATCTTGAGAGGCCTTGGGAAAGAAAGCACAGTAAAAATGCAAAGAAGCTGCAGGGAAAGGCAATTGGTTCAGTGGCCATGTTGCAAAATTTATACACATAGTACAATTCAGATGTTGCAGAGTAAATGAAAGCAAATTTTCTGTACAACTAACCCAGCGTTTTCTAATTCCTGATCCTCTAAGCATAAAGGAAAAAGAATAGATTCAGTTCAATCTAATTCAAAACCTTAAAACAGTCCTCCTAGGTGCAATTCATTCTATCTTGGTAAAAAGGTTCTGTCTTTTAGGTTTCTCAGATTCTGCCACCCTCCCGAACTCTTTTCCATAATTGTGTCTGCCAATAGAAAAGATGTCCTTGCCACTGTGTGATGACGATTCCTCTGACCTCAGGGTGAACATCCTGATGCTTTGTCAGCTGAAGTTGGCACAAGTGTAACCTGAGATCCAGCCTCGAGGAGCCCTGCCAGGCCCAGTGATGCTCCGTCGATGGCATAGTCTCCCTCAATGCTCACGGGGAGCACACTCTTCTTAGAGGCTAACCACAGCATTTATCGTACAAATCGGGACACTTTTAAGAGCATGAGCAGGTACCAGCTGGAGAGGATGTTGGGACAGCAGGTGAAAACAGGGCTGTCCTGGGCAAACCAAGGTTTATAGCAACCTACATGCATCCAGGACTGGCCCAGGCGTCCACCTCCAGCCTTTGCCAGGGGCCACTTTGCACGTTTGCTTTAAGCACACATCCAGTGGAGAACACAGGCTTGGAGAGCAGCCCCAGCCTGGCTGTGCCATTCTGCCCAAACAACTATGCTAGGCACCTCATTTTCACTCAGAACCTATCATTGATATTTCCTCAACTTAGGCGATTTCTAAAGACCCCTCTTAAAAATCTGACCCCAAGGCAGGATGTGGGTTGATGTCTTAGTTTGGCTGAGCTGCTATCACCAATACCACACAATGGTTTGACTTAAACAGCAGGAATTTATCGGCCCACAGTTTTGCAGCTAGGAGAAGCCCAAACTCAAGATATCGACAAGACTTGCTTTACCTGAGCCTGTAGCTTTCTGGTGCTGGCTGTCAGTAATCCTTGGGTTCCTTGGCTTGCACATCTGGCTCCTGTCACAAGGCGATGTCTTCTCCTTTTCCAATTCTATGACTTTCAGGTCCTCATTAGAAGGCCTCTAGTAATCCAGATGAAGAGCTGCCTTCAGGGGGCGGGTGTGGCTCAAATGGTTGGGCGTCCGTCTGCCATATGGAGGGACCTGGGTTCGATCCCTGGGACCTCCCAGTAAAATAAAAAATATACATATATATAGAAGGCACATGGGCTGCCAGGCTCTGTGTGCCGGTGAGCCGCCAGGCCCCAGGAACCATGCAGCAAGATGATGACGTAACAGGAGAGAGATGCAGGGGAGAGACAAGATGAGATGCTCCAAAAGCTCTGAAAACCAGGAACCAAGGTGGCGCAGTGGCAGAACACCTCTCTCCTACATCAGAGGTCTCCAGGATCAAATCCTGGTGAAGACTGGAGGAGGAGGATGAGAAGAGATGGCAGGAAACAGACACAGAGAATTGCCCAGCAAATGGACACAAAACAGCAAATGGGGAAGGGGGTGGGGTGTTTAAAATGGATAAAGTAAATAAGTAAATCTTTAAAAAATAAAAAAAATAAAAAAGAGCTGCCTTCATTCAGCTGTGCCACACCTTGTCCAAAATAACACTTTCAAGAGTTCCTATCCACAAAGAGCTCATACCCACAGGAATGCTGACCAAGTACATGCTTTTTCTCGAGTACACAGCTGGCGAGGATAAATATAATAAGACTGTTGTCACCTTCATGTCCTTCTCTCTCGGTTCTTCCCACCAAAAGCTGGGATCAAAACAATGGAGCTTTCTTCCTTTCCTTCTACCGTGAAGGAGCAAGACTTGTGACCAAGCTATCACAGCTAGAAGGAGTATCTTTTCAACAGGAGAAATCTATAAGCTGAGGACTCTAGGCTGGTTCTTGTTACATTAAAGGAAGACCTAAAGAAATTTAGAAAATCTGCTGAAGAAAGGAGAGTGACTTTCAAAAGTTGAATATTAACTCTTCTCTTCACTTTTCATTTGTAATAATCCTATTCTCCCCCAAAACAGATGGATGCCTTGGACCAAGGAAGAAGCTAATCTACTCAAAAGAAAAATAAAATTTCCCAAAACCATCCCTATTACAGTTCATTTTAAAATATATATATGGGGGTCGGATGTGGCTCAACTAGTTGGGCGTCCGTCTCCCATATGGAGGGACCCGGGTTTGATCCCCGGGACCTCCCGGTAAAAAAATAAAATAAAATAAAAATAAAATAAAATATATAGTCCTATTATCCCTGCTCTTTAACTCTACAGTAGCTCATCTGAGTACACACATGATGTTAACTTAGGATACAATTTATTGAATATTTACCATGTGCCAAATAATATGCTGTGTGTTTTACATGAATTATCTTTAACCTTCACACACAAAAAAAACTAAAACTTGGTATTATTATTTTAATTTTACAATTAAAGAAATGAAGTACTGGTGCCAATGTCACAGATCTAACATGTGGTAGAGAAGAATTCAGCCCAACTCCCACTGATTCCTAGACCCCAGGATCTTTCTGTTATACCCCAGAGTTTCTTAAACAATTTGGGGTATATTGTTTATTATGGAGTCTCTCACCCCATGGTAGGTTGAATTATCTATCTCCAACAAAAGGAACACTCTGAATCTGAAACTAGGTTCCTATCGGTGTGAAACCATTTGGAAATCAGATCTTTGGAAGATGTTTTTAGTTAAGGTGTGACCAACTGAATCAGGGTGTGTGTTAATCAATATTACTGGAGACATTATAAAGAAAAGAAACTGGAAGCCAGAAGTCAGAAAAGGTCATACAGGAAGAAGCTGGAAGTCAGCAGATACCGGAAAGGGCAGACACAAGGAGAGAGAGAGAGCACCATGTGACAGGAAGCAGAGATGCAAGCCACGGAACCCCAAGAATTGCAGCAAGCCAGCCCCAGAATGAGACCAATTCTGGGGAGAAAGAACGGCCCTACCTTGATTTTAGAATTCTAGCCTCTGAAAACAAAGGCCATGTATTAGTCAGCCAAAGGGATGCTGATGCAAAGTACCAGAACTCAGTTGGCTTTTATAAAGGGTATTTATTTGGGGTAGAAGCTGACAGTCACAAGGTCCTAAAGAGTCCGACTCAAGGTTACTTCCTCACCAAAGTCTGTTGCCACATGTTGAAGCAAGATGGTGGGCGATGTCTGCGAGGGTTCAGACTTACTCTTTCCTCTAAAGGCCCTGTGGACCCAGGTTTTTCCTATCTCAGCTATAGGCAGGCATAAGGCTCATCTTTCTCCCCAGGGCTCATTCCTCTCCATGCTCAGCTGCTCTGGTCTCTCCACAAGGTCAGCTGTAAATTATCAGGCTCATCTCTCTTCCCAGGGCCTCTGCAGTCTATAAGCTGTCTCTCTTCCTCTGTGTTTTTCTTCTCTGTGTCTGCTTCTCTGTTCTCCTGTTCCGCTGAGAGTCTGTTTTTATCAGCCTAAGGGAGCTGGAACTCTATACCAAGTTGCACTCTAATGACGTGGCTGGATCAAAGCCCTATACTTAACATAATTTAATCAGACGTCTCAGCTGAATCTAATACAATCAAAGGGTTCTCACCAGAGGAACAGACCAGTTTAGAAACATAATCTATATTTCTTTTTGGGATTCATAAATAATATCAAACTGCCACAGGCCAATAAATGCTTAGTGTTGAAGCCCACCCAGTGTGGTATTTGTTATCACAGCCTGGCAAACTAAGACACCCCCTTTCCCCAATGTTATCTTGACAAAGAATGGAAATGTACAAAATGAGAGTCAAGAATAGCATGACTTTGTTCATCAAGAGGGAACTCTTTCTGTAACCCCAGAAGATTTAATAATAGTTTGGCTAATGTAATAAACCTTTTAGCTTTTTGCTTCTGCAGAATAAAGTGTTATATAAAAAGGGCATGATGAGGTGTTGCAATGAAGATACGTACTTTCCGTAATTTATGACAGAAATGCAAGAAGCAATCGAGCAGAAGGAGGATAAAGTAGAGGAAGAAAGAGAAGGAAGAGGAGGAAAGACCACAAATGCTTACCACTAAACAAGGCAGAGGTGGTGTGGGTTTAGGGAACAAGAAGAAACACTTAAAAGGCAAGGAAATAATCCAGTTCATATTTAAGCCTAGCAGGTTTTCCTATGTGCCAAACATCACCACCCCCTACACCACCACCACCACTACCGACCACCATTTCACACCACAACTGTGACTGAGGAAATCAGCTTCTAGTATGAGCAAAATATTGACCTGGTACCAAGAGTCAATATTACCTTTGAAGGCAGAAGAATGGTCAAGGGGACCAAATTATAGGATGATCAAAAGCAGAAGTCACTTAGTTGCCAGGGAAAACAAAACCCTCATTTCACCTTTATGTCTTCAAGTTCACTCCATGTACTGGTGACCCAACTAAGGAAGTGTTTGGATAAATTAATCTAGAGGCTGGCAATAGGCAACTTGGGAAATTAAGAATGTGAACAATTGTCTTCTTTTTAAACCCTGGGGCAATTCAATTAGGGAGCTTGGAAATTCCCTTTTATTGGATGTCATGTAAGACAATAAAAACTAGAGTTTAGCTGCTTTGAGAAAAAGAGGATATGGACCACTATAGCCAGTCACATGTCAAAGACTTGAGTCTCTGCAACCAGGAGCTGGGCAGTTTTAGGGAAATGTAAAGGGACTGTTTCCAAGGAAACAAGGAACTTGTATACTCTAGCAGACAGCTAAACCAATTGACTGGAAACCCTTCTTCCCCAACAGTTTCACAGTCTTATGGCAACACATGGTTACCCTCCCTGCTCCCCTGGGACCTGCACATTCTGGGTCTGTGTGCTGGGGAGAAACTGTGGGGAGGATTTCTATCTCCTCCCTCCTGGAGCTACACATCTAAGGCTCAATGCCAGCTACACAATAGGAATCTCATTCTAAGCAGAGGCCACTGGCTCTGACACTTTCAGATATCACCAGATGTTATATGAGTCCAACAACTCAGTGTTCCTCAAAGACTAAATTGTGCCCATGAGGCTAAGACAATACTCTGACTGCATAACTTCCTCTAAAGGAAGCATCAAAATTCACATGCCCAATACAAACAGCTCCCAATTCTCAACACAAAATATTTTTGGAAGCTTTATCACAAGGCAGATGTCTTAAGGAGGGTTTTATTTTCCCAGAGGAACAATCTTATAATTGGTTATCTTGTTACAAATCAAAGACCAAGCACCAAATAAATCATAGGTATAAATGGCCAACAACTGGATATGAAACTAAAGATACACCTATAAATTCCCATGATAGAACTCAATGATTTTGTCATAAAACATTAGGGGTAAGAAGCTAATGATAATCTAGGAGCTGTCCCCAACACCTCCCCACAGACTGACCATGCCATTATTTCCTGGAAAGCGTGACACAGATTCCCAGACCTCATTCATCTGACTTGGTGTGAGTTGGGAAACAAAATGCAGTACTCTTCTTTTTAACTTTTCCAGGTAATTCATGTGTATATTTCGATTTGGGACCACTAATCTAGATTGGTTATGGGAATTGCTCAAGGTTACTTAACTAGCATCAGAGTTGTACCTCAAACCTAGTCCTCCTGATTTCCAGATCATGCACATTGCATATCACAGGATCTCCTATATAAAAATCCTAAATACAGTGTTTATTGTTTTTAAAAGCCTCAATAGGACTAAAACCTGTAGCACTAGAATACATTGAAAAGTACAACTATTATAAAGTTGACAGTGATGGTTAATTTCATGTGTCAACTTGGCTAGGTTATGGTGTCCAGTTGTTTGGGCAAATAATCACGGGCCTGACTGTTACTGTGATAGCATTTTGTAGGCGGATTTGCTTCTATAGTCTGTCGGTTGGGTCAATGGCAGATTTCATCCACAGTCAACCAAGAAGATTGCCTGCAGCAATGACAGGAGTCTCCTCATCCAATCAGTTGGAGGTCTTAAAGGGAGACCTGAAGATTTCAGCAGTCAGCAAAAGAGTTTCTATCTCTACTTCAGCTGACCAGCTTCTCCTAGGGAATTTATCATCACCTTGAACAGAGTTCCCAACTTGTGACTTCCGGGCAATTCACCACCTTCATCAAGTTTCCAACTTGTAGCCTGCCCTACAGAATTCAGACTTGCCAATCCCCACAACTGCATATGCCAATTCCTATAATTATAATCTCTTAATATTAATATATATTAATATATATATTAGTCAGTTTTGTTTCTTTGGAGAACCCTAATATATTGACCCAACAGTAAATTTAAAAATAGCTATTATAAGTATAAATTTAAAAACTTAACTAATATTTAAATAATTACATTTGCATTTTTTAAAGGATAAAAGGATTCTCAGGATGATAAACAAGAAAACTAAGGTCTCTAAATATACCCTTCAAAGGAATTTGCACTAACTTTAAATTTTAATGAATTTCCTTGTAGCATAGAGAAACATTTAAAATTATTCATTGATCATTCTTTTCAAAAATAACCCTGCAGAAGGTCCATAAGAAGCACTTTGCTTACAGGAGCCTCTTATTTATCATGTCTTTGTTCTTCCTAGTCAAGTCACCCTTGCTACCCCCACTAGCCTGGAAACATGAAGGGTAGCCAAAGGGGAGAAAAGAAGCCACAAGTGAAAGAAGATCAAAGGCCACATGGGAAGGCCACTGCTGACTCCTCTTTGATGACGCTGCTAATAATGGCCTAGTGTTTAATTCAGCTCCATGGCTTCTGTAAAAACAAAAGAAGGGGAGCTCGCCTACCTATGTGCCAGGTGTGCATGAAATCTAGGTGGAGCTGCAACTCCTACCCTACAGCTCAATGGACTCATCCAAGTCACCTGGTGAGGAGACAACGATGGGAAATGGCCATCCCAGGGAATGGAGAGGGCCTGCATCTGCAGGCAGGATCATCCCACCCACCATATCCATGGGATATAAGCCCTCTCTCACTTGGAGTTGGAGTGGACATCACCATCCCAGTCGCCTCTGGATTGGGGGAAGAATTATGGACTAGAATGGACTTGATGGTATTCTCTTGCTCACATATGGTAATTCTAGCAATGCAAGAAATTATAACAATGAGGTGGAGCCAGTGGCCACTTGACAGTTTTTGGGTAGGGAGGGGATGAGCAGTTGAAATACAGTGGCTTCTTTGGGAGTTGGAGGTTGTCCTGAGTACTGTTGTGGCAATGGATGTAGGCCATTTTAAATCAGCACACACCACTTAGAACTGAGTGGGAGAGAGTGTGGTCTACAGTGTGAACTGTGGTCTATGGTTGGTGGCAAGGCTCCAGGATGTGTAAGTTCATTGAGGTTGGTGGGCCACACTGTGGGAGATGTTTGTGTGGGATGTGGTGGGAGGTGTGGGAGGTGGGCAACATGGGAATCCCAGTGGGTTCCGTGTAATATTTTAGGTAATCTAAGCACCTCTTAAAATATATGTATATATATATATATATATATATATATAACATTTTTGTAAGCAAATACAAAAAAAAAATAAAATAAAATAATAATAAAACATAAATCCAATGGAAAAAAAAAAAAAAAAAAAAAAAGAAGGGGAGCGGATGTAGCTCAGTGGTTGAGCGCCTGCTTCCCATGTACAAAGTCCTAGGTTCAATCCCTGGTACCTCCTAAAAACAAACAACCAAACAAAAAACCAAATACAGAAATCATTTAACCACCTTTTTGTTCCTTCCCATTGTCGCCTCCCCCTACCTGTAGTAACCAACCGTACAAGCAGCGCCCTTGAGGCGTGCACCAGACCTCATTTGTGCACCTTCCCAGATTCCCTCAGCCTTGGTTTTTTGCTTGGTATAAAGGACGACTCCAGGACAGTCACCTGCTATTAGCCCCGTTCTCGTAGGCCGGAGAGAGGAAGCTCCTATCTGCCTGAGGGCGAGGCTCACCGGTGTCCGTCGCCACCTCCCGCGGTAGTGCTCCTCGTGCTAGGCCAACCAGGGCTACAGCACAGCTGTCCCTGGCTCGCTGTGGGGCTCACGTCCTCCCTGGGGCTCCCCGTTCCTGCTGAAGTGCCAGTTGACAAGGGGCTGGGAACACACGAGCTTGCTGGCTCGCCCTGCTCTGTAGCGAAAGCTGTCAGCGGAGTTGCAATACCTACTCTCCAGTTCACTGGACTCACCCAGACAACTGGCAGGGAGGTGAGGTTGACGAATTCTTTTCGCTCCAGTTCCATATGCCCTCTCCAGAGACTTCACATAGCAATGTTTTCTGGCCAAAGAGTGCCATCTTGTATTGGCTTTTCTTCCTTCCCAGCATCACTCCTCTTTGCCTCTTGCTTCCCTGGAGCTATGGATAGAAGCATGCCTCCCACAAAGATAAGCCCAGTCCTGTAGATGTGAACCCATCTGTGAACAGGATCTTTCAAGCTGTTATTTGCTAAGGTGAGATCAGACGGAATCAGGATGGGCCTTAACCCAGTATGACTGGACTCCTTGGACCAGCAGGGGAACTTGGACACCATCAATGGAGACCGCAGCAGACAGAAGGCCGTGGGATGGAGGCAGAGGTGGAGTTAGGGATCTCCAGAAGCCACCATCAGAATGCTACAGACCCTGCCAAAACCTTGATTTTGGGCTTCTCACCTCCGAAACTGTGAGACAGTAAAGTCGTGTTGTTTAAGCCAACCAGTCCATGGTGCTGTTGCAGCAGCCCTGGCAAACGTAGACCCTGGGGTTGCATCACCAGGAGAACACTAGCTCCAGGGAATCCAGGAGAAGACCAGGGCAAACTGGAGGAAAAGTCACAATCGCAGCACACAGTAAGGACATTCAACTGAAAAAATAATAACAGGACTGCCTGCTCTATTATTTCAAAACACGTTTACTGGGGAAGTAAAACCTATATAAATGATACTGGATGTTTTTTTTCCTGGATTTACTGATTAAATGCCAATGGCTTCATGAGTAAACGAACAAGTCTGAAGGAATTTCTATTAACGTTTTTAGATGTTAAAGATTCAGGCATGGGAAGCGGCTGTGGCTCAATCAGTAGGGCTCCCGTTTACCATATGGGAGGCCCCAGGTTCAGTTCCCGGGGCCTCCTGGTGAAGGCAAGCCCGCCCGCACGGCGTGGTTAGCTGACCCAGCGAGCACAAGCAGCAAGGGGGGGATAAATGAATAAATAAATAAATAAATAAAGTTTCAGGCAGTGAATTATATGCCTGCCTACCACTTGCACACTGAGATTTTATTCATTGCTCCTTACACGCAACTGAAATATATAGTTACCAATGATCTGGATGTCAAACCATTCAGGAAAGTAAAACATGCAGCTGTCAATAACCTTAAGAATTAAATATTTAGATACCTGTGGAGACAAAATATTCAATGATCAATAATTTATTGACATATTTTTTTTTCCTGTCAAGAAGGAGATGAATAGCTGCATTTATGTTTTTTGTAATGCAAACAGTTGTGGTAAGTTGATAACATGAGATTGAAACAAAAGTGTCTGAGGGAAGCAGATGTGGCTCAGGCAACTGAGCTCCCACCTACCACATGGAAGTTCCGTGGTACGGTTCCCAGTGCCTGCTAAAGAAGAGAGCGAGCTGGTACAAGGGGCAGGTGTGGCAAGCTGACACAACAAGAGACACAAAAAGAAAAAAGATAACGAGAGACACAACAAAGCAGGGAGCAGAGGTTCCCAGTGCCTTCTAAAGAAAAAAAAAAAAAAACAAGCAAGACAGCAAGCAGACACAATGGGCAGGAGCGGCAAGCTGATGCAACAAGATGACGCAACAAGAGACACAAGAAGAAAAAAACATAATGAGAGACACAACAAAAGGAGGGAATGGAGGTGGCTCAAGTGATTAGGCACCTCATTCCCACATCCAAGGTCACAGGTTCAGTTCTCGGTCCCTCCTAAAGACACAGCACACAGCAAGTGCAAACAACGAGGGGGTGGGGAGAAATAAATGAATAAAATAAATCTTAAAAAAAAAAAAGAGAGACGGCGGGACAAAGAGAGTTAAATGAATATGCACGGTTAATTTTTCTTTCTGGACACCTGCATATATGAAAATAGATACCATCAAGCCATCTGCAAGACATAAATTCCATCTTCAGATCTCATCTATCCATTTCTTTCTTTCTCCACGGCCTTCCACCCTAATCCAGGATACCATATTTCCACTAGAGTGGAAAAGTCTAACTTCCACTCTCACATTCCAATCCATTCTCCATGGACAGGCCTGGGGGATCTTTTTTACAATTATAAATCAGAACAAAATAAAAATCAGAACAAAATAAAAATCAGATCAGCTCACCCACCACTTAAAACCTCCAAGGCACTTACACCAACCACATCCAAACATCTTACCCTTATTCTCACCCACAGGAAGCCTTTTACGAGTGACCAGGCCCTGCCTTCTGTTCTGATCTCATCTCATACCACCTTCCGTCTCGCCCCCCACGACCTGCCCCGTGACTTCTTTCCGACCCTTCCGCACATCAAACTCCTTCCCACTGCGGGGCATCCGCCGCAGCCGTACCCTCTCTCTTCTTCACAGGAGGGGCTCCTCGTCACTCACGTCTCAGCTTTAAGCGTTGCCTCCTCAGAAAAGTGCCCCCAGCGACTCTGTCTGAAGAAGTAAAAAAGCTTATCCCTACCTGTAAGTATCTTATTTACATATTCAAAAGCTCCATGAGGACAGAGAGCCTTTTGTTTACCAGCATAACCCCAGCATCTACCACAGGGCTGGACACTAGTAAATGTCTCTTAGAGGCCACTGTATAACTGAATAAAGAACTGACTCTGGGGGTGGATGTGGCTCAACTGGTTGGATGTCCGTCTCCCATATGGAGGGGCCCGGGTTCGATCCCCGGGACCTCCCGGTAAAAAAAAAAAAAAAAAAAAAAGAACTGACTCTGACATTAACAAGGGATACATCATGAGACAGGCTCAAGTTGCTCCAAATTACCAATATTATAGCAGAAAATTTCCCCAAAAAAAATGGAGTTATGTGGAGTATTTCACACAGATACAAACCATCAGTTAATCCAATTTCTACTTTAATCTGTTTAAAGCTGCTGTCCTCTGCCTAATAGCTGCTATCTCTTAAAACCACTTTTTCTTCATATCCATTATCAGCACAAGTAGTTGACTTCCTTCAGAGGGATTGTTTTTTCAATAATAAACAGTTTGTGTGATTTCAAGAGCGCTCCAGCATACCGTAACAACTAGAGAACACAAAGCCAGAGAGGGACGGATACTGATGCCGACGGCGTCCAGTAGACTCATCATCTCCTCAGCACACACATCTCTCCAATCTGTGCCCTGGAACAATCTAGATGGGGTGGATCAAACTGTGAATGCAAAATCTGTGAAAACAAAGGGCCTCCCGTACTTATTCTTTAGTTTAACACTATTTTTATTTATTTTAGTTTTTAAGAGCAAAAGAGAAATGTATCAATGAAAGCTGCATGGTTTTATTTTGCGTGCCTATGAGAGAAACTTGAACCACCCCTTAAAAGTGGGGCTCGGCTCTGAAGAGCGGAGCTGCCAGCTTGTCTAGGAAGATTACCAAGTGTCAGAGAAGCTGCCTGGAACTGGATCAGTGCCAGCATTTCCATCGGCCCAAACTGCTGAAACTGCAATAATGAAATCTGTCGACTCTGCCTGATGCCAGCCGGAGAGAAGTGTCTGACTTTGGCACTCAGATCTTCTGGGCTTCCTTTAGGATTTTTAAGGTTACCCTGAGAAATGCTTCCAGATTTCCAGCCACTTTTGTTCTTCCTCTAATCTTTATATATTATATGCTATAGAAGAACAGAGACAGTTTAAAAAAGGAGGATACTAAGTCAGAAATAAGGCTAAGAAATTCCTGGTCCTGACTGAACAACCCTTAAAATTAAACATTATGGATCTCACTAAAGTCTTTGTCCTTATACCAAATTAAATCTAGCAAAACTCAGTTGATTACTTTTTTAGCTGAAAAGATTGAAAATGAAGTAATGTAATCTTTTCATGGAAGGAAACAAATACTGTAAGAAATATTAATGTTTTTGCATAATTAACCATCTTCCCAAAAAGTATCTCAATAAGTCAAGATTCTAGAAATTGTATAACTTATTAATAATTTATTAACAACGGCTGTCACTGCCTTTGTGCGTAACAATCTACTACAACAAAATGTCCTTGTTAATTAAACATTGGGGTACAAATATCTGCTCAAGTTTCTGCTTTCAGTTCTTTTAGGTATATATCAAGAAGTGGGGGGACGGATGTGGCTCGGGTGGTTGGGCATCCGTCTCCCATATGGAGGGTCCTGGGTTCTATCCCTGGGAACCTCCTGGTAAAAATTTTTTAAAAAAGAAAAGTATAAATGGCGCGTGGGCCACTAGGCCCCATGTGCGGGTGCACCACCAGGCCCTGCGAGCCACATGGCAAGATGATGACATAACAGGAGAGTGACACAAGGGAAAGCCAAGATGAGATGCACTGGAAAACCAGGAACTAAGGTGGTGCAGGCAGTAAGACGCCTCTCTCCCACATTGGAGGTTCCGAGGATCGAATCCCAGTGAAGACAGGAGGAGAAGGATAAGAGAGGGCATGAAATGGACACAGAGTCGCCCAGCGAATGGACACAAAAACAGCAAAAACGGGGCGGGGGGGGTAAAAATGGATAAAAGTAAATAAATAAATAAATCCTTAAAAAAATGTATAAGGGAGGAAGATGTGGATTACAGTTGGTAGTAATACTTTGACAATGCTCTTTCATGATTTGTTAACAAATGTTTTAAAAAAAGAAGTGGGATTGCCAGGTCATATGATAAATCTATTTTCCATTTTCTGAGGAACCACCATACTATTTCCACAGTGGCTACTCCACTCTACAGTGCCACCAACAACATATGAGTTCTTAAATCTCTGCAGCCTTGCCACTATTTATTATTTTCTTTTTTAAAAAGTTATAGCCATCCTAGTGGCTATGAAGTGGTTTCTTGCTGTGGTTTTGATTTGCACTTCTGTGATGACCAGTGATGTTGAGGATTTTTTCATTTGCTTATCAGCTATTTGTGTATCTTCTTTAGAGAAATGTCTATTCAAGGCTTTTGTCCATTTGTAAATTGGGTTGTCTTTTTGTTGTTGAGTTGTAGCATTCGTTATAACCCAAGTGTCCATCAACAGATGAATAATAGATAACAAAATGTGGTATATACATGCAGTGGAACATTTTTCAGCCATAAAAAGGAATGAAGTTCTGATGCATGCTGCAAAATGGATGAACCCTGAAGACATCATGTTGAACAAAATAAGCAAGACACAAAAAGACAAATATTGTATGATATCAGTTATATAAACCAAACTTCATATAGACAAGACGGTAGTTTATAAACTACCAGGGATAGTGGATGATGAGGCAGGAAGAGGCAATTATTGTTTAATGGGTACATAGTTTCTGTTTGAAGTGTTGAAAAATAGGGGTAAGAGATGCTGGTGATGGTAACACAATATTGTGAATATAATTAGTATTACTCAATCATACAATTGAATTTGGTTAAAATAGGAAATTTTGTGATCTATATTGATCACTACAATAAGTTTTTTTTAATTAAAAAAAACATGTTCATGAATATCCATTAGAATTTTTTTATGTTATTTAGGGTACTATGATGAATAGATATGATTTAAACCAAAAAAAAAAAGTGAAATAGTACTATAAGGCTGATAACACAAGACAGCAGGTTCCTGGCTTACCACCCATTCCCACTCTGCCCACTCCCTATTTCCACAGGCCAGAGGTCACCACTTCCAATTCTTTCAGGTGTTTCTTCTGCATGTGCACTTCAAAAAATCTAAATAACATGCTTATCATGCTATTTCTTAATGTTTCAGATTTAAATATTATCTATTGCTTTGATGCTAGGAAGATGTAGGATGAACTCTCCTCTATCACCCTTCTCCTCATCCATTTTTTTTCCTACATCGGTCCAATTTTAGTATATGTGCTGCTGAAGTGAACACTCCTCACCCATTTTTAAGTCTATATCCAGTATTTTCATTATTACAACTGTAAATATCATGCACTGCTAAGCGAGAGCAGTGCATTATGGTTAAATTTCCTTTCTTAAGAATTTATTTTGTTTTCAAACCTTTAGCCAACTCCTCACACTTTCCAAAAGCACTGCAAAATGCTTCTCAAACCAATTCACACATGGTCAATTGACAGGTATCTGACAGATTAGGAGACCCAGCCCTTGAGATAATGGATGAGTAGTTTGGAGTGGGGCCTAGGGAGTTAGGTTTTGGTGTTTTGTTGTTTTGTTGTTGTTTTATTAAAAAAAACAAAACAGAAAAAAAACCTATGATCTTAGAATGAGCTTGCCTAGGGAAAAACAGCTAGCCTCTTAACTTCTCAAGTTCTAGAAATTTAAATGGCAGAGAACTTTGGTTTAGCTCTTCACTATTCTAGCATTACTTGCAGAAACTTCCTGGGGATGGAAATGAATTTGACACAAGTTGAAGGAATGATCCACACCTTACATTACATGGTCAACAAACTCATCGCAGCTTCCATTATAATGACCAAAGTTTTGGCCAAGGTTTACACTGTTTCACTTTCCAGCAACCATCTTGATACCTAAATGACTAATACGTTTGCATCTGCTTCTCGTTTGGCATGTACATAATATCATATGTGTCTAATCTCATGATAGCCAGTTCTTCTTGTAATTAACCTTGGCTGCAGGTTTTATCTAATCAAAGTGGTAATCATATCCTGCTGACATGATAAAGGTCACAACACACCTCCCCAAAATGGCCACACTGACTTTCTACAGCACGGGGCCAAGTGTGTGGCATTTATGTGTTGGATGGTATGCAGCCCAAATGTATTTTCTTCCTTCTTGTACAAGACTTAGAGAGTCCATTCAAACTTTTATTTTCTTTAATTAGCCAGGAAAATCATGAATAAACATAGTTTTGCAGTTAACAATGGGCAATTATCCACTAAAATGACAGTAGAGAGATTTTTTTAAGAGCCTAAACCCACAAAGAAAATGAAAGATAATCAAAGAACAATCACATTTTAGAAGCTGGAGAGCAGAGTGATGAGTGTAACTGACTTAGCAGGCTCAAGAAAGAGGAATCCTAAGCCTGCAGTGGGGAAGGACTTACCCTCAAGCTCCCCTCCCCCCAATGCTTAAGAAGCAAAGGTGAAGATGGGACTAAATGCACAGTATTGTGTAAAAGTCATTTTAAAAGATAGTTAAAAACCAGATCGTTTCATTCCCTGCAGCTGAGCAAGTTCCCCTTTCCCATCTGACAGAGTCCTGGAGGTTTTAACTTTTAGAAGGCCAGAAGAAAGGGTCTTTGGACTGGAAGGGTGAGGAGGGGCATTGACAGAGCTTAGCTGAGGTCAGGAGCATCCTATTGACAAAAAAGCACAATAATTAAGTGACCATTAATAACTAAATGATAGTTTAAAGTGTTGAGGCCCTCAGCCACCTTCTTCCCCCACTCAGCTCCTGAAAAGTGGGCATCCAAGTTATACCCTATAGGCAGGAGACTGAAAGAATCTTCTCTGGAAAATCTGAGCAGCCAAGAGAAAGCCCCTAAAGGTACTAACACTGAGGGCTATTGCACTGCACAGCTGAGTTACACATTGCAATTGAGTTATAATAATGTAAACACCAGTAACAATCTAATTGAAATCCTCGTTTTCCTTCTTAGTAAGTCAATGGATAATGCCTAAAATTTAAAAATACATAAAAATCAAAAATCAGGAAATACTCCCATGAGGATGTTATTTAGAAAATAGTGGGAAATACCAAAAGAATCAGCTAAAAGAGCTAAAAGTTATTGCCTTTAGGGACTAATGAGCACAGAATCTGCTGCTTCTCTAAAATAAGCCTTTTACCCCAATGTTTGACTCAACCATGTGCACGAATATCTATGATAAAAGTAAAACCTAAATTTAAGTGAAGCAGACGTTTAATCACAGGGTCTAGCGAACCAGACCAAAAAAAAAACACAAAAAACAACCACCAGGCACAACCCGGATAAGCCATGTAAGATCTCAAGATCCAATGTCCCTGTATTTGTTTCCTGTGGTTTTTGTAACACATTACCACAAACTGGGTGGCCTAAACACAAAAGAAATTTATTCTCTCATAATTTTGGAAGCCAGAAGTCCAAAATCAATATCACTGGGCCAAAATCGAGGTGTCAGTCGATTATTCCAGGGCTCTAGGAAAATCTGTTCCTTGCCTCTTCCAGCGTTCCTGGGCCTGGGCCACAACACGCCAGCCTCCAAAGCCAGCAGGGGAGCTTCTTCTCCCCTGACTCTGCCTCCTCCTGCTTCCATCACATGGCTTCTTCCTTTAGTGGGTGTCAAATATCCCTCTCCTTCTCTCTTATCAGGATGCCTGTGGCTGCATTTCCGGCCCACCCAGATAATATCGCTGTGTCGAGTGCCTCCATCCCATCTGCACAGGCACTTTTTCCAAGTAAAGTAACATTTACAGGGTCTGGGATAAGGACCTGATATCTCTGAGGGCCATTATTCAGCCTTCTACAGCTCCCGACAATATGAAGATAAAAATACCAATTTCCTCATTTCCTCCCCAACTCTACGTGAGAACCTGGTCAAATTTGCTTATTCAATCACTCATTCAACAATATTTACTGATGCCTGCTACATGCCAGGCACTGTTGGACGTAGTGGAGGTACAGCAATGAACAAAACAAAGTCCCTCATCTTCCCATACCTTCCAGTGTGGGGGAAAAATTGATCAACTGGTCCACACAGAAATAAGAGAATTTCAAGAGATTAGTGCCATGGGAAAAAAAGGGGGGGGGTAAGGGTTTATGCTATCAGAGATTGGTGTGGGAGGACAGCACTGTTTTAGAAAGAAAATACAATGAGGATTCAAGAAAATGAGGCAAGAGGCCTCTTTGGGCAGAGACCTGCCTGGTGTGAAGGCTTCAGCCAGGAGAGAACAGCAAGTGCAAGGTTCTGAGGCAGGAGTAAGCCCTCCATGTTTGAGAGACAGCAAGAGATCAGTGTAGAAAGAGTGAGCAAAGAGGCACAATGATTAGAGATGAACCTGAAGAACTGAGGGTGAGCAACTAGGCAGTCTTGTAACCAGAGGAAAGACTTAGAATTGTGATAAGATGGAAAGTCACTGGAGGAATCTCAGCAGAGTTCTGTGATTGGATTTGCCTTCTGCAAATAGTCTGCAAACTGTTACACAAATAATGATATGTCCGTTTAAAATAAGGGGTTCAA
The DNA here is from genome assembly GCA_026826555.1 of Tolypeutes matacus. Lineage (NCBI taxonomy): Eukaryota > Metazoa > Chordata > Mammalia > Cingulata > Chlamyphoridae > Tolypeutes > Tolypeutes matacus. The sequence continues at coordinate 15,645,381 of JAKSZT010053830.1, read as the reverse complement.
TTATAGTGAAAGAATATATATGTATTTACACATTCATAATCCATCACCTGGTTATGACCTTCCTTTTCATGTTAAACTTTGTTACTGCCAAAAGCACTCCAATTAAGCCCATTTCTTTGCCACCTCCCAAACGAGTCTTAATCAATCTGACATGCTATTAACAATTAGCTACTAACTTCATTCAATACACAGGGTCAGTGATAAAAGGCAACCTCTGGAGAGAACAACTAGTAAGAATCAACACATGATGGATGCAATCAGCAGGAACCTCTACCCGAGAATGGCTCATAGGTATGTCACCCATGAAGTAGGAAACACCCAATACAATCAAGATGGCCCAGATGCCAGCATTAAAAAAAAAAATCTATCAAGGGTGTTAGTGAATCAATTTTGATATAATCATGTTAAACTGTTCTTGTTTTCCATGCTTCTCCACCACAGGGCACAGAGCCTGGCCTATGGTGTCTTCACAGAGGCACTGTACTGCTCAGGGTCAAAATGGAGCTGATAAAACACATACCAGGGAAGCGGCTGTGGCTCAATCAGTAGGGCTCCCGTTTACCATATGGGAGGCCCCGGGTTCGGTTCCCGGGGCCTCCTGGTGAGGGCAGGCCTGCCCGCACGGCGTGGTTGGCTGACCCGGCGAGCACAGGCAGCAAGGGGGGGATAAATGAATAAATAAAATCTTTAAAAAAAAAACACATACCAAGATACCACAGTAATTGTGAGACAGAAATCCCACAGCCCCCCTTGCAGAGAGGGAATGAAGGAGAAACTATTCTGTGATGCTTGCATTCCTCAAGAAGGTTGACAATATAGAAAGGAGAGACTAATGAAGAGATTCTTTTGCCCTGCTCTAAATCCCCTGCTTCAAAGAGACAACTTAGAGAACTTTGAAATATGTTCCTTATAGTTTCAATACAATGAGGATTAGTGCCTACTTCATACCTGAGGACGCTAAAGAGGACCGTGGGCCAGAGTCTGACTCCTCCCACCCACCTCACCAGGAATATCTAGAGGGTGAGAGAGGGTGCCCATCTGTATACCAGATTGCTGTTTTGCAATCTGTCTGCACCCCCAAAGCTAATCGGAGCAAGAGGTGAGTGAACGGCAGATGTGAGTCCTGGGTCCTCGGTCCTGGGTCCTGCTAATCAAGCCCAAGGACGGACAAAGAGGCCTCAGCAGAAAGAAGCTGGGTGTGTTCTGTACAGTGCCAGGAGCTGAGGAAAACATCCCATGTGGAAGC
>JAKSZT010053830.1:15515281-15644125 GCA_026826555.1 Tolypeutes matacus | reverse complement strand
TGTTCTGTACAGTGCCAGGAGCTGAGGAAAACATCCCATGTGGAAGCGAAAAAAGAGATTGGGCTTTCTGGAAAGAGAAACTACAGAAGTAAGAAGTCCAGCAGTGAGATGCCAATATTTACTAAAACTTCAATTGAGAAACCTACCTAAAACTTTAGTTCCCCTACTCTCCCTAACCTCACCCTCATCAAGGGTATTGTAACTTCATGAGGGACACCTTTCCAGAGGACTGCTTAAAAACAGAGGTATGGGGAGCAGATGTAGATCAACTGGCTGAGCACCTGCTTCCCATGTACAAGGTCCCAGGTTCGATCCCTCGTACCGCCTAAAAACAAAACAATCAAACAAACGAAAAAACCAACTCTCATTGGGGAGCAGATGTAGCTCAGTGGTTGAGCGCCTGCTTCCCATGTACAAAGTCCTGGCTTCAGTCTCTGGTACCTCTTAAAAAGAAAAAAGAAAAAAACCAACTCTCATTGGGGAGTGGATATAGCTCACTGGTTGAGCGCCTGCTTCCCACATACAAGGTCCTGGGTTCAATACCTGGTACTTCCTAAAAAAAAAATTTTTTTTTTTTAAGTTATGTTTTGAAATCACTAAAGTGACAATTTTTAAGACTAACTAACTTCTGTAAGTCTATGAATTCCTGGTTTAAAAAATAATGAATTCTGTATTAGTCAGCCAAAGGGGTGCTAATGTAAAATACCAAAATGGATTGGTCTTTATAAAGGGTATTTATTTGGGATAGAAGTCCACAGATACCAGGCCATAAAGTGTTAAGTTTCTTCTCTCACCACAGTCCATTGCCACGTGTTAGAGCAAGACAGCTGCCGGTGTTTACCAGGGTTCAGGCTTCTGGGTTCCTCTCTTCCTGGGGCTGCGTTTCTCTCCGGGCTTAGCTCCTGTTTCCTCCACAAGGTCAGCTGTAGACAATCAGGTGAACGGCTTACTTCTCTTCTCCTGGGGCCTTCTTTCCAACATCAAAACTGCTTCTCAAAAGACTGCTTCTCAAAAGACTGCTTCAACTGTCCTTTGCCTTGCCTTTTATATTCAATTCCCCACCCACCGAGGGGTGGGGCTCAACGCCCTAATCCTAACCTAATCATGCCCAGATTAACAGATCAGTTTACAAGCATGATTCAATTATATTTTTGGAATTCATAATGACATCAAATTCCCCAATGGTTACATTCCACCCTCTGAATTCCAAAAATACATTACAATTCTCACAAAAAAACTTAAATCAGTAACAATTCAAGTACAAAATCATATCAAAATAATTTTAAAGAAATACAGTTCATCTTACGGCAAAGTCCCATCTGCTATAGACCTTTGAAACTTACAAAACCATTTAACTCCTTCTAATACACAAATGGAAAGACGAAAGATAAACATTTTCAATATTATAAGGAGAAATTGGGATGTTAAACATGAGTCATGGATTCTCTACAGTTCAGTAAACTTGCAGGGCATCCTCCATTCGATTTCAAAGTCTGAGAGTCATTTCTAAGAAGATGTTTTCTTTTCCTTGGGAACCCACCCTTTCCACAGGCTTGCTCAACGGCCATTTTCTTGGTTCCACCCTCATCAAGCATCTGGGTGTCGACCAAGCTCCAGACCTCACCCTCCAAGAGTGTTGGGGTGATTGCCACACCGTACCCAATCTTTGGGTTAGAGTCTTAGCCCCCCTAGTACAGTGAGGTGAAGATAACATTCCCCCTAACATTTGGCATACATGCTCAACCCTCTCAGAGCAACGAGTTGACCACCTGGCCTTCTCTAATCTATGGGGGACAGGTACACCCCTCTCAGACTTATGGGGTGTTGACCTTAACCGCCCTAATCTTTGAGGAATGTGCTCCAACCTCTCTGCACCCTGGGGTGGCAAAACTCTTCCTAAACATCGGGTGGGGCATCCACCTTCTTCAACTGCTGGGGAAAACTCACCCTCTCTGCACCATGTGGCATCAAAACTTTCTCAGAACATTGGGTAGGAACATCCACCCTCTTCAACTGCAGGGGCAAACTCACCCTCTCTGTACACATGGGTGGGGCTCCTCTCTTGGCCCAAGGAGATGTCTTAAGTCCAGATCTCTGCTTCCGCGGTTTTCTTCTTAAAGCTGATTCTCTTTCAATCTCTCCTTTCCATGTCAGCTTTTGTCCAAGCTGACAGTGGTTTTGTTCATACAGCTCTCTCAAAAACTTTGTTGGTTTAGCATGCAGGAAGCAGGAGTCCAAGCCATCACACAGTAAGACTTTCCACAAGTCTTTCCTAGATAACTGCATCTTCAATTCTGAGTTACGAGTTCTAAGTTTAGTAAAGTCTTCAAATAGGGCATTTTCATCTGGGAATTTGATTTCCACAAACTTGGAAGTTCCAGAATCATTTTCTGTTTTCTTTGTGCCCAAAAGTTCAGTCCTTGGTATATTTCTCTCATCTAGTATTTTGCTATAAGCTGCAAGGAGAAGCCAAGCCACATTCTCCGCGTTCCTTGGAAAGTTCTTTAGCTAAATGCTCTGGTTCGCCATTTTTAAATTCTGTCTTCCATATAACACCAGGAGTTAATCTTGTTAAGTTCTCTGCAACTTTAAAACATGGATCGCCTTTCCTCCAGTTTCCAATAAAAGTTTCATTATTTACTTCTAAGGCATCATAGAAAGTCTCTTTAGCGTCCATATTGCTATCAACAGTTTCTTCAGAGTGTTCTAGGCCTTTTCCATCAAGCATTTTACAATTCCTCAAAAAAATACCCCTTACCCATTTATAAAATCGTTCCAACATTTCAGTAATTACAAAAGCACTTCCCCACTCCTCGGTACCAAATTCTGTATTAGTCAGCCAAAGGGGTGCTAATGTGAAATACCAAAAATGGGTTGGTCTTTATAAAGGGTATTTATTTGGGGTAGAAGTCCACAGATACCAGGCCATAAAGCGTTAAGTTTCTTCTCTCACCACAGTCCATTGCCACATGTTTGAGCAAGACAGTTGCCAGCGTTTACCAGGGTTCAGGCTTCTGGGGTTCCTCTCTTCCCGGGGCTGCGTTTCTCTCCGGGCTTAGCTCCTGTTTCTTCCACAAGGTCAGCTGTAGACGATCAGACAAACGGCTTGCTTCTCTTCTCCTGGGGCCTTCTTTCCAATATCAAAACTGCTTTTCAAAAGACTACTTCTCAAAAGACTGCTTCAACTGTCCTTTGCCTCGCCTTTTATATTCAATTCCCCACCCACCAAGGGGTGGGGCTCAACGCCCTAATCCTAACCTAATCATGCCCAGATTAACAGATCAGTTTACAAGCATGATTCAATTATATTTTTGGAATTCATAATGACATCAAATTCCCCAACGGTTACAAATGCATGCAAATATTCTCACTGTCCTGATTTTGTGATAATCAGGGTAGGCTAAACATTTGCTATATTAGAAACCATACATGTGTCCCCAGACCTAGTTTTTCTCCCTAGGTCTGGTTTTTAGAGTGCTGGTGATAAACTAAACCTGATTTATTATATAACTACTCTGTATGGGAAAAGACTATAACTCTAGGTATCTTCGGTCAATCTTAAGAGATATAAGGTGGCTCAAGTGGTTGGGCATCTGTCTCCCATATGGAGGGACCTGGGTTCAATCCCCGGGACCTCCCGGTAAAAAAAAAAAAAAAAGAAAGAAAAGAAAAATATAGAAGGTGCATGGGCCACCAGGCCCCAAGAGCAGGTGTGCCATCAGGCCCCACAAGTGGGTGAGCCACCAGGCCCCATCCGAGGGTGTGCCGCCAGGCCCCACGAGCAATGCAGCAAGATGATCACATAACAGGAGAGTGACACAAGGGAGAGCCAAGAAGAAATGCACCAAAAAACCAGGAACTAAGGTGGCGCAGGTGGTAGGTTGCTCCCTTCCACATCGGAGGTTCCGAGGATCGAATCCCAGTGAAGACAGGAGGAGAAGGATGAGAAGAGAGGGCAGGAAATGGACACAGAGTCGCCTAGCAAATGGACACAGAAACAGCATAAATGGGGAGGAGCTATAAAAATGGATAAAAGCAAATAAAGAAATAAATAAATCTTTTGAAAAACTGTGTAGGGGAGGAAGATACAAAAAATAAAATAAAATAAAATAATGAATGCATTCACTGTGGCTACTCAGCTTTTGTTTCAGAGACCTGTTAGTGTAGCTAAATCCTTGCATTTCTTAAAAGGCTCAAATCAGAAAGTATTCGTTAAAATCATATATGAGAGGGGCAGATGTAGCTCAGTGGTTGAGTGCCTGCTTCCCATGTACGAGGTCCTGGTTCAATTACCCAGTACCTCTTAAAAAAAAATCATGTAGGAAAGCCTTTTAACTATTACCTCCAATATTGTGGTTTGTGTGTGTAGTGTGTGTATGTTTTTAGGAGGTACCAGGGATTGAACCCAGGACCTCATACATGGGAAGCGGATGCTCAAACCACTGAGCTATGCCGGCTCCCCAAATATTGTGTTTATATTAAGTAAATGGATTGTTTCTACGAAAATGAAAAAGAAAGGAGGCTACAAAGGTAACAGACAAAACCAAAAATGTTCTGATTTACAAAAGCTTTGAGGTCACATACTCCTTCATTTCCTTTTCACTTAATTAAGTCAGCTTTGGAGTCTTCTTTCTGCCTTTTCTTTCAATCCTACTAAACCAGAGCCCCTTTTGCAGTTTTAAGTAACCTACTTAATTAGAATTTGGAGCCCTCAGAAGGAAAATATGTTGTCTTTATTCTATTTCGTTAAACAGATCTTATTAATGAATTCCTAATTCATTAACTGAATTTCTGATTCAGTTTGTTAAAAACATGTAACTTAAGCAACTCCAAAGCAAATATCCAGGTCTAATTGTACTCATGAGTATACATTCAAAGATGGTACAGCTGAAAGAGCACTAGATCAGCTACCAGGAGACCTTGCTTCTCCACCCCTCTGCTGCTAACTGCTAGTAATCTTGGCACATTCCTTAAGCTCCCTTTGAATCTCAGTCATCTTACTTTTACATAAAAGAGAGCAGACTCTCAGGTCACTTGGAGATTTAAGTCTCTATGAATATATTCTGAGCACGTACAACACATAGGGCACAATGGTAGGTATGGGGGAGACATAGGGGAGAAGGTACAAAGATGGATTGATGCTGTCCTAGCATCAAGAAACTTAATATTTTATTAGGCAAGAGAAGCTCATACAGTACATGACATTTATTACAGTCATAATGATGTAAACATTGAATATTAATCTATCTAAAATTACTGTATAACTTTTTGAGTAGGGTATGGGGATTTAGAAATTGGGCACGTGGTGAGTGGGAGAGCAAGAATGAGAAAAGAAAGTTAAATACTCAACTTCCATAATAAGACTCAATGTGTAATGCCTAAAACAGAAAAGTCAAGAATTAACAAGTATGTCACTCAGGGATAAAGGAATCACATATGCATGTGTAACATTAAAAAATTAAATATGTTTAAAAGTTAATGACTAGGATAAAATCACTTTGGATATTGGTTTGCAATATGTAGGAAAGTTAAATTCATACCCAGCAAGTTCATTACTAGGTATAAAACCTCGAGAAATCTCACACACGTACGTGGATTGTTTATTGTTAACACTGTTTATCATACGTAAGACTACCGAAATAACTTAATGTCCAACAACAGAAAAATGGTTAAGTAAATTGTGGTTTATAAGTGCAACTGGGATACTATACAACAGTGAAAATGGATGAACTAGAGCTATAAGCATCCAAGAATGAAAAACCTCAAAAAACATTTAAGAGAGTTACAGATATCCTATTATATATACAACTTTTAGAACATAAGAAACAATACTATATATTGTTTATGTTATTGTTTTTATATACAGATATGCATGGAAACAATGAAAAACCAACTTCAGGGTTATGGTTCCCACTGGGGTTTGAGGGAGGGAAAGAGGATGAGGTCAGGGGGAATCCATACAGGGCTTCAATTCTACTTGCAATATTTTATTTCTTCAACTATGTGGTAGCTACATAGGTGCCCATTAAATTATCTATGCTCTTTTGTGTATAACTGAAATTTCCAGGGGCTTTCATTAAAATTTGGGACATCAAACTCATATGTTTAATTGTGCTTCATTTCTACAACAAGAGAGCCATAATCCCTATCCAAAACCCTCAAAGCTAAATGGGTTACGGAATTCAGAACTTTTTATGTGGTGCAAAGTGTAAAAGATAATGTAAACTATAGTCCATGCTTAGTAACAATGCTGCAATATGTGTTCATCAATTCTAACAAATGTACCACACTAATGAAAGATGTTGTTAATGGGGATAAGTGGGGGGGGGGAGTGAGGTATATGGGAATCCCCTATATTTTCGACGTAACATTTATGTAATCTAAAGCTTCTTTAAAGCAAATAATAATGAAAAAAGAAGTGGTGATGAATACTGACTTTATATTTTTACTTCTGATTAATCTAACATTAATAAAATAAAGAGCATTGTGCTTGGCATATTGTCAATTAAACATCTATTGTGGAAATCAAAATCTCTTGGCTATTATCATAGGTGACTAATATCACATTTACTAAGTGTATCACCTATCTGTGAAAAGGTAATATCTCTTGCCCTCTGTAAATACCAAGAGGTCTGTATCAGCCAGGCTCAGTTATTTGATGTACTTACTCAATGTTCAGGCCTTCTACAGAGCGGATAGAAAGGAGATCAGGCCTGCCAGGGTGTTTTCAAGGAGGGCTCCACCATCTCTTCCTTGGGAGGTAAGCAATAACTTGAATTTGGAATAAGATGACAGCAAACAAAGGGAGAAAGGTAAAAGCCCCACTTACCATAGAAGAGGAACGCTTTGGTCATGTGGTGGTGCCGGTAGGTACGGTTGATGGTGAAGAAACAAGCGTCTGCTCCACACTGGCCCAGTCTCCCAGTTTCCCCAGTCAATGGGGACCACCAGAGCATAATGGGGTAGCTCTCAGTTTTGGATTCTGTTTTCCCATGCAGGGTCAGTGACCCTTTCTTAAGGAATGGATAGAGATGTTTAGGCTCTTCCTGCATTTTCGTATGCCCATCTTGCAGATTGGAATTTTTTAACTTCCTCCTTTCAAATTTTCCCAGCTCAACAACTACCTAAAAGAGAATATTACCCAAGTTAGACTCTTTAATTTCTTTTTGCACATTTACCATTCATCTTGATGATTTAGCCTCTGTATTAGTTTTCTATTTCTGTTGTAACAAATTACCAGAAACTTAGCAGCGTAAACCAACACAAATTGATTTTTACAGTCTGTAGGTTAGAGTCCACCACAGGTCTCACTGGGCTAAAATCAAGGGTCAGCAAGGCTATGTTCCTTTCTGGGAGCTCTCGGGGAGGAGCCAATACCTTGTCTTTTCAAGCTTCTACAGGCCACCTGCCTTCCATGACTAATGGCCCCCTCCTCCATCTTCAAAGCCAACAAAACTGCATCTCTCTGACATTCCTTCCAGCATCACAGCTCTCTCTGACCACAGCTGGGAGAGGTTCTCAGGTTTTAAGGACTCATGATTAGGCCCACCTGGATAACTCAGGATTCTCTACCCATCTCAAGGTCCATAGCCTTAATCACATCTGCAAAGTGCCTTGTGCCACATATTCACAGGTTCAGGTGATTAGGACATGGACATTTTTGGGGGGTTGGGGAGATTTCATTCTGTCTACAATAGCCTCCAAAATACCTACATACATAAGAGGATGCTTAACAATTCTACTGAACACTTATATACAATCCCCTCCATTTCATAGCTATGTATAGTATCCAGAAATAGTTTTGTCTTTTAACAAAATCTAGGATAGTCAGGGTTATCACCTATTACTAGAGATTAATCTCTAGGGAAAATGAGTTATAAATTACCAATTGGTTTCTTTTTAGTACAATTTAAAGAGTCATAGCATATGTACTATATTTCTAATAATATTCACCAGAACATCTAGATGGTGAAGTGACAGTGAACTTGAAAATTCCCTATTATCCATGTTATCAACATAGCAGACCATGAGAACTGGGCTTCCATGAGTACTGGGCTTCCATCCGCTCCCACTTAAAACCACATTTTTTATTCGTTTCAGGATACTCTAAGTCTGGGCCACCAGCAGCAATAATTGGGAGAATGGAGTAGAAACAGAGGGCAGTTGTTCTCCAAAGGTTCTGCCTCTTCGGCAAATTTTAAGGCAATATATTGATATGACATTATAAAAATATGTTAGAGAAACTAGTGTGGGAGTTGAAGCTGGTCTGTGCAATACATAACAGAAACTTTACTTATGCTACGGGATGCGTAAAGAAAGCAGTTAAAGGGAGGTACATTTTAGGTATCAACTCCTCCTCCAGTCAAGCACAGAGGTCGGCAGCCCCGGGTGGTGCCTACTTTTAGGTGCCTGCTGTCCCTCGTGTTAGAAAAGGGCCATTGACCACCAATGCCTTCCGTGGAGTCTTTCATCTTTAACTCTCCAGGGATTCTCAGAGGGGTCCAAGGCCAAAACAAAATTGGGAATCACTCAGTGAAAGTCTAGTAGTACTCTAGAAGGAGGATGGAATTATATTAGCTTTGAAAAACCATTTTTCATGTGTGTGTGACACCAAATTCAGCATTAGGACAGCAAAACCATCTCTGAAAACTAAGGTCTAACCCTTGCCAATAGCTTTCTCAGCATTTTTATGATCATATAATAATGTGGATATTCTCCAGTAGCTTGATATAATGGAGTTAACTTATGGCAGCAATCTCTATATCTTTTCATCTGACCTTTCCTGCAAATGTACAACCAATAACTTAAAGGCTTTTAGAAAGCCATGGACTATAGCTTCAAATATAAATTTTGCTCTACATTTCTCTCAAGTCTACTATGTGAGGTTGAAGTTTATTTCCAAATAATAAGGATTGCTTTAAGGAGATATTTTTCTGCCAGACATCTTTAAAATATCTATATTTAGACTCATATATCACTACCAGGTTGTAGGAAATATATGCGGATAAAGAAACACATTAAACAAAACCATGAGGATAAAATCGGCCAACCCCAAAATGTGGAAATTCAGGATAAGTGACCCAATTTCTTCAATAAATCCAAGACAGAAAAAACGGTGGGACAGAAGAAATGTGTACAGTGGAAAAAGAAAAAAAAAACTTGAGACACCAACTAAATGTATGGGCTTTATCTAATCCAGATTCAAACCAACCAATTAAAAAAAGGCCTTGCTGGGGGACAATCGGGAAAATTTTAACAGGGCCTAGGAATTAGATGATATTGAGTAATTATTGTTAATTTTTCTGGGTGTGACCATAGTATTAAGGTTACATTAACTTTTTGTTAAAGTTCCTATGTGCTAGAGAATCATAGGCCATCCAGGTAAAATGGCATGTTATCTGGGACTGGCTTTAAAATACTCCAGATACATTCATGAATTATTTGTGCATCTAAAAAGTAAGTAAAATTCAAAAATAAATATACACCAAAAAAATACAGATAGTATACAATATATAGTTAAATGTGAGTGGGAAACAACACGTAAGAGCAATGAATGCCTCCAGAGAACTACAATGTTTAGATAACTGTGTATAAGCACATTTCCATTTTAGATTATTAATTAAAAGATTTCATTATGGAATCCATAACATGATTTTTTTAATTGATCCATCCTTTACCCAATTCACATAGCAAATTACTTCATCTGCCTACAAATCAGTGAAAGCAGGAAGGGCCTTTTATGCATAGGCATAATTATTTTTCAGTTTTAGCCTTTAAAAAGTAGTATTGCAGCAGCTCTGGATACGGACTCATTCACTGTGCCAGTGAGCACTGGGAAACAGCTCAAACCATACCCTTAGTGGCAAATCTGAAACCGAGATGCAGACAAAGGGTTAGCTCCAGTAATCATTCCACCTCTCACACTCTAGAAGCTTAGAAATTACGTGAATATCAGAAATATGGCCCTTTATTCTTTTGTCAAAAGAAAAGCTCTTAGCTTAGGCACAGGCATTGCTCATGCCTGGAAAAAGTGCCAAAGTAAATGTGTCTTAAGATCAAAGATCTCTCATAACTCCCCATGGAAAGAAGCAGAAAACTTCAGTGTTCCTGCACAAGCAGGTCTAGATGCCTCCAAGCTGGACCAGGAAGGGGCCATGTGTTTCCTCTGACCAGGACTCCGATCTGGCAGCAGCACGTGGTGGATGCACAGTACCAGACTGTCTGCAGTGCTTGTGTGAGCACCTCATTCAACCCTAATCAAGGAGAAGGGTCAGCCTGCAGAGTAAGGCAGCTAACGCCTTAGTTTCCATCAGCTCCATGCCTGAATACTCACATCCACAAATAATCTTTAAAAGTCTTTGGATTTTGAAATAGACAGCTGGTACTTCAATGAGTACAAAATGAATCTGAACTCATGTCTATTTTTTTACTATCACTGTGTAATATTTAATTTGAAATCAGCAAAGACGTTCTGAAAAACTGATTAAAGGGACTAAGTGAGAAGACTAAAGAAATGTTTTATTTCTTTAACCTTTATACAGTCCTTAGTTTAGTAGCATAAGTCAAGAATGACAAATTTATTAATGCAGATGTGTATATTCTGCACTTACTACAAGCTACAGACTATCTTGTTACTGGAACAATCCTTGCCCCTTCAAGAATGTTGTCTTTCACGAGTAACAACTCTAGGGGACTTTAAGGAAGTCATCAGCTTTGACTCTACGGGACAGACCGAATGGGCTTTACTTTCTGTACCTCTGAAACTGGGATTCTACAGGAGTCACCAACTGAGCCACTCTCTCACTGACTTTTGTTTCTCCCTGGCATACCCACTCCTTGAACTTCACCTCATCTGTTTAAAAAAAGTCATACTTTCCCTGCCTTGGACAGAATACTCATGATCCTGAGAGATTACATAAAAAGGAAAGTACTTGAGAGTTCTGGGAGAATGGGCTGGGGTCGCGGGAGGTGACAAAGGACCAGGCATCAACACTGCACAACCCATGTCCCGGGTACCTGGAGTGTGACCAGCAGAAAGACGGTAGCCGTGATGCCCAGGCAAGATGCCCACAGCTTCCTCCTTGGAATCCGCACCATGCTGCCCAGCTGCATGACAGACACAGGGCAGGCCTGGCTACCAGGTGCTCTCGCATCGGCCCATACCCCGAGACAACTTCACATGGAGGAGCCATCTGGGTGCCAATTGCCGCCACTGCCATCCCTGCTGGGACTTGGTCTCCATGAAGGTCTGAGTTCTGAGGTTCTGAGCGGGCCTGACTTGGCATCTAGAGGGAACAGCATGCTGTCTTCTTAAGCTATCATCCGAGCAGCTTGAGATTCTTGAAGCCAGAAGGCATAAAAAAATTCTGTAACAAATGGACAGACAAGCTTTTAGCCATACTACAGAAGATTTAAAAAACATAAGTCTTATATAGAAACCCAAATCTTTAGAACTAAAAGGAAACTTTGAAATCATGTAGTCCTAATGCCTCGCTCATAGATAAGGAAACGGAGGCCAGAGAAGTGAAATGACAGGCTCAAGGCCTCGCAGTCCATTAGAGGAGAATGCCAGATCAATGATAAGGTCCCGAGTCTAAAGTTCTGTTTCCATGTAATTTTCTCCATCAGAAGACTGAATTACAAAAATATTTACATGCATTCCTATCCTTCTGTCTAGGTTTCAAAGGAGCAGAGGAGGAGAAATTACCAGTACTATCCACCTACTCCTGTAAAAGTTAATAAAAAAGGAAAGGTTCTGGGAAGCGGCTGTGGCTCAATCAGTAGGGCTCCCGTTTACCATATGGGAGGCCCCGGGTTCGGTTCCCGGGGCCTCCTGGTGAAGGCAGGCCCGCCCGCACGGCGTGGTTGGCTGACCCGGCGAGCACAAGCAGCAAGGGGGGGATAAATGAATAAATAAATAAAATCTTTAAAAAAAAAAAAAAAAAAAAAAAAGGAAAGGTTCAGGCTTTGGTCAAAAATGGATAAAGATCAAATGGCCCTAAAACCCCCAAATAAAGCACCTTCAGCCACAACGTAAAGAATTTGGATTACTGATTCATTTCATTAGTCTTTCACGGCAAGTATAACAAAGCAGTGGGAGGTTTTAGACAATATGATTCTCTGAAAGTTTTGAAATAAGATTTTCATCTATCTGAAATGAATATAATCTTTTTGAAAGGTTAAAAAATGAGTTAAATAGCCACAGATCGCCTTTTATGCCCAAGATACTGTGATGTCAAATGTCTTGTGCAGATGATGCTATGGACTTCAGAGTGAAGCAAGGTTCAGCATTCAGAGGAAGGGCAATGTTACTTTACAATATTCCAAAGATCTAAGTCTCTACCTAGCTTTAGGATATAGAATTAAAGATACAAATAGAAATATAAAAATTATATAGAATTCTGGTTAAAAGCTTTGGTCTTAAGAGTATGCTCCCCTTGAATGCATCTACGTTGATTTTTTTTTTTTCCATTTAAAAAAAATTGGGGGGAGCGGATGTAGCTCAGTGGTTGATGGCTAGCTTCCCATGTACGAGATCCCAGATTCAATCCCTGGTACCACCTTTAAAATTTTTTTTTTAATTTATTGAAGTATATCATTCATACATGAACATCCATAAACAATAAGTATATAGAAAAAGTTGTGAACTTACAAAACAAACATACATGTCATCATACAGGGCTCTCACACATCACCCGACCACCAACACCTTGCATTCTTGTGAAACATTTGTTACAAACTATACAAGAGCATAGTCAAAATATTACTACTAACTATAGCCCATGTCTTACATTTGGTGTATTTTCTCCCCAACCCACCCAATTATTAACAACTTGTATTAGTACTTCTTATTTGCTATAGTTCATGAGAGAACGTTTTCATATTTGTTCTGTTAACCACAGTTCCTCTTCTACCACAGGATTCCCTGTGTTACACAGTCCCATGCTTCCTAGGATCCATTCAAAGTGTATACTAAGTAGCGCTCCCTCTCTTTTTTTTAAGATTTATTTTTATTTATTTATTTCCCCCCACCCCCACCTCATTGTTTCGCACCCACTGTCTGCTCTCTGTGTGTTCTTCTGTGTCTGCTTGTCTTCTCTTTAGGCAGCACCGGGAACCAATCCTGGGACCTTCCGGAGTGGGATAGAGGCGCTCAATCTCTTGTGCCACCTCAGCTCCCTGGTCTGCTGCGTCTCCTATTGTCTCTCCTCTGTGTCTCTTTGTGTTATGTCATCTTGCTGAGCCAGCTCTCTGTGCGGGCTAGCGCTCCGCTTGGGCCAGCTCACTGCAAGGGCCAGGAGTTCCCAGGAATCAAACCCTGGACTTCCTATATGGTAGATGGGAGCCCAATCACTTGATTAGCTCTCTTTTTCATCACAGAGTTGTGCTGTCACCACCTCAGTCAATTTAAGAACGTTTTCAAAATTACTACATAAGGAAAAACCCCATACTCCCTTATACTACCCTATGGTCCCTTAGAATTGATATATCTTTGCCATTGCCGCAAAAATATTACAATATTATTGTTAACTATCATCCATTAAGTTAATTTACTTGTAATTCTTCCATGTATCATCATATTCTTAACACTTTGAAAAAGAAAATTTATATTTATATTATTAATAAACATCTTTATCTACCGCCCAAATCACTATGTTACACAGTCCCTAGGTTATTCTCTACCTTCCTTTCAATAGATATTTATGTCCACAGATTAACCCATTCAACTACAATCACATTTATAAATCAGTAGTGGTAGTTATACTCACTATAATGCGTTACCATCAACTCAATTCATTTCCACACTTTTACAATGAACCTTATTAAAAATTCTACATACATTAAGCATCAGCTCCCATTCTCCACCCATATTCTATCTCCTAGTAACCTGTACTCTAGAGTTTACCTCCATGAGTATACTCATCGCATTTAGTTCACAATAGTAAGACCATACAATATTTGTCCTTTTGTGTCTGGCTTATTTCACTCAACATAATGTCCTCAAGGTTTATCCATGTTGTCATATGCATCCCAATTTCATTTCTTCTTAGAGCTGAATAGTATTCCATGGTATGTGTATACCACATTTTGTTTATCCATTCATCAGTTGATGGATACTTGGGTTGTTTCATCTTTTACAAATGTGAATAATGCTGCTATGACCAGCGGTGTGCAAATGTCTGTTCATGTCCCTGCTTTCAGTTCTGCTGAGTATATTCCTAGTAGCAGGATTGCCGGATCATATGGCAGTCCTATATTTTTAGTTTCTTGAGGAACCACAAACTGTATTCCATAGAGGCTGCACCATTCTACATTCCCACCAACAGTGAAGGAGTGTTGCTATTTCACCACATCCTCTCCAGCACTTGCAGTTTTCTGTTTGTTTGTTTTTTATTAATTCTATAATGTGTACAATGGTATCTCATTGTAGTTTTGATTTGCATTTCCCTAACAGCTAGTGATGTTGAACATCTTTCCAAGTGCTTTTTGGGCATTTGTATTTCCTCTTTGGAGAAATGTCTGTTCAAGTCTTTTGCCCATTTTTTAATTGGGCTGTTTGTCTTTTTATCATTGAGTTGTATGATCTCTTTATATATCATGGAGATCAAACCTTTATTGGATATGTGCTGCCCATGTGCAAGGTCCCAGGTTCAATCCCCAGTACCTCCTAAATAATAATAATAATAATAAAACACATTAGAGGCATACAAGAGCAGACTCAAAATGAGAGAAGAGGGAAGCAAATGTGGCTCAAGCGACTGAGCTCCTGCCTACCACACAGGAGGTCCCTGGTTCGGTTCCCAGTGCCTCTTAAGGAGACAGCGAGCTGGCACAACAGGTAGGTGCAGCAAGCTGACACAACAGGATGATGCAACAAGAGACACAAGAAGAAAAAACATAATGAGAGACACAACAAAGCAGGGAGCAGAGGTTCCTGGTGCCTCCTAAAGAAGACAGCAAGCTGACATGACGGGCAGGTGCAGTAAGCTGACACAACAAGATGATGCAACAAGAGACATAGGGAGGAAAAACATAATAAGAGACACAACAAAGCAGGGGGTGGAGGTGGCTCAAGAGATTAGGTGCCTCCCTCCCACCCAGAAGTCCCAGGTTCAGCTCCCAGCTCCTCCTAAAGAAACAAGGAAGACGAACAGACATAGCAAGTGCAAACAACAAGGGGATGGGGAGAAATAAATAAATTAAATAAATCTTTAAAAAAAAATGAGAGAAGGAAAAATAAGTGATACAGAAGACAGAACAGCTAAAATTGAAGAGAAAAGAATGGAAAAAGTTGAGCAGGGGCTCAGGGAGTTGAATGATAACAAGAAATGCAACAATATACATGCCATGGGAGTTCCAGAAGGGGAAAAGAAGGGAAAGGGGGCAGAAAGAGTATTTGAGGAAATAATAGCTGAAAATTTCTTAACTCTCCTGAAAGAAATGAGCTTACATGTCCAAGAAGTACAGTGTACCCCAATCAGAATAAATATGATTAGACTTACTCCAAGATACACACTACTCAGAATGTCAAACATCAAAGAAAGAGAAAATTCTGAGAGCAGCAAGGGAAAAGCAAATTATCAATACAAGGGAAGCCCACTAAGTCTTAGTGCAGATTTCTCATCAAAAATCATGGAGGCAAGAAGATAGTAGTATGATGCAATTAGGATACTGAAAGAGAAAACTTGCCAGGTGAGAATTCTTTATCCAGCAAAACTGTCCTGTAAATATGAAGGTGAGTTTAAAACATTCACAAACAAACAAACTAAGAGAGTTTGTGAAAAAGAATCCACCTTTGCCTGAAGTATTAAGGGAGACTTACAGCTCAAAAGAAAAGTTAGGAAAGAGAGGCTTGGAGGAGAATGTAGAAGGCAAGAATAGGAGAAAGGATAACCAAAAGAGTAAAAAAGACAGATGAAAATAAGATATGAAAACCAAAGAATAAAATGGTAGAAGTAAATAATGCATTTACAGTATATCATTGAATATGAATGGATTAAACTCCCCATTAAAAAGCTATATGGTGACAGAATAGATTAAAAAACATGAGGCATCCATATGTTGTCTGCAAGACATTCACTGTAGACTCAGGGATACAAACCAGCTGAAAGTTAAAGGTTGGAAAAAAGATACTCCATGCAAACACTAACCAAAAAAGAGCAAGGATAGCTATACTAATATCAGACAAAATATAATTTAAATGCAAAAATGTTATGAGATACAGAAGGCCATTATATATTAATAAAAGGGACAATCCACCAGAAATATATAACAGTCATAAATATCTATGCACCTAGCCAGGGTGCCCCAAAATACATGAGGCAAACTCTGGCAAAACTGAAGGGAGTAATAGAAGTCTCTACAATAATAATTGGAAACTTCAACATACCACTCACATCATTAGATAGAACAACTAGACAGAAGTTCAACAAGGAGTCAGAATTTGAACAATATGATAAACAAGCTAAACCTAACAGGCATATATAGAACGTTACAGCCCAAATCAGCAGATTATACATTCTTTTCAAATGCTCGTGGATCTTTCTCTAGGATAGACCACATGTTAGGTCACAAGGCAGCCTCAATAAATATAAAAAGACTGAAATTATACAAAGCATCTTCACAGATAATGGAATAAAACTGGAAATCAATAATAGACGAGAAAGGGGGAAATTCGCAAATATGTGGAGGCTGAACAACACATGTCTAAACAATCAGTGGGTCAAAGATATAAGTGAAATTGATAAATACATTGAGACTAATGAAAATGAGAACACAACATATCAAAACTTATGGATACAGTGAAAGCAGTGCTGAGAGGGAAATTTATAGCCATAAATGCCTATATTAAAAAAGAAGAAAGAGCTAAAAATCAAAGATCTAACTGTACAACTGGAGAAACTAGGAAAAAAAAAAAAAAAAAAAAAAAAAACAGCAAATCATTCCCAAAGCAAGCAGAAGGAAAGAAATAATAAAGATTAGAGCAGAAATAAATGAAATTGAGAACAAAAAAAAAAAAAAAAAAATTTTTTTTTTTTTAGAAAATCAACAAAACCAAAAGCTGGTTCTTTGAAAGGTCAATAAAACGACAAACCCTTAGCAAGACTAACAAAGAAAACGAGAATATTCAAATAAGTAAAATCAGAAATGAAAGAGGAGAAGTTACAACTGATGCCACAGAAATAAAAAGGATCATACAAGGATACTATGAGTAACTGTATGCCAACAAACTGAACAACCTAGATTAAATGGACAAATTCCTAGAAATGCACAAAACTACATTGACTCTACAAGAAATACAAGAACTTAACAAACCAATCACATTTAAAGAGATTGAATCAGTCATCAAAAATCTCTCAACAGCAAAGCAGATGCTCAGTGGTTAAGCACCTGCTTTGCATGTACAAGGTCTGGGGTTCAATCCCCTGTACCTCCTAAAAAAAAAAATTCTCCCAACAAAGAAAAGTCCAAGACCAGATGGCTTCATAGGTGAATTCTACCAAGCATTTTGAGAAGAATTAACACCAATCCTGTTTAAACTCTTCCAAAAAACTGAAGAGGAGGGAAAATTGCCCAACACATTTTATGAAGCCAAGATCACCCTAATACCAAAGCCAGATAAAGATACTAAAAAATAAGAAATTACAGAACAATCTCTCTAATGAAATAGATGCAAAAATTGTCAACAAAATACTTGCAAATAGAATCCAACAGCATATCAAAAGAATGATAAATCACACCCAAGTGGGGTTTATTCCTGGTATGCAAGGGTGCTTCAACATAAGAAAATCAATTAATGCAATATACCACATTAACAAATTGAAGGGAAAAAAACACATGATCATCTCCATAGATGCAGAAAAGGCATCTGACAAAATCCAGCATCCTTTCTTGGTAAAAACACTTTGAAAGATAGGAATAGAAGGAAAATTCCTCAATATGATAAAAGGCATATATGAAAAACCCACAGCCAACATCATACTCAATGGGGAAAGGTTGAAAACTCTCACTCTAAGAGCAGGAACAAGAAAAGGATTGCCACTGTCACCACTGTTATTCAACATTGTGCTAGAATTAGAGAAGAAAAGTAAATAATAAAAGGCATCCAAGTAGGAAAAGAAGTAAAACTCTCACTATTTCTGGATGACATGGTCCTATATTTAGAAAATTCTGAATTGTCTACCACAAAGCTACTTGAGCTAATAAAAGGATTCAGCAAAGTGGCAAGATATAAGACCAACACGCAAAAATCAGTAATGTTTCTGTACATTAGCACTGAACAATCTGAGGAGGAAATCAGGAAAAAAAGTTCCATTTACATTAGCCAAAAAAAGACTCGATTACCTAGGAATCAATTTTACCAAAGAGGTACAGGATCTATATGCAGAAACTACAAAACAATGCTAAAAGGAATCAATGAAGACCTAAACAAATGGAAGCACATTCTATGTTCATGGATTGGAAGACTAAATATCATGAAGATGTCAATCCTACCCAAACTGATTTATAGATTCAATGCAATACCAATAAAATTCCAACAGCCTACTTTAGAGAAATAGAAAAGGCAAATACCAAATTTATTTGAAAGAGAAAGTGACTGTGAAGGACTGTTTGGCAGTTCCTAAAGAAGTTGAATATAGATTTGCCACATGACCCTGCAATACCACTATTGGGTCTATACTCAGAAGTACTGAGAGCGGTGACATGAAGAGACATCTGCACACCAATGTTCACAGCAGTGTTATTCACGATTACCAAAAGATGGAAACAATCCAGGTTTCCATCAACCAGTAAATGGACAAACTGTGGTGTATACATATGATGGAATATTATGCAGCTGTAAGAAGAAATTAAGTCACAGAGCATATGACAACATGGATGAACCTGGAGGACATTATGTTGAGTGAAGCAAGCCAGGCACAAAAGGACAACTACTGTATGATTGTGCTATTATGTACTACATATATCGTATAAAGTCATGGAGTTAATTACTAGACTATGGGCCACAAGAAAATAAAATGAGGGTAGAGAATGGACAACTGAGGATTAACTTGTACAGAACTGGTAAAAAGGTTGTATTACTCTTTGGAAATGAATAGAAAAGGTGAAAGCACATCATAGTATTGGTAACTAGTAGAGCTATTATATGGGTATGACAGTGGTTGAAAGGAAAAGTCTAAGGCAGGGGTTCTTAACCAGGGGTCCACACACCCCCAAGGGATCTATGGAAAGATTTCAGGGGGTCCGTGAGCTTGAATTGAAAATTCAAAAAAACATTATTCTTGTGGGAATGTGTTGGTGTGGGTGCGATATATTTATTAAATAATGCACAGTACAATGTGGACTTAGTAAGAGGTCCATGGTTTCACCTGACTGGCAAAGGGGTCCATGGAATAAAAAAGGTTAAGAACCCCTGGTCTAAGGTAATTTATATTACTAAAGGAAAAGCTAAAAAATATAACATGGGACTGTATAGCATAGTAAAACTCATGTGATATATGAATATGGGTAATAATTCTTATGTGACTGTTTTTCTTTGAAACTGAAAAACTGTTATGTATGTTAATGTTACGAGATGTTAATATCAGGCAAAAAAAAAAAAAAAAAAATTAGCTAAGTGAAAGAAACCAGACACAAAGTACTACATATTGCATGATTCCATTTATATACACTGTAAATATAAATCAAATTTTAAAGATGGAATTAGATTAGTGGTTATGTAGGCCTGGGGAAGGATAGAGGGATTGAGAGGTGACTGCAAAGGCATGTGGAGTTTTTCCTTTTGGAGTGATGAAATTGTTCTAAAATTTATTGTGATGTGAATGCACAACACTGTGATTACCCTAAAAGTCACTGATTGTACACTTTGGATAAACTGTATGGTGTGTGACCATATCTCAATAAAACTGCTTTTTAAAAAAAGAAATAATCGCTTTAAGGGGGGGGGAAGAATTCTTAACTGGCAGTTTTTCTCTTTCAGTACCTTAAATACATCATACCACTTTCTTCTCTCTCCCATGGTTTCTGATGAGAGATTGGCGCATAGCCTTATTGAGATTCCCGTGTGTGTTATGCACTGCTTTTCTTTTGCTGCTTTCAGAATCCTCTCTTTAGCTCTGGTATTTGTCATTCTGAATAGTAGGTGTCTCAGAGTAGGTCTATTCGGATTTACTCTGTTTGAAGTGTATTGTCCTTCTTGGATATTGATATTTATGTCTTTCATAAGGGTTGGGATGTTTTCGGTGATGATTCCCTCAAATATTCTTTCTGACACTTTTCCATTCTCTTCTCCTTCTGGGACACCTAAAATGCATATATTTATGTATTTCGCATTGTCATTCAATTCCCTGAGACCCTGTTCCATTTTTCCATTCTTTTCTTTTTGTTCTGTCTTTTCAAGTTAAGATGCTCTGTCTTCCAATTCACTTATTCTATCCTCAAGCAATTCAAATCTGCTGTTATATGCCTCTAATGTATTTTTTTAAAGATTATTTACTTCTTCCCCCCAAAACCCCCCACTGTTTGTGCTCGCTGTCTGCTCTCTGTCTGTTCATTGTGTGCTGTGTCTGCTCGTCTTCTTTTAGGAGGCACCGGGAACCAAACCTAGGACCTCCCATGTGGGAGGGAAGCACCCAATCGCTGGAGCCACATCCACTCCCTGCTTGCTGTGTCTCTCACTGTGTCTCCTCATTGTGTCATTTCATTGCATCATCTCATTTCATCAGCTCACTACGCCAGCCTGTTGTGTCAGCTTGCTGTCTTGCTTGTCTTCTTTAGGAGGCACTAGGAACCAAACCCAGGACCTCCCTTGTGAGAGGCGGGCACCCAACTGCTTGAGCCACATCCACTCCCTCTAATGTATTTTTTATTTCATCCATTGTGTCTTTCATTCCCATAGGCTCTATTACTTTTCTCTGCAGGTTTTCTAATTGTTTTTTATGCTCACCTAGTATCCTCTTAATATCCTTTATTTTAGTCATATTTCCCCTCAGCTCCTTGAATTAATTTAGGAGATTTGTGTGATAATCACTGAGTAGATGTCTTAAATCCTGTGTCTCATCAGGATATTTGGTTTGTTCCTATAGCTGGGCCATCTTCTCCTATTTCTTAGTATGGCTTGTAATTTTGTACGGATGTCTAGTCATCTGAATATTTTGGTAAATTTAGTCTGATGGCCTATTTCTCTCTTACCTAGTGGTTTTGTTTCAGAGTTCTTCTTTGATTTTTAGTAAAGCTCTTTCTAAATCTTTTAAATTGCCCAGCTTAAGTTACCAAAATAGTGCCAGGGACCTATGGAGCCCAGAATCCATTCAAGGGGTCTGGGACGAGAGATTCTAAAGTAGGTTTTTTTCTCCTTGCAGTTTCCTGGCCAGCCAACAGACGGCATCTGTCAGCCAATCTTTCCATGGAGGTGTCTCTTCAACCTCCACTTGCTGGTGATTCTGGTACAGCCAGAGCTGAGATTCAAAGCAGTCTTTCCTGGCCAAACTCACTGAAGAGAAACCACTCTCCACCCACCCTCTTCCCAAAGAGGAAGACGTCTGTTCCCTCCTCAGTTGGCGGCAGTAAGCCATGGGTTTTATCCAGGCTGTTCACTTTGAGGGTGGGGGATGGGTGCTAGCCCATGGGGGCTAGCAACTTGCCCTCCCGGAGCACTCTCCTGATGTGCAGATCCCCAAAGCAGCTCCCTCAGACAGTTTTTGCCATTCCACCATTGTTTTTGTGAGATAGTTGAGCCCTGCATACCTATTCCAATGCCATCTTCCCATAAATTCCCTACATTGATTTAAGTTTTAAGTCCAGGATATATTTTCCCCTCAACAAAATTACTCTCAGCTGCAAAAATCACCAAAAGTGCATTTTTCTTCTTTCATCCATGGGATTCCCATAATCCACAGTAGTTAAGAAAACTAGCTATAGAGTCAGCCTGCCAGGATGTAATCTCAACTCCCCAGCTGGTTCAATTTAGCCTCTCCATAATATCCAGTTTACAAAATACAGGTAATAATACTACCTAATCAGAGAGTTATTGTGAGGATTATATGAGATAAAATAGGTAAAACACTCATTTCAGAGCTAGGCACATAATAAATGTTCAATAAGTGTTGGCTACTCTTAATTTTTAATATCTTTATAATTATCATTATACCTTTAAGTAGGAAATGAAGTTGAATTCAAATAGAATGTTACTGCCCCATCAAGGGGAACTTCAAAAGAAGGAATTCTCACTTTGCCAAAAAAAAGAGACCACTAACATTTGCTCAGTCATCTATCATGAGCAAGGCCTTTCCTAAGTACTTAGCATGTACAAGCTCATTTCATCATCCCAACAACTCCATGCCATAGCAATTATGATCCTCATTTTTATGGACGAGGAAACTGAAACTGAAGGAAGTAAAGTAACCAATGCAAGATTATAACCCTGACAAGAATATACCCAGAAACTTGTCTAACTCTGACGTTCATGCATCCTTTTTTTTTTAAATTAAGGCTATAAAATTACC
Source organism: Tolypeutes matacus (assembly GCA_026826555.1). Taxonomy (NCBI): domain Eukaryota; kingdom Metazoa; phylum Chordata; class Mammalia; order Cingulata; family Chlamyphoridae; genus Tolypeutes; species Tolypeutes matacus. The sequence goes on along the minus strand of JAKSZT010053830.1, from coordinate 15,621,620 downwards.
ACTAGGTAATGCTAATATTCACCAGTTGTCTGGCTGAGCCACAAACCTTATGAACACTTCTCTGTCAGATGTTATACAAGAGGAAAATTCACAAAAACCTACTAAGACTCTAAAAAGAAGCTTTTCTTCTACTCAATAGATGCTAGTAGTTATTAACTTCTTAAAATATGGAGCCAGCACAAGAGTTCCAATCCTGGCTCATAATTATTTCTCTCCCCAAATAGAAGGATTAATCAAATTATCATTGTGTGCAAAAACAATTTATCATAGCTATAATTAATGCAATCTGTTTAGATAATAAAATAATATCACCTTATATGTATATAAAACTATGTTGTTTTCAAAGGATTCTTAGATACGTCATACCATTCAATCTTATTTTTTAAAACAATTTATTGAAGTATATCATTCATAGATGAACATACATAAACCATAAGTGCTCAGTAAACATCGTGAACTTACAAAACAAACATGTATAACATCATACAGGGCTCCTACACATCACCCCTTCACACCAACACCCTCCATTGTTATGAAACATTTGTTAACAAATCATGAAAGAGTATCATCAAAGTATTAAGTCCGTATCTTCCTCCCCTATACATTTTTTAAGGATTGATTGATTTATTTACTTTTATCCATTTTTACGCCCCCGTTTTTGCTGTTTCTGTGTCCATTCACTGGGCAACTCTCTGTGTCCATTTCCTGTACTTTCTTCTCATCCTTCTCCTCCTCTCTTCACTGGGATTCATCTGATCCTCAGAATCTCTGATGTGGGAGAAAGGCGTCCTACCGCCCACTCCACCTTAGTTCCTGGTTTTTCAGCACGTCTCGTCTTGGCTCTCCCTTGTATCAGTCTCCTGTTAAATCATCATCTTGCTGGGTGGCTTGCAGGGCCTGGCGGCTCACCCGTTCGCGGGGCCTGGAGGCTCACCCACTCACGGGGCCTGGCGGTACACCCACGCATGGGGCCTGGTGGTCCAAGCGCCTTCTATATTTTTCTTTTTTTTTAATTTTTACCAGGAGGTCCCAGAGATCGAACCCAGGTCCCTCCATATGGGAAACAGACACCCAACCACCCAAGCCACATCTATCCCCCTGCTATATCTCTTAAGATTGACCAAATCTACCCAAAGTTACAGTCTTTTCCCATACAGGATGGTCATATAATAAATCAGGCTTAGTTTATCACCAGCATTCTAAAAACCAGACCTAGGGAGAAAAACTAGGTCTTGGGACACATGCATGGTTTCTGATATAGCGAATGTTTCAATTTTATTTATTTATTTATTTTTTTTTTTTAAGATTTTATTTATTTATTCATTTATCCCCCCCTTGATGCTTGTGCTCGCTGGGTCAGCTAACCACGCCGTGTGGGCGGGCTTGCCTTCACCAGGAGGCCCCGGGAACCGAACCCGGGGCCTCCCATATGGTAAACGGGAGCCCTACTGATTGAGCCACAGCCGCTTCCCTTCAATTTTATTTAAGACCACTTCGTAGGGAAGCAGATGTGGCTCAAGCAATTGGGCTCCTATCTACCATATGGGAGGTCCTGAGTTCATTTCCTGGGGCCTCCTCTTGAAGGAGAGCTGGCCCACGCATAAAGCTGGCCTGCATGGAGAGATGACACAGCAAAAAGAGACAAAGAGGAGAGAAAACAAGAGACACAACAAACCAGGAAGCTGAGGTGGCTCAAGCGATTGAGAGCCTCTCTCCCACATCAGAGGTCCCAGGATTGGTTCCCAGTGCCTCCTAAAGAAAAGACAAGAAGACAAGCAGACACAAAGAGTACACAGCGAATGGATACAGAGAGCAGACAGCGAGCCCAAAACAAACCATATGGAAGGACCGGGGTTCGATCCCCGGGACCTCCTGGTAAAAAAAATAAATAATATAAATAAATAAATAAATAAATAAATAAATAAATGTTCTTGTTTAAAAAAAAAAAGTAAAATAAAACCACTTTGTAAAGTAGGCAAGGTAGGTATTCCCAATTTCCACAAATAAGGAAACAAAATATCATCCAGTTTAAGTGCTTTGTGCAAGACCATATCTTCTAAAGGTATTAGAGGTTCTAGAAATCAGGTCACCTAACTCTAAGACCAGTGGAAAGGAAAAAGGGGATAGTTTAAGAGTCAGGAAAAATGGAAAAAGAACTGAGATCTCTTGGCCATAAAAACTCATTTGTATTTAATATTTCCCCCCTTTTAGTCAAGGTCTTTTTCCAAAGGCATCACTAATTGGCGTTTGGTAATAATCCCTCGGTGCCAGGGAGGCTCATCCCTGGGAGTTATGTCCCACTCCAGGGGGGATAGTAGTGTGTTTATATGCTGAGTTTGGCTTAGAGAGAGACCATATTTGAGCAACAAGGGGATCTAAGCCCCCTCTCAATTAGAAACAGAGTGGGTATCAGCATCCCAAAATAAAGACTGGGGAATGAACAAAGGACTAAAGTAGACTTATTATTATTCTATTATAGACTTATTATTATTCTAGCAATGGAAGAACTTGTGTCACTGATATAAGGCAGTGGCCGCCAGAGGTTCTAAGGTGAGGGAAAGAATAGGTATAACATGGGGGCATTTCAGGACATTGGAATTGTCCTGCATGACATTGCAGTGATGGATACAGGCCATTATACATTTTTTCAAAACCTATAAAATAATGTGGGGCAGAGTGTAAACTATAATGTAAAACTATATTCCATGTTTAGTAGCAATGTTTCAATATGTGTTCATCAATTGTAACAAATGTACCACATTAATGAAAGATGTAGCTAATGTGGGAAAGTATGGGAAGAGAAGTAGGTGGGGCATATGGGAATCCTCTATATTTTTTATGTAACATTATGTAATCTAAAGCTTCTATAAAAATAAAAAAGAAAATAATTTTTTTTTTTCAAAAGAATGATTGAGAGAGAATTTGAGGACATGGTTTGGGATGTTTCATCATTCACATGGCTGTAGGAGCTCTGACCGAACAATTTAAGGTCACAAAATCCCCCTGCCTCCAAAGAGTCCCAACATAGGTTATATCGCCAAAGCCAGAAATGTGATGGGGTCTCAAGGACCAAGCTATGTAAAACACCCATACAAAAGAATAGAGCTCAGGCAGGGAAGAAGTAATTTTGATGTATGGCATGCACCAATCAACCCAGGTCTTGGGGCACATTTACAACAGTAGCAGTCAATCTAATATATGGTATGAATTACCCAGGAGCCTGTCATTAAGTCAGTAGTCCTACCAACCACAGTGGGACAGGAGGGCTTACAGCGAGCACCACAAAGGCCAACAAACTCCAATCTGATGGGACTCTACTGTTTCAACATTGCCCACAGGGTGAATGTCTCCAAGAGAGTGCCTCAGAATACTCCTTTCTGAGACATAATAATGTGTGTTGAGACAACCATGGCAAATAACATTTGAAATGGTCTCTCACTAATCAACCCTCTTGATTCTAGAAGCTGGGCTTCTGAAACCCATTCTTGGATTCATTGTACAACTGGTACTGGTAGAGGCTGGTCATCTACTGCACAGAGGAAGATTTGGAACTGAGTGTGACCACCTCATACTCTTGCAAGTGCTATTCCATCAAAGATAGCCACATTTCCATCCTAAAACAAATTTCTCTACTTTTTTTTTTTTTCTCTACTTTATTTTGAATTCATATGGACAGAAGAGAGAATGACTAACTTAAAGGTAATTAGCAACCTGAGGATTTCAGAAATTTCATCCATGTAGAACCAGTCCAAAGTGTTGATGAAGGTTCTCAGAAATGGGACCAAGAGATTTTTGCCCTGAATCTCTAACTATAAAATGAGTTACTAACCTTAGGTGACTCATGGAAACTTCCACCCTGGCAGTTCATGCTCCTGCCCCCACCTCTACCTCCCAGCTCCACTAGTGCTAGCTGGAGAGAGGTGAGTCAAAAGGAAGGCAAGGTTCCTCTGCTCCAGTCTCTCCTCTAGTAACAGGGACATCAATTGGGATAATAAAAGTGACGGTCCACTGAGCTAAAGGTTATTTTTATCTCAGAGGGTTTTTAGAAGGAATGTATCTAATTATCAAGTTTAAATTATTCACACTAAGTTGTAATTGCTCAAGTAAATTTGACTCTCCCAAGAGGTATATTTATGTTATAAGGTACGTATCTCCAGAACACCCCTACGAGGTGGGCTATCCTAAGAAGGTTGATGAAGGCTGATAGGACAATGTCTAAAGGCCCTTGGACAACTCTTCAGGCACTTACCTCCTCTCACCTCTACTTGACCTCATCAGCCCTGCTCATTTATTCTTACCTGTTTACTACAAAAGGCCTTTTAGTGTTCCTACCCATTCCAAGCCCCCAGCATCCTCCACTCAGCAAAAGTTATTTCTGGAATGTAGATTAGATTACCCCTCTCCTCTGATTAAAATCCTACTGTGGCTTCCCAAAGATTTCAAGATAAAGATCAAATTCCTCAGCTTAGTAAACAAGACTCTGTGGACAAGACCTATTTCCCTAGCTGTCCCTCCTGCCCCCTCTTCCACACAGATCCTTTGGTCCTGTTATCCCAAGAACAGAGCATCATATTTCAGCCCCTTCTTAACTTGTGCCATTGTCCCTCTTTCACTGTCCTGCCTTTCTCCAAGACTTTCCTCAAGGCTATCCCCTATGGGAAGCCTTACCCCTCCCCAACCCCCAAGTTGGTTTCATATATCCACATTACTATGCACTTGTTTCTATCAGAGTGGAGAGAATGCAAGAAACGGGAATTTTAGGAAACTTTCTAAAGGTGGTACACTGGGTACAAAAGCAACCGCTAAACGTTAAAATCTGACTTATTTTGTTATGTCACAGAAGGCCTCCTTAGAGGCTGCGACTATCCCTTGGATACTTGATAAACATGGGATGATGTTTCCATGGTTTCCATTTTTACCCAATTTTCTTTATTAATATTTATGTGTTAATGTATCCCTCACTCTTAATTTTTAATGGACCTCATATTTTGCTGAGCATTTATTTTTATGTAAAGGGTGCTTTGGGTTGCAGATTTCAGGCTAGGAAGGTCATCCTCTTCAACCAAACACATATCTCATGAGAGACCATAAAGAACAGTGAGAGAGCAAGGGGCACTGGCAGGCCCCTGGTGATGAAAGGTGGATAGAAGCTGTAGCCAGAGAACCTCCACATTTCTATTACAGAACTGAAGGTGATGTTATGCGCACATTCTTAAATTTCAGACACATACCAAAGCATTTAAATGATGCACTGCTAATAATATAACCACACAAAAATGGGTATTTAGAAGTTCTATTTAATGAAGAAACTACATAAAAATATACACAGACAAAAAGACTGATATAAAGCCCCAATCACCACATTAGCCTGTATTAGCAGCATTCAAAAAGAACAGATTCACTCTAAGAAGCAAGGCCCTGGAGACAGCTCCTCAGGAGCTATCTTTTTCATCTTTGTTTGTCCTTTGATGGTCTTCTGAGTAACTATTCTTTCTCCAAAAATTCTGACAATTCTACTACTAGGCAGAACATCTGAGTCAAAATCCCTCATCTAGGGGGGCATCCGTCTCCCATATGGAGGGACCTGGGTTCGATCCCCAGGACCTCCCGGTAAAAGGAAAGAAATTTTTTTAAAAATCCCTCATCTACTTTTACTATCTATGTATTGTGATTGAGGAATGTTAAATAACACTGACAAAATGTGCCTAATAACAAAGGGCTGGACCAGATGATCTTCTAAGGCTGCATTCCAAAATTAAGTTCTCTGATCCCATAAAGACTGTCCAGGAGCAAAAATTCTCCATAGAAGAAAAGATTAAGAGACAGTAATCAAGAAAATTTGAGCAATCACAAACTAAGATTTCTGGAAATAGAAAACAAAACATATTTGTATATAAATATTTAGATTAAATACTTTTCACTTTTTCCTAATAATTCAAAACTAGATTCTGGAAAACAAATTTTATTTAAAAAAGAAAAAAGTATATGAAAAATGTTGTGAAAATAAACTTAATTTTTTTTAACACTTTTTAAAACCCATATTTAGGAACACTACAACAAATGTTCATTGTAGAATTCTGGTAATTGAATAAGGTATTGCATTTCCTTGCTGAAATCAACCCTTTACATTCCAAATTTCACAAGCATTTATATATAGGTCAGAAATGTCTCCATACTGAGGAATATTAATACATATATGAAAGAACATTCCTGTTTCCCCAAACCATATTCTTGTTCTTTATTTCCTAAATATAACACTAGTTTCAACATTTTTTCAAATATTTAGCTTAGATAAAACCTGAAAAGTCACTACTTTTTTGAATAAAAGACGAGCAATAACAGTAGCAGATGAAATTGTTTATGTAATTCACTGTTACACACTGCCACCTAGCAGGAAGCGAGCAAATACCATTACTACTGCACAGAATTTCAAAACTGGAGCAGATCTTAATGATTATCTGGCGCTGCAACACTGCCTCTGGCTTGGAGGCCCGGGAAGGAGAAAGTTCTAAAATTGAGGGTGGGGTGCTGTCTAAATTGGTGGCTGTCCATGTTTAGTATGCAAAGGCCCGGGCAGCGGATGGTCATAAATACTTCATGCAAGACCACACTGGACCACAGAGAAACAATGATGTAGTTGAAGTGCAACCCAGCTAGCAAGCCCAAGATTGGTCATGAGCCTTGGGGTGTCCAGTCTTGAGAGAAGGACGGACGTCCTTGGGGGAATGAGGTCCTGAAGACCAACTTACCTCATTTCAAAATTGCACCCCGCCGGAGCGCAGGTGACGTTCTACAAATCAAACCAATACTCCAAATATTGTGCATGCTGTCCACTCTACGCAACTATTTCAGAAAGCTGTGACAGGGAGTAGGGGGCAGTCTATTGGAGCTGCGGTGTTGGCGAAAAGGGTAATTTTGCGTGGCCGCTGCTATCTATTAAAGAATCATCAAAAGATCCTCCCAAAAATCTGACACCAGCCAGGTCTATTCCGAAGGTGCCATCGGATATAATACTACTTAAGCAATGACTTCAGCATACTGGTGACCAAAGCCTGCCGTTCTGGGGTCTCCTACCAGGGCATGTTCCCCATTAGCTAACGCTCTCCACGGAACTGCGCCCGCTGCAGCACACGATTGCTGTGGCGGAGCCGGCGGGCCTGGCCGCCCCCGAGGAGCCGTCGCCCGCGGCGGGAAGCGCGCCCCCGGGCGCCCCCGCGTCGCCCGCCTCCCACCTGTGGCTTTTCCGAAGCCAAACCAGCCTCCTCGGCAGGGCAGCGTCTCTGCAAAGCCTGCTTCGGCCGCGCTGCCCGGCGTTTCCGAGCGCCCGGGACAGACGCGGACTCCCTCAGCACACGCCTCGGCCCTTCTCTCTCTCCCTCCTTCTCCCTTCGGTGGTTTCCGGTCGGCGGCTGCCGAGCAGCCACCGGCACCAGAAAAGTCGCTTTCTGGTGCTCGGCGTCAAGACCTGCCCCCACCAACTCTCCCTCCAAGCCGAGAAGCGCCAGCGCCCCGCGCTCACCTCGCCGCGGGGAACGGGTCTCGGCCGGCGCCCACAGCCCCGCACTTTTCCACTTTCAGTCTGCGCCCCGGCTCAGCTCAGGGAAAAACCCGGAGAGGGGCTTCGGGAAATGGCAAACAAAGCTACCTGGGATAGCTGTGGACGCGTCCCGGCCGAGCGATCCCGGATCCGGGTTTTCCCGGGTGTCCTGTTAGCAAGCCAGAGGGCCGGCGAGTCCCGGGAACACTGACCAGACCCTCGCTGGTGAGCGGGAGCGCCTGCCGCCTGAGAGGCGCAGCCCTTCTTGAAAGTTTTTTTGGGACACTGGGATTGTCCTGGGTGACATTGCAATGACAGATACAGGCCATTATACATTTTGTCAAAGCTATAAAATTGTGCGGTGCAAAGTGTAAACCATAATGTAAACTATGGACCACGGGTAGTAGCAATGCTTCAGTATGTGTTCCTCAATTGTGACAAATGTACCGCACTAGTGAAAGATGTTGTTAATGGGGAAAAGTGGGCGGGAGGGGGGTATATGGGAATCCCCTATATTTTCTATGTAACATTTATGAAATCTAAAGCTTCTTTAAAAATAAAATACAGGAAACGGATGTGGCTCAAGAGGTTCGGCGTCCGTCTACCATATGGAGAGACCAGGGTTCGATCCCTGGTACCTCCCGGTAAAAAAATAAAAAAATAATAAAATAAGTTTTTAAAAAGAATAAAAAGTTCTCCGGCAGGCCCCCTCTTCTTAAGTCACAGACGGCTTTCCCCTTCTCAAACCATATTCTACTAGGCCTGGAGCACATTCAAAGTCTCCTGCAGGGATCCCCTGCATCACCTATTAAGGAAAACCAAGAACCTTTTAAGTAAAGCCAAGGCCTGGGCCTTTTAAGCCAGACTCCTCACAGAGTTTGCTGGGTAGACCAAACAGAATGATCATTTAGCTTGATTTCACCAGATAAGGAAAACTGACTTTAACTTACTGAATTCCAAAATCCGATAACCCCATTAAAACTATTTTGCCCTAGATTAGGAGATGATGGACCGAAAAAAGTAATTCAAGACTTGAGGAGGGAGCATGTGTAGCTCAGGGATTACCTGCCACGCATGTGTAAAGTCTGGGGTTCAATCCCCCGGTACCTCCAAAAAAAAGACCTAAGGTATATACATATGATGGAATACTATGCTGCAGTAAGAAGAAATGAAATTGGGACACATATGATAACATGGATGAATTTTGAAGACATTAAGTGAAATAAGCCAGACACAAAAGGACAAATATCGCATGGTCTCACTAATATGAACTAAATATGAAGAACACAAGGAGTTAAAACCTAGAGTATAGATTAGGAGATAAAATGAGCCCTGTGAAGAAACACCGATGCTTAATATATGAAGAAGTGTTAATTAACTTGACTGTAAATGTGGAGAAGTGGATAGAGTTGATGGTAACACGTTATAGTGAGTAGCAGCTGGTTTATAAATGGGATTGTGGCTGAAAAGGGTAGTCTAGGGATGTAAATGTCAATTGAAAGAAACCTAGAGAATAATCTAGGGAATGAATAACACAGTGAACCCAGAGGTGGGTGAGAATTGTGGTATAAATGCAAGAACGTCCTTCTGTGAACTGGAACGGACACACGTCATTATTGCAGGGTGGTGGGAATGTGGAGAAGCACGGGAAAAATACAATTAATGTAACCTATAGACTATAGCTAACAGCAATACTGTATCTTGCGTCAATGCCAAAGATGTACTGTTAATGATACGGGGGGAGGGATGGAAAAAATATGCCAAATGTACCCTATGGACCATAGTTAGTGGTATAGTCTGATGACATTATCTCATAATCTGTAACAAATGTTCCACAATGGTGTGGCGTGGTGTGGTGTGATGGTCAAGGGTTGTTGTATGGGAATTCTACACATGTGCATGATTGTTTTATAAGTTCACAACTTCTGTAATAAAAGTATATTTTTTAAAATCTAGGGAGGGCAGGACTAGGGTGAGAAGATGGAGTCACCTGGATGCAAAATTTAGAAGGTCCTGACTTCTTAGGGTCTTGCAAGTGCAGGGTCAGCAAGTGCACTTGTGCAACCCTGAGAGGGAGCACCTGCCTGGCTACCTCAGCAGCTCCAATGCCCAATGCCTCAATTTCCATAAAGACAACTGATAATAATACTTTTACTTCCAAAAAGCACCAAAGAGGGGGCGGATGTGGCTCAAATGGTGGGGCGTCCGTCTGCCATATGGAGGGACCTGGGTTCAATCCCCGGGACCTCCCGAAGGCGCATGGGCTGCCAGGCTCTGTGTGCCGCTGAGCCGTCGGCCCTGAGAGCCATGCAGCAGGATGATGACGTAACAGGGGAGAGACAAGACGACATGCTCCGAAAGTTCCAAAAGCCAGGAGCTGAGGTGGCGCAGGTGGCAGAATACCTCTCTCCTACATCAGAGGTCTCCAGGATCGAATCCTGGTGAAGACCGGAGGAGGAGGATGAGAAGAGATGGCAGGAAACAGACACAGAGAATTGCCCAGGGAATGAGCACAGAAACAGCAAGTGGGGAAGGGGGGGTTTAAAATGGGTAAAGTAAATAAATAAATCTTTAAAAAAATAAAAATAAAAAAGATATAAAAATATTAAAAAAAAATAAAAAATAAAAAACACCAAAGAAAAATTGACGAGTTGGATATCATTAAAAATAAGAATTTTTTGTTCATTAAAAGACACCATTGGGGAGCGGGTGTAGCTCAGTGGTTGAGCACCTGCTTCCCATGTATGAGGTCCCAGGTTCAATCCCTGGTACCTCCTTAAAAAAAAAAGACACCTTTAAGAGAATGAATGAGCAATTCAGAGAAGATAATTGCAATAGATTTATCTAACAAAGAACTTATATCTCGAATATAGAGAGCTCCTACCCAATAAGAAAAAGACAACCCAATTTTTAAAATGGGCAAAATGATATACAGCAAACATCAAAGAACCCCAATAACTAAGAAGTGTATGAAAAAAGTACTTAACTTCATTAATCATCAGAGAAATGCAAATTAACATGACAATGAAATACTACTGCACACCCACCAAAATGGCTAAACAAATGTAAGCTGACAATATGAAGTACAGGCAAAGCTGTAGAGCACGTGGAACTCATGCACGGTTGGTTGGTGGGGATGCAATTGTTACCGCCATTTTGGAAAGTATCAGCATCTACTAGAGCTGAATATGCACATACTTTATGACCCAGAAATTCCACTCCCAGGTACATGCCCAATTGACAGGCATACATATGTACACCAAAAGACAGGTAAAAAAATAGTCATGTCTATTTATAGTCACAGTTGATTTTACTGTGAAGCCAAGGCTGAGTACATCCACACAGGATTTGGCCCGGGTTTCCTCTCCAGTCTCATTTCCTATCACTCTTACCACCCCGCAGTTCACACTTTCCCTTGCTATTCCTTGAACACTCATTTTCTCAGAGTCCTTCCCTGCTCACCCTGGTAAAGAGCATCCCCTGTCTCTATTCATTTAGCATGCTTTATTTTCAATAACACATACCTGACATTACATTATATAGATGTGCTTTGCTTAATGTTTCCCCCGCTACTAAATAAGGTCTATGATGGGATAGAGCCTGTTCCCACCCCACCCCCACCCATCCCCAGCACTTAGCATACAAGGGCATGCACATGTATTAGAATATGACTTTCCTCTGGGTCTCTAAAGCAGCCTTCTATAGGACTGGAGTCTTGTGAGAAAAATCACAACTACTTTTTAATGGAGCAATTTAAACTACGCATTTAACATATCGCTACTCCTCCCATATCCACCTTTTTCAATTGGGACAATAGGATGATAAAGGTGAAGTGACTTGCCCAACCATACATAGTAAATGGCAGTTGGTTTTTATAACCTGAATTTGGCTCCTAAACCAGTGCTAACTCAATGCTTTCCAAAGACTGCTTCTGATTTGTGGTTACCCTGTGTGCAGCAATATTAAAACATCATTTGTGGGAAGCGGCTGTGGCTCAATCAGTAGGGCTCCCGTTTACCATATGGGAGGCTCCGGAACCGAACCCGGGGCCTCCTGGTGAAGGCAAGCCCGCCATGCACATCGTGGTTAGCTGGCCCAGCGAGCACAAGCAGCAAGGGGGGGATAAATGAATAAATAAATAAAATCTTTAAAAAAATTAAAAAATTAAAAAAAAAATAAAACATCATTTGTGATGCAATGAATTATTTCATGACGCGAAATACACCCAAGTTAAGAACTTCATCCTTATTCTGCGATTCTGCCCATCTTCTCTTTCGGTATCAATATGGCCTTCTTTTATAAAAATGATAGAAAGTAGCAAAGACTTTTCTTCTTCCCCTGGCAAAATAAAAGGCTGGAAAAGAGCTGTTGGTCGTCCAACTTTGTTTTTTTGAAATATCTGATCCACGAGTTGCGGACGCTGGAAACCACTGGCGCACCGACCAGGAGCGCGAGTAAGGAAGGGAGGGAGGGCCTCAGGTCCAAAGGGGCCGAGCCCGAGCTCCACGGGCTGGGCGAGCAGGGAAGCCACACCGCCCCGGGCCGCACGCAGGCGCCGGCCGCACCCTGCCCCGGGGCCCTCGCGGGCAGGGTCCGAGAGCGCGGGTGAGCGAGCCAGTGTCGCCCCAGCCTCCAAGCCCCCTGGAGTCCACCGACTCGCGTGCCACGGGCTCGCGCGCGGGGTGGCTGCGGGGTCGTGAGCCGGGTCACGGCACCAGGAGCACGGCGGGAGCGAGAGCACGGTAAGGGTGCAGGGAGGAGCGCGCACGCATTACACCACCAGGGAGCGCTGTGCACCTTCGCGAGTCTCTGGGTTTCTCGCGAGAGGCCGCGCTATCCGGAAGTGATTGCTCGGAAGGCGCCGGGCGCTCCTCGGATCCGGCCAGGCCTGCACGCTGAGCCGCCGACACCATGCAGTCAGATGATGTGAGTCTCCTGTTCCTCCGCCACCCCCGGGCTTACGCAGGGCACTTCGCCCGACTCAGACCAGAAGCCGCATACTCGGCTGGCCTGTCATGCCGCGTGCCGCTCCGGACGCGAGGCTTCCGAACGTGGGGCTCTCACGTGTCTCCCGGGGATCTCATCTGGTTGTTCCAGCTGGGTTAAGGGACCCGGACATCCCCATCTCAATCCACGGGTCGACGTACGGAGTCCCTGATGCTTGGCAGAGGACTTCGTGCCATCCAGTCAGCTGTCTGTTCCCTCCGAAATTGGAGTTGGGGACGGGGAGGGGGTGGTGGTGCGACCAAGTTTAGACATCAGACTTAAGGATCTCATAATCCCATGCGTTACTTTTAAATCTGGTTTTGTTTTTTAATGTTAAGTCTTTACATTTGCTCCACTGTCTATTCAAGTTTTAATTTCTGAGACATCCTAAATTCATTCGTTATTTACAGAAGATATACTTAAGTGCTTACGGTGGGGCAGGCATTGTGGTAGTCAAATAAAACGATTGTAGTCTGTAGTAAGTACTATGAAAGAAAGACCAGCGGTGATGAATTAGTAATTGGGAGAAACCACTTCAGATAGGACTGGTCAGGGAAGGTTTCCCTGAACGGGTGACATTTGAGCTCACATCTAAAAGATGAGAACGAGCCAGCCACTGAGGGAATAGCAATCAATCCGGGCAGCAGGAACAATAAAGTACAAAGATCTGGAGATATGGGTAAAGGACTAGAAAGGACACTAATGGGGAAGAAGTGTGGGTAATGAGGTTAGATAAGTTTGCCAGAGCAAGATCATGTAGTGTCTTGTAGGAAGTGTTTTTAGGGCTTTTATGGAGAAACGGCATCTTACTTATGTTTGTGAGAAGTTTTCTGGATGCTGTGTGAAGGACTGTTGAAGGGAAGCAAGATTGAAAGTAAGGAGATTAGGGTCTGGTGAAACTAAGTAGAGCTTTGACTAATGTAATGGTGGAGGTGAAGAGTGGATGAATTTGAGATGTTTTGTCAGTATAACTGAAAGGATCTTAGATTAAAAGAAGAAAAGGGAGAAATCAAGGGCTTTGGATCTGAACAACTAGTTAAATGGTTTTATTTATTGAGATGGAGAAAACTGGAGAAGGAACAGGTATTCTTTCTGAGGAGAGTGGTATTGAGAACTCTGGATGTGTTAATGTTTTATAATACCTTTTAGACATCCAAGTGGAGATGTCTCAATAGGCACCTGTTTGCATATACAAGTCTGGTACTCAGAAGAGAACCAGGAGATGACATTTTGGAGTCATTAGCTTAGAGATATTTAAAGCCACAAGCCTGAAAGGGCCACTAAGAAAGAGTCTAGAGAGAGAGAAGATCCCAGGATTAAGTACTGAGACAGTCCAACATTGAGAACCCAAGCAGGAAGTGGAGCCAACAAAAGAGAATGGGAAGGAGCAGCCAGTAAGCAGGACAAAAATACAGGAGCTATGAAAACCCAGAAGACAGGAGTGGTCAACCCTCTCAAATACTGTGAAGATTTGGAATAAAATGATTTCTGATAATTATCCATTGGATTTGGCATTACGGAGGACAAACATTGACTGTGACAAGGAGGTTCAGCTAGTGCAGTGATGGTGACAAAAACCAGATTAGAGAAGGTTGCATAATTCATTGTAGGTGAGAAGGTTGAGACAGCCCATTTAGACAACTCATTTCAGAAGTTTTACATGAAAAAGATGAAAAATGGGGCTGTAGCTAAAGGGGATTTGGAATAGAGGGAGGGTTTTTTTTTTTTTTTTTTTTTTTTTCTTTCTTTCAAGATGCTCTAGAGACCTTAGAGCAGAAGTCAACGACTTTCTTAGCCCTAACTTCATGTAAAGAGCTAGAGTCAATATTTTAGGTTTTGCCAGCCAGGTTGTCTCTGCTACAGTCACTCAATTTTGGCATTGCAGGTCAAAAGCATCCATAGACAATACATAAACAAATGAGTATTTATTGGCTATTCCAATAAAACTTGATTGCTAAATTGTTAGCTCATGGGCTGGATTTGATCCACAGGCTATGGTTTGCCAGCCTCTTGATCCAAAAGAGAAGAGCCTGATGTTGTAGAAGCAAAGGAAAAATAACAAGCAGTGTGGTCCTTTAGAAATTTAAAGGAGTGGGATCCAGAGCATAAGTGGTGGGATTTGCCTTTAATAGCATGAACTTTCAAAGTAACAGGTAAAGCAGGAAAGATGGATATTGGGCTCCCCATCACTTTAAGATAAAGTTCCAACTCCTTAGCACACATGATTCTAATTATCTGGCTCCTACCTTTTCACTTTAATTTCCTCTTAACTGCTTGTCAAACAGTCCTCTCATACATTTCCTCAAATGTGTTCTATTCTTTCACATTTCATGTTTTTCCCTTTAGTGTCTTTAAATCTTTTCCCAGTTCCTCAAAGCACCTCACTCAAAAGCTCTCCTACTCTTATATACCTCTATTGTGGCACTTAAACTGTTAATTTATGATTCCTTGTTTATGTATCAGTTTCCCTAACTAGACAGATAAAACTCCTTAAGAACTATACCTTACTTAATTCAGCAAATACTTGAGTGTCTATGGTTTGTCAAGACTTGGGGATGTCAGTGCCCTTCATAAATTAAGTACATAATCAATGCTGGATGAATAGAGCCCATTGGGTCAGTGGAGGATAGCAACAGATGATATTCCTTGCCCTCATTGAAACCAAGTTACCATACATATATGCAAAAAATCTAGTACTGTGCAGCCTAATACTGAACATATTAAGCAAACAAAAAGTTTAAAATATATATGATATCCCATTTTTTAAAAAATATTATGCATAAAGGCACATCACTGTTAACAGAATATATACACATATTGGAAAAGCTCTGGAAAAATATTTGCAAAATACGAAATTTTAACTCTAGGTTATGGTTATTGTTAATTTGTATTTTTGAATTTTCTGTAAGAATCTGTTACTTCTATAAAGAAAAGACAAGTCAGGCGATTTACAAAGTGTTTCTTCCTCCTCGAAGGATTCTTCAGTAAAGCAGGGCACTGCCCTAGGACATTGTCTTCTTGGATTAATATGCCATATCTTGAGTCACAGCACTCAAACTGGGTTTTAACTTTGTCTTTGCAGGTTATCTGGGATACACTAGGAAACAAACAATTTTGTTCCTTCAAAATAAGGTGAGTCTGGATTTGCAATTTAAAGATTCCTTTAGTTTTCCTCTTGGTAGCCCATTTTATAATCCTTGCTTCTTTCCTCCCACTCTAGAACCAAGACTCAGGGCTTTTGCAGAAATGAATACAGCCTAACTGGATTATGCAATCGGTCATCCTGTCCCCTGGCAAACAGTCAATACGCCACTATCAAAGAAGAAAAAGGTAACTTGCCAGTTGTCACTTCCATGAGAACTACTCAGTAGCTTTTAGAAGAATGTGTTTTAATCTCTGTGTAAATAACATCAAAGGTATTTATTTTCTCCTACAGGACAGTGCTACTTGTATATGAAGGTTATAGAACGAGCAGCTTTTCCTAGGCGTCTCTGGGAACGGGTAAGACATAAGACATAAAACTATGATCATGGCTCATGAGTGAAATGCCACCTGCTGTTCTCTATTCCTTGACCATATGTTGATTAAGCTTTTGAAGCCATTGTCATCAGGCCCCTGATGAGATATTGCTGACAGTGAGGACCCAAGAGGTCATTTACCCTTCAAGCTTCCTTTTTTTTGTTTGGTAGGTTCGGCTCAATAAAAACTATGAGAAAGCACTGGAGCAAATAGATGAAAATCTGATTTACTGGCCTCGTTTCATTAGACATAAATGTAAGCAGAGATTCACCAAGATCACCCAGTACCTAATTCGAATTCGAAAACTTACACTAAAGCGACAGTAAGTATTTGGACCATTTGTTTATTTCTTGATTTTTAAATCTAGCTTTATTTCCATGGAGCGTGTTAAGAAGCCAAGAAATTATTTGTGAAGCCTCTAATAATGCACTGAACTTAGTTCAGTCTTTCATGACATGCCAAGAAGAAACTTTATCTCAGATTAAAATTGTACCCTTTGGTTTGCAGGATTTTAAAAATACTATAGTACAACTTGATTATCCCACTCCCTGCCTGAAAATCAGCTTCAGAAAATTTTCTTTATAATCTCCTACGGGAATTTTAAAATTAAGAATGTGAAAATGAGCTGAAAAAGTGAATAGAACAGGAATATAAGAACTTCACTCAGGAGTCATTGAAAATAAACTTTAAGAAGTAACCTAAAATCCATAGAATTAATTGAATACCCTCTTAAAGCCTGTTAGGACCTAACAGTTTTTCATTGTGACCTACAGGGAATGCTAAAGTTGTCAGTCTTCTACAGAAAATTGCTTTTTCTTAGTTCACTGAAGCATTAATCTTCACGTATGAATGACCTCTGAAGTTTCAGAAAGCCTAAAGAAAACAAGCACAGCAATATTAAGATACATGTAAAATGTTTGATTTTTAATAGTGTTAATTTCTGGAAAATTTTAAGTAGTATAATCTTTTTTTTTTTTTTTTTTTTTTTAACTTTATTTTGTACATTTAATAATTGAAAACATAAGCAATAAAAAACTAAAAAGTAAACACAGATGAATAAATATATACATTTCTCAATTAAATGTAATGGATACATGTAAATTTTTTTGTTTTGTTTCTTGTTTGTTTTTTTGTGTTTTTTTGTGTGTATGAGTCAAACACTATATTACACAATATATTTGGTTCATAGTAACGCATTCATACAGTATTTGTCCTTTTGTGTCTGGCTTGCTTCACTCAACATAATGTCTTGCACTTGCTGTCTGCTCTCTGTGTCTGTTTGTTGGGTGTTCATCTTCTTTCGGAGGCAACGGGGAACTAAACCTGGCACCTCCCATGTGGTAGGCGGGCGCCCAACTGCTTGAGCCAGTAGTATAATCTTGTACTGAGCTGAGTACTACAAAACCAGTTCCATCTTTTCTTCTTATCTTTTAAAAGGGACACAAAGTACATCCACATGTTCTTGGATTTTCTGACAATGTGTTTTTATTTCCCATAGGAGGAAACTTGTTCCTTTGAGTAAGAAGGTGGAACGGAGGGAAAAAAGGAGAGAGGTAACTCAGTGTTCTGATAGTCATAGCTTCCATACTTTCATTGGTGGGAAGGCTCTGCAGGCAGGGCTCGTGAGAAAAACTCAATTACTATTGTTTATGAGCTGTTTAGGCCCTAGGTAACGGTTCACCGATGGGTCAGTGCAGGTTAAAGTACCGGTGCTTTGGAAATATATGCAGTGGGAGAACAGAAAGAAAATTTCAGAGATCCACAACTCCTTATCTGAAGCCCTTGAAGTCTGATGTATTACCCTCAGCAAGTCTGGGCACTCTAGTCCAACACACTACTATTTCTACAGTGAAAGAGAAGAATGTGCACAGCAGATGGGATTTTTTTTTTTTTTTTTTTTTTTAAGTCTTTATATCGGCTTATGTTAGTTCAGGTTATAATTTGTCAGTAATTGGAGTGTTTTGGAATTTTGAAATTTCTGGTAAGGAACTGTGGACTCTAATTTGATCTTGGATTATCTGTTTATCTGAGGTAAATTGGGCGGTTTTGTTACTAGTAATGAATAACGAAAGTAATCATGCTATCCATGGAAACTTTGACTAGTCAGGAATCTCTAAACCTTTGTCTCAGAATAGTCCACCTATTGGACAGTTTCATCTGGATATCTCACTGATACCTCCCTCAAGCTGAATTAATTTTCTTATGCTCCAAGACCCAGGAGACAGCTTTTCCTGACAAGTTGAAATTTGCAATCATTCTTGGTATTTTCTTTGCTTACCTCCTTCTACCATCAGGCATTTGTCTGTTCATTTGTCACAGCCTATCAGGAAATAGCTTTAATAATCTTGTGGTGCTTTTGTTCCTACTGATCACTTACCCCATCAAAAAAATTTTTAAACATATACTCTCCAGTATGGACACTATTTATAAGTGTTGTGATACATGTACACTTGCACTAATATATTATGCGTATTATAAATTAGAATATTTTGTGACATAATGACACAGAGGTCTGGTTCTTTGTTAAGGATAAATTTGTCTTTAAAGGCTACCATAAATTATAGAGATCTCAAAGATACATAAAGAAGTGCATTGTTGATGGTCTGTATTAAGTACTTACTCTTCAGTTTTCATTTTCCCTCTACCAATAATGCCAAGATTTTCTTTCAAATACAGTCTAGTGAGTTTTCATCTTCCCTGATTGTCAAAACAGGTGTTCTAGTGAAACTTTCAGAAGAAATTATTTTTTTCTATTTTTAGCAAAAGAATTTGAAGCTCTCTGAAAAATAGATTTTAAAGATTTTTAAATGGGTTGGAAATTCCGAAGTGTTGTAATTACGTTTCTTATAGGAGGCACATTTTCGGCAACAGCATCACATACACGTATGATCATATCCAAACTTCTTTTCAGATGTTCTAACCATAGAACAAGATTTCTTTTTCAAATAAACATTTTCTTGGGGAGTAGGTATAGCTCGGTGGCTGAGCACTGGCTTCGCATGTACAAGGTCCCAGGTCAATCCCCAGTACCTCCTTAAAAAAAAAATTCTTAAACTCATTGTTAAAATATTGCCTTTCTCTTGAAGGGGCAAATTAAGTATGTTTAAGACTTCCTGCTAGGTTACATACTGCTGTCAGAAAAGGTTGGCAAATTTGAAACATTGTTCTTTCTTGTTAAAAATGGGTGACTCATCTTTAAGTCTTTGCCCCTGTGTAAATATTACGCCATTAGATAACCAGTATACCTTTATGACTACTGATCTGAATGCGAACTATCAGGTGTCATCTGTCAATTCACTTAGCCAAGGAATCATGAACAGCTGTATGGTGCAATGCTCTGAATAAAGGAGTGAAGCCACCACTTTCAAACTCTGCAGTAGAACTTCCTTCTTCCCTCAGGATACCCTGCTCACTATCTGACACAACTGTTTGCTTTATGGACACAGTCAGGGCACTAATGTCCGCCTGCATGGTAAATATTAGTAACAGTGACATTTTTTTAAGAAGAAACATACGTGAAAGTTTTTGAGCATTTTCTTTCTACACTTCGGTGCCTCACCCTTGAAGTGTGAGCACCCCATTAAGAACAATGAAACTGATCATGTGCCTCCAGTCTCCCAGCGTTCTATGGTTTATCCCACACGGTGCAATACCTTGAGGCCCTCTAGGACTTTCACTATCAAACATTTTCTTGGGGAGCGGGTGTAGCTCAGTGGCTGAGCACTGGCTTCGCATGTACAAGGTCCCGGGTCCTTGTTGGTTGGGGGATGGGGAGGAGATGTATTGGTTGGTGCCAGGCTATCTTTCTTATGAAAGATCTTGAAGGAAAAGATTTTTTTTCTCTCTTTATCAATAGAATCTAACAGTTTTAGAAGGTGTAAATGGTTGAAAGTCTCTGTTCTGTTCTCAACTTCTACAAAGTTTGGGTTCAGGGCTATTAATTTTTTGAGATATTTACATGTATGCAGATCTATATGCTTTGTATATATATCAAAAACTTTGGGGAAGCGGCTGTGGCTCAATCAGTAGGGCTCCCGTTTACCATATGGGAGGCCCCGGGTTCGGTTCCCGGGGCCTCCTGGTGAAGGCAAGTCCGCCCGCACGGCGTGTTTAGCTGACCCAGTGAGCACAAGCAGCAAGGGGGGGATAAATGAATAAATAAAATCTTTAAAAAAAAAAAAAAAAAAACTTTGTTAGAATTTAATTTAAAATTGTTATTTACAAAACCACAGAAAATTTTAAATTAGGTTCCCAGGAGAGAGAGAAAGCCCTAGCAATACAGTAGGGTTGGAGCAGGAGGAGAGATAACTACATCTTCTTTCTTACAGAAAATTGGTAGTTTCTTCCCACTTCTATAGGCTAAAAAGTTAATATTAATGAATGTTTGTTTTTTTTATTATTATAGGAAAAGGCATTAGTAGCTGCTCAGCTGGACAATGCTATTGAAAAGGAATTATTGGAGAGACTGAAACAAGATACGGTGAGGCTAGAAGCTTTGGGGTGCAAATATTATTTTTTAAGGTGGTGGTATGCTAGGAAATATTGAGGAATGTATTTATTTTTAAAGGTGCTAGAAAGATCTCCACTTTGGTTTCATCCCTGGAATAAAACAAAAGCATTTGGCCCTCAGTTCGGCATTTTAGTTGATGCAAGCATGCCAAACGCTTTTACCTTTGGTACTCCATTCGGTGTGAAGCCCTTTCCCTTCCTGCCATTCATCCTAACTCTGTTCCCAAATGCAGCAATTCCAGATCTGTATAAAAGCCACACAGTTTTGCTCCTTCTACATTTTATGCTAGTCTTTTAGGATTCTTTAAAAAGTAAGAAATGAATTTGTTTTATATTAGTGTCATTTATAACACCTCAACCAGAAACATGAATAAAATGTACTTTTCCCTTATTCTCACTTTGTCAGCAGAATTATATTTGTTCTAGTTCATGGGTTTTATAGACTACGAAACTGTAAGTGATCTGGTTCCATCCTCCATGCAAGTTACCTGTTTGATCTTTATCACTGGTTATGAAAAAAAGGTCTTATTAATAAGACACTGCCAATTCTAGGCTTGAAAACTATAGAAACACTATTCACCAAATGAAGTATTCTCATGCGATCACTTAGGAAAGAACAGTGTGTTTGTCGGACAGTGGAACTTCAAGTGTGATATGCATGTGTTGAAGGCAGTCTCTGTTTATGTTCTTCAGTATGGTGACATCTACAACTTCCCCATTCATGCCTTCGACAAGGCCCTGGAGCAGCAGGAGGCCGAGAGTGACTCCTCAGATGCTGAGGAAAAAGACGATGAAGAGGAAGATGAGGAAGTAAGTAAGCCTTGTGGGTTGGTTTTTGCTGTCAAACAGTGAAGATCATCTTCAGTCTCAAAAATAATTATTTGGTCATTTTTTTTTTTTGCCATGAGATTAATTTTGGTTCAGCAGTGGCTGCTTTGTTCCCAGATTCAGCCAACAAAGTCTCTGTGCATTGACAATTTTAATCTTATTTATTGGCATTCTAAAGTTTTTTCTGCAAGATAAATGAAAAGCCCTCATCAACTGATGTAGTGTGCCATTAAGGAACCAATATCTATGGAAATAGGACAGGGGCTGATTTAGCAAGTTGCTGTTAATTCAAAAGTATTAAATTTGGGAATAACTAGATTTTTGTTTCCTAGTAAGTAGACTCATTGTTATTTATGCATTTATTTTTTAAAGAGTGAATCTAGATGTCTAAACTGAATTTTTATTATGTATTTTGAACCTAACCAGCTAAGTTTTATTTTAGGATATGGGAAAAAGAGAATTTGTGGAAGATGATGAGGTAGATGAGAGTGACATAAGTGACTTTGAGGTGAGTTTTATGGATTAAAAAATATGTCCTTTGGCCTTCAGTTTAAAAAGGGGGTGGGGGAGTGTTTCTGAACATGCACAGAGACAGTCTCCAGTTCTAAAGTGCAGACAATGAAGGGAGTTTGGAGAACTAATCTAGTGTTCTTTTCCCTTCCCGTGTTAGGGCATGGATAAACTGGATGCCAGCAGTGATGAAGAACAGGATTCTAGATCCTCCAGTGAAGAAGAAGAAAAGGCCCTTAGTGCCAAACACAAAGGCAAAGCTCCTTTGAAAGGACCTTTGCAGAGAAAACGAGCCTATGTAGAGATAGAGTATGAACAGGAGACAGAGCCCATGGCCAAGGCCAAAACCACGTGATTTCCTTTCAAACATTTATGAACCTCTCCCTTTCTTTTATCTTTAAACACATACACACCTCAAATTTTTGTGCTTTCATATTATATTTAACACAATATTTGTGTTATCAGTATTATTGCCACTTCTGTGGGCAAGAAATCTAGGAGAGAGTGGAGGAAAGCTTTCAATTGTGAACAGAGTATTTTCATAGCATTGACATTTATATTAGAGAAACAGCATGAGCCCAAGAAGCTTGACAGACAAGTACTTGAGGCTGATAAGATTGTAAATATTTCTAAGTTTTAAATACTATGCAAATTAAAAAAAAAAAATTAAAACAAAAAAAGGGGGGCGGATGTGGCTCAAATGGTTGGGCGTCTGTCTGCCATATGGAGGGACCTGGGTTCGATCCCCGGGACCTCCCGGTAAAATTAAAAAAAAAAAAAAAAAAATTAAATACTATGCGCCCGGTTCCTGGGTGTCTTTGTTTTCTCCCTTTTATTTAGAAATGGCAGGGTTTAAATCTAAGCTTGCCTTATTTTCCCTACTCTTGTGGGGGTAAAAGGAAGGAAGGAAAAAGAAGATCTAACAGTGTTTAGAATAAAAATACCTTTTTTCTTAAATAACTCCATTAATACAATCTGGGGTGTAAAGAAAATCCTCTCTTTGGGAAAGTAATACAGATACTAAGTTCCATCGTAGGGAGCGCCTTCAGAAACCTGTTGCACTTTTCTGATACAGTCCACCACCTTGCTGTCTTCGCAGCTTTGGAGACTTTTCGCCAGGAGTCCCTGAAACATGAAATCAAATGGACTTTGATTTTGTTGTTTTTATTTTTTCACTTTCAACTTTATTCTTCTTTCTTGCTACCATATTCAAAGATGGAAAGGATGAATGACACTAGGTTGAAAACTGCCTGGGATTAAAAATCTATCTGATAGGAAATAATTTGAATAAACTGATAAAACAACAAACTATACTGTCTCTAAATATTTCTAGGATATGTTTTTGCCTTTATAACTTTAAATGGGAAATTTCTAAATGAGGTTAAGATGTAAAGCAACAGTTTAAATACTTCCTAGTATTTGCTATAGGCTTTGAGAAGTTAACTTTTGTGGAATATGGGAACAAAGGAAGAATTCTCATGTGGATAAATAAAAGCATGGAAATACATTTATGTAAGAGATTGCTGTCCCCAGAAAAACTGGAAAACAGTTCTGGTCCTATCTTGTTGAAAAACTCTACCTATATTATTATATCTTGGTGACTTAATAGCCCATTACATCTCTCTCTCTCTCTTTAAATTAAATTCAGAACAGTAGAATAGCACCTAAGTTTTATAAACTTAATCATGATATTTCTGTCTGTCCTCTTGTCTGAGCCCCCAGTGGCATGTGATCAACTCGCCTTTTGGTCTTAACTGTTCTGATTAGTTTTAAAGGAAGAATAAGGTAGTCATCAAATTCTGTTAAAGGCTATATGGCTCAAAGGTGAGGACCTGAAACCCTCCATGTTAATTTCCAGACTGGGCAGGCATGTAACAAAATCAAATAGGGGGAGCAGAGGTAGCTCAGTGGTTGAACACCTGTTCCTACATACAAGGTTCCAGGTTCAATCCCTGGTGCCTCGGGGAAAAAAAAAAAAGGCATTATCTAATGGATAATGATGCCCAACTGAAGCAAAGTTGGGGGCTTTTTCTCCCTTACCTTCACCTGCCCTTGAGAGCAGTGGTCCAAGAGAATCAGGCAATCTGTTGCTTCCTGCAATAAAGCAGTCTTAATGGGCTCAGGTGTAAGGCTTCGGTCCGTTGCTACATCACATATCAATTTCAGAAGAGCCTTCAGTAAGACGACAAGTCTGCAGGAAACTCTGGAATCAAAAAAAACTATGTTGATACTCTAAATCATAGTATATAAAACCTGGAAGGGACTTCAAAGGCCATCCAGTGCTAAGCCTCATTTCTCAAATGAAGGAACTGAAGTCAAAGTTAATGACTTAAAAGACCACAGAGTTGGACACAGAACCGGGAACTAGACTCCAGATTTCTTCAAGTACGCTGCTCTTTCTACAGAGTACTGCCTGGAAGCACACTACACTCTCTGGCCTGTCCAAGAATACTTTGCTTCTCCCCAGAAGCTTGATTGTATCTATTGCAAGGAAAGAGCCCCCTATTTAAGGACTGAAAAGGGAGAACAAGTCTCCTTTACCAAGAGCGTGTACTTTTGGCCAGAGAACAGGAGGTAGTCCACAAAATCTTTCCATTCTTATGCTGTGTTATGCCTGGAAGTTCAGCACTGAGAGAAAGAAGCTTAGCTTCTGGGACTTCCAAGCTTATGGGACTTAAGTAACAATTTGACTTTTCTGTCATTTAATTTCAGATCTTAGCTTACCTGTGAATTATGCCCAACCTATTTACTTTTTTTTTTTTTTTTTTTAATATTGCTGAACTTGTTTATTAGTTCCCCTAGCTTTGTATGGATTTTTCAGGTTTTTCTATTTACTTTTACTTATTAACCTTTCTAAAAGTTTTCATCTCATATCCATCTAAAAAACATTCAATAGTTTCTATTGTTTGTGGAACACTCAGCCCTCCATATATCTTATTCAATACAGTTTGCTCTAGATAAACTCGCCCTGCTCTATTCTCCACACTCCACCCACTCCTTACACACAGAGCACATTCATTTTCTAACTTCCCTACGTTTGTTCACCTAGCCCTTCTACTTAAAATCTTGGTCTTGGCTTTTTTAAGTCTTGACACAGAATCAATCTGATTGTTTCATTCATCTATTCATTCTATTCTAGTCCATTCATTCTTCAGATATTTAGGTACCTACTATCGGGTACTGAGTAGACTTTAGGAGAATGTAATAGATGTGGGTCTCCCATCCTCCTGGAGCTTATATTATAGTTCAGTAGTGGCGAAAGATAAGTAAGCAAACGCAATCTATTACAAATAAGTGCTATACAGGAAATTCTATAGAACATTAGTTGACTAAGGAAAAGATTATCATGGAAAAAAGTTACTTTGGATTCCTTTTACATTATAAGGAAGTGAGGGAGCATGGTCCAGAATAGATAGAGATATTGCTAGGACACTGTAGCCTCTAGCTGAGTTAAACTTTTAGTTATTTCATGCAAGAAAGGTTTTTGCCGACTAGTGGTCTGGTTATAAGTTTGGTGTTTCTGACACCTACCTCAGCTCAGATTTGGAATGCTTCCTCTGTAAGCATATCCTAAGTTAGCACTCTTCTGATCACTGCTCTGCAGATGTTAAATGATGTACTATTATTTCTCTATTAGTTTTAAGGAACATTAGGAAGGACAAAATTAAGCAAGTATCTTTATTGTAGTATTTCTAAATGATCCGTAATATTCTTTTTTTTTTTTTAAGATTTATTTTTATTTATTTATTTATGCCCCCCTTGCTGCTTGTGCTCTCTGTGTCCATTTGCTGTGCGTTTTTCTGTGTCTGCTTGTCTCCCTTTGTTGTGTCATCTTGCTGTGTCAGCTCACCACGCCTTGCAGGCTGGCTTGCCTTCACCAGGAGGCCCTGGGAATCGAACCCGGGGCCTCCCATATGGTAAACGGGAGCCCAGCCAATTGAGCCACAGCCGCTTCCCCGTAATATTCTAATATGCATTATAAGTCTAGAAAGATGTACAACCAATAGGGTTTCCCAATTTATTTAGTCATACACTATTTTTTTCTGTGAAACATCAAATAGTACCTAGATGGGTATTCTTCAGAACAACCATCTAAGCCATTCTTGGGATAAGCTTGAGTTTAAAAAGGAAACAATTTAATGGTGTTAGAATCTACAACTGATGCCTCGTGAGAAAAGATCCAAATACGAGCACCTGAAGTAACTATAGGTATATTTTATCTTTTCAATGCCATTGTCTCAGTCCAAAATCCTATAGGTATGTGAAAATGGGAGGTATGCAAATGTATGGCATGCCTTTAATACTTTTTGATGCATGTAAATCTGGGCAAGTTCTGACAAGAAAGCCAGCTGAGTTTTGCCCCTTTCAGCACACCGCTGTGCTTGGCTGCCATACCTGGGCCAAGTATGCTGGATAAGAAGTTTTAGGGTTTCCAATATCTTCAGTCTAGCCTCTTCTTCTGGTCCATCATAAACCTCCAGGTAACCAATGATGACTCGCTCCAGCCTCTTCCAGTGCCGGACAGTTAGAATCCCCAGCCTAAAAACGAGAGAAAACGTGCAGCCCAATTGCTGAAGTTGGGGAGGATGGCCAGACCAGCAGCACAGGCCTCACCTCTTCACGAAAGCTGGCAGGTTTCTCGCATAGGTCCTGCGTACGAGCAGGCGGTGCTCTGGCTCCATGTAGGTCAGGATCAGTTGCAGCACCTCATCACAGTGGGTGGTGGGTCGAGCTGCCTCTCTCTTCCACTGCAAGGCCTTCTCCAAGATAGGGAATAAATCCAGTAGACACAGAAGCACAGCCTAGGAGGAAGGATAAAAAGAGACCAGAGTTCATCGACTAGGCAGTCACAACACTCAATGATTTTTTCTAGGAGCTTTGTTAATTTACTGTCCTTGAGGTCCATATCACAGAGTTCTGAAAGTAATAATAGATTAAATGTATATCACTTCACATTTTTAAACCCGACATTCTTTATCCCCATCTGAGAGTCTCAAGTAAGTTAAACTGTACCCTCGGGATTGTTCTGTGCTAATCTATAAAACATGAAGAAGGGAGCAGATGTGGCTCAAGTGGTTGGGTACCCGCCTCC
Source organism: Tolypeutes matacus (assembly GCA_026826555.1). NCBI lineage: Eukaryota > Metazoa > Chordata > Mammalia > Cingulata > Chlamyphoridae > Tolypeutes > Tolypeutes matacus. Next base: position 15,594,639 of record JAKSZT010053830.1, on the reverse strand, counting down.
CACATGGGAAGTCCCAGGTTGGGTTCCCAGTGCCTCCTGAAAAAACAAATAAAAAAACAAACAACATGCGAATATTTTCGCTGACCTGGTTTTGTGATAATCAGGGTAGGCTAAACATTCGCTATATTAGAAACCATGCATGTGTCCCCAGACCTAGTTTTTCTCCCTAGGTCTGGTTTTTAGAATGCTGGTGATAAACTAAGCCTGATATATTATATTATTATATGACCATTCTGTATGGGAAAAGACTGTAATTTTGGCTATCAACGTCCTTCTTCCATATGGAGGGACCTGGGTTCGATCCCCGGGACCTCCCGGTAAAAATTTAAAAAAAGAAAAATATAGAAGGCACGTGGGCTGCTAGGACCCACGAGCCACGCAGCAAGATGATGACGTAGCAGGAGAGTGACACAAGGGAAAGCCAAGATGAGATGAACCGAAAAACCAGGAACTAAAGTGGCACAGGTGGTAGGATGCCTCTCTCCCACATCGGAGATTCTGAGGATCGAATCCCAGTGAAGACAGGAGAAGGATGAGAAGAGAGGGCAGGAAACGGACACAGAGAGTTGCCCAGTGAGTGGACACAGAAACAGCAAAAACGGGTGTGTGTGTATGTATGTCTGTGTGTGTAAAAATGGATAAAAGTAAGTAAAAGTAAATAAATAAATAAATAAAATAAAATAAAAAATAAAAAAAACAACAAGCAAAACGAACAAAAAAAAACAGCTCAGGGAAGCTGATGTGGCTCAGTGGTTGCACGCTGGCTTCCCACATACCAAGTCCCAGGTTCAATCCCCTGCCTCCGGTACCTCAAAAAAAAAAAAAAAAAAAAGGAAGGAAGAAGTGCCATAAGGAAAGTGGCAAAGCTGGGACTTGAACCAAGTCATGAGTCTAGTGATATTTATATGTATTAGAGTAAAAACTGCTCCTATAATCTAAGATGATCCTAATTTGTGTCAAATTTGACAACTCTACCTGAAGTTTCAATGTCTAGGCACTCCCTCTTAGGCTCTCCTTGGATCCTTGGTTTTTCTCTTAGTTTTTTTTTTGTTTGTTTGTTTGTTTGAAACCTCTTTTCTCTGCCATTTCAAGAACCTCAACTATTTTGGCCTTTAGTACCTAGATTCCTGATACCCAAAATAATATTTTAAAAAGAAAAGAAGGGGGTGGGAGGGGTGAGAAGGCATCAAATGAGAAACAAGAATGTTTCTACCTTGTCTTAGTTTGCCAGGGCTGCTATGCAAATACCACACAGACTGGATAGCAAAAAAACAGAAATTTAATGTCTCCCAGTTTTGGAAGCTAGAAGTCCTAAACTGAGGTATCTGCAAGCCATACTTTATCCAAAGTCTGCAGAGTTCTGGTGGTGGCTTAGTCTGTACCTTTACCACACAGCAATCTGTCTCCTTAGGTCTCCTCCTCTGGCTTCTACTCCTCCTGCTCAGTCATCTGGATCTCCATCTAGATTCCTTCTCCTTATAAGGATCACATTGGATTAAGGTCCACCCTGCTTCAGTTCAGCCTCATCTCAATAGGAGCTCTCAAAGATCCCATTTACAATTCAGTCCACACCCACAGGACTGGGGTAAGGACTGGAACATGTCTTTGTGGGGCATATGATTCAAACTACCACATACGTCTAATTTTATATAAATTGTTTCCTCTGTCTTGAGAATACTCTTTCCCCTCCTAAGAAACATATACTTACCCTTCATTAGCAAATATCGCCTCCTTCCCAAAGCTTTCTAAAACCACCCCAACACCACCAAACTGGGCTAGGTGCCTATTGCTGGACACCCACTGCACTTTATACAAACCTCTTTTATTATACTTAGCACTCTGCACTGTAAATGTGTGTATAAAGGCTTATATGTTTATATCAGTGTGTCTCCAAAAGGTTTCTGAAAGCCAGAAACCCTGCCTAGTCCATTTATTCTTTGCACCTACAATGGTTCCTGGCACACAGTAGGTATCAATAAATGTTGACGAATAAATAAATGACACACAAAAATATCTAACCTACAAGTAGTTTCAAGTGGGTGTATTGATATAAGGCAGTTTGCAGCTGTCTGTACCAGAAAAACATGTTCTTAAATTTAACCCATTTCTGTGGGTATGAGTCCACTGTGAGTAGGACCTTTTGATAAGGTTGTTTCAGTTAATCAGGATAGGTCTTAATCCTGTTACTAGAGACCTTATTAGCAGAATGAAATTCAGACCGAGAGAGAAAAAAGGCACAGGAGGCAAGAAGCTGAACCCAGAAGAAAAGGGAGAGACCAGGAGACGCCGCCATGGGCCTTGCCATGTGACACAGGAGCCAAGGATCGTTGCAGCCAGTCCCAGAACACCAGTCTTCAGGAAGAAATTATCGCCTTGATGATGCCTTGATTTGGATTTTTCCCAGCCTCAAATTGAAAGCAAATAAATTTCCATACTTTAACCCAACCCACAGCATGTTATTTGTTTGTGCAGCCTAAGAAACCAAAACAGCAATACAGATGGAAGAACACTTTAGTGAAAATGGAATTTTTCAGACATAAAGCTGCCCTCAAGTGATATATAATTGGCCCAGATGAAGACAAAACCCTGGCTTTTCTGTGGAGACTCAGGAATGTAGATGCCGCTTGGTGTTGAAAGCTTTTCATTAGTCATTCGCTGCCTACATATTTTAACTTGACAACAGCTTTTAATTATTATCCTCACTTTCCAAGAGAGAAAAATGTCTCCCAACTATTCTTACTCACATAATGCCATCTTCTACTTAAATTTAGAGAACCAACTCACAGTTATGAAAAAACTCTTACAATTACCTGAATGAGGTGGTGCTCCGGTGTGTACAGATGGTTGAAAATGGCATGGTATAGGACCTGGGCCCTGTTATACTGGAGCAAATCAGCAGCTGGCTGCAATTAGATAAATAAGCCAATTAAAAGACGTTTCTCAAGATTGGCAAAATGTTGATAATTTCTAAAACTGGATTATAGGTACCTGAATATTCATTATACCATGCTTTCTAGTTTTATGTATATTTTTAAAGTTCTGTAATACAAAGTTTAAAAAAAAAAGTTTCCTTTAGTAATAGCTTGCACATTTGGATATAAACCCAGCTTCTGATTTTTTTGTTCCCTCAGTCAACTGTTAATTCTTCAAGGTCTGGTTATTCAGTTTAATAATGATCCATGCCTTCCTGTTCTATAAATATCCTTAAAGTTATTACATCACCTATGAGATAGAGGCTTTACTAGGTTGGCAGAGGAAAAGTATAAGGAGAGAAAATATAAATAAGTGAATTTGGTTACTTAATAGCTTTTATAGAAAGTCAGTTAATAAAAGAGATATAAACGGGCAAAATAAAATAGTGAATCATGAATGAGGAAGGACCATGAATGATTCCGTCTGTTCCGTCAGTACAGACAGAGAGGCGAGGTTGCTCACCACGTTCAGCACAATGTGATGGAGGCAGCGGACACCCAGGATTTTGTTCTCAGTTTGATAGTCATCTGAGATGAGCAATGATGGGGGAAGTATCTTTTCCAGATATTGGTTCAGCCAGGGTCGAGTGACCTGTTGCAGAGTCCATGAGAAAACATGTTTGGTGGCAGGGTTATTCTTCCAAGATTCCCTAAATGAAAATGTAAAGCCACATTAAGTACTACATTAAGTGACATGATGTTCAGTAGCAAGGAAAATTAACCCATTCAACCTAAACAGAGTATTTTCATGTCCTGGAAAATATACATTCCCATATAATACAACTCTTGTGATTTTATAACATACATTCTAAGATTTGGATCAAAATAACTTACATATCTTACATTAAATACATTTAACAATCACGTAGGACTTCATCTGTATCTAAAGCATATCCAAAGAGAAGTAGCCATTTATAACCTCAGCTACAGAATGGACCTGTGGTGGTGATGGTGGTCGTAGTATATGAAGATGTGTTGAGAAGGGAGAGAGGAGCAAAGAAGTGTCTCCAGTATTATTATTATAAGTGACCAAGCTAATTCGAAGAGCAATTTATAGCCTTTAAAGTTAGTTTACACACAATCCTCCCAATAACCGCATAATAGGTAGCATCTTTTTTTTTCTCCCCCCCCCCCTTTTTTTTAACTTTATTTTTTACAAATAATGAAAGAGATTCAAGAAAGGCTGTCTAACCTGGCCCTACCCAGAAATAATAAAAAGAAAACTACTGACTCAAAGTCAAACCTTTTAACTCCAAGTTCCAGGTAAAATGACGATTACGTACACATTTTTTTCTCATCACTCCAGTGCTACAAATATTAACATACAAAGTACCAACAGAAAACTCTCAGAGAGCGTTCTCTCAGAGAGCACTTCACCTAATAGCAATCTCAAGGGTCTTCATTTCTTCATCCCAAACATTGCTTCTTTATCTAATAACTACCCCTATCTGTACTCGGTTAAATAGTGTCCCTCCAATATTCCCATCCATCCAGAACCTCAGAATGTGATCTCATTAGAAAACAGGGTCTTTGCAGATGTAATTAGTTAAGATGGGATCATACTGGACTAGGGTGGGCCCAAAATCCAGTATGACTGGTGTCCTTACAAAAGGAGGGAAATCTTACCAAAAAGACACACAGGGTGATGACCCAATGATGGAGGCAGAGACTGGAGTTATACTGGAAGCTGGAAGAGGCAAGGAAGGATTCTTCCCTAGAGCCTTCAGTGGGAGCATGGCTCTGCCAACACCTTGATTTCAGACTTCTGGCCTCAGAACTGTGAGTGAGTCCATTTCTGTTGTTTTAAGCCACCTAGCTTGTGGTAATTTGTTACCGCAGCTCCAGGAAAATAATATGCTATCTAATAACTAGTGATGAATTCCAAAATTCCTAAGTATAAAACTCAAACTGTGTAAGTTTTAAGCTTCTCCAAATCCCCACGCCTATCTGAAGTCCAAATAAGTGGAACCGAATTCCCAATTTATCCAGAGCAGTTATCCTAACTAGAATAAGCACTGAAAAGTGGAGTCTGACATCTTGAGTGCTAATCTCAAATTTTCCACTGTCTAGTTATGTTATTTATAGCCAATCACAACCTTTCTGGGCCTTAGGAGATAGACTATTACAACACCCTGATTTAACTGAAGAGCCCAAAGTTCCTTTGAGCACTAACATTCCAAACCATTAAGCTGAAGCTCCTTAGGCAGGAATACTCACTTATTTAAATCCGGTTTAAGAAGCCCCATTATCACAGGAAATCTCCCCTTCTCATCTTCGTTTTCTCCGTGGAGGAATCGTGCCACAGAACCAGAGTCAGTAACTTGAAGCAGTAAGGCAAGAACCTCTCCAGCAACATCCTGGGATCTTGGGCTGGTCCATGATTGTTTCCAGCGGTGCGTGATGGCAAAAATATAGATGGGTCCTGCCAAGTGATGCAGGACTGTTTTCCGTGCGCGGCAGTCCAGAGAATTCTTCGCAGCCTCAACTTTTCCCAGTAGCTTAAGAAAGAGTAATCCAACTTGTTCCGCTTTCTCAGCCACCTCAGAATGCCCATCATTTCTACTTTCCTTTTCCTTGGATGGGGCTGCGTACCTCCCCAGGGCTTTTGCCACCTCTCCCAGCATCTCGGGCATTCCGCGGTTTGGTGCGCCACTCCCCTCAAATAACCTCTCACATTCTGTGGCTTCTATTAGAGCACTGATGTCCTGAAAAACTCCATCTCTGGAGTTACCCCGTCGGGCCTCCTGGCCTACAGTAAGACGATGCAAAATCTGGGAGAAAGCCTGTCTGAGGGCCGTGGTGGGAGGGCACTCTCCAGACAAGGTACTGCCTTCCCGCGATGGGGTTTCGCGAGCACAGTCAAGCTCCATTCCTCAGACTGCAGCAGGGAGGGCTCGTCGCCCCCAGAAGACGGGAATGGAGGCGGTGAGAGGCCTGCTAAACAAGGATGGGAGAATCACCTAGAGGCTGGGATTCTCCCAAAGACTAGAACGAAATCCAAATAAAGTAAAACTCCGAGCCGTCCTGGAGAAGGGGACGAAAGCCCACCCGGATAAGAATGAAGTTCAAAGGAAGGGACGCGGGAAAGGTAAGGGGTCTATGTAAGAGTCTCGGGGCTCCCAATAGTGAAGAAATTGCTCTTGCCTTTCTAAAGATGCGCGCGCGCGCACACACACACACACACACACACACACACACAAAAGTAAAGAATGTAAGGGAAAAACTCCTGAGATACAACCCAAACACCCCTACCTGCATCTGAAATCTTGCCGCCCAGCGTCGCCGACTATGCGGCATCCGTACCTCGGTAAATCGCTGCCGCAAAGTAGAGGGCTGGCTTCCGCCAGCACTGCCGCAATACGTTGTCATTTCACGACCTACGGCCGTAGAGCAACAGAGATCAACGTTTTTAAAAAAGCAAAAGGGTGGAGCTATGGTGAGTCTATTTGCATAGATAACAAGACTCCCTCCTATTTTGTTTCTGTTTTCATTTTTTAAGAAAGAAGCTGAAGAATAACAGCGTACTAGCAAGACAATATTTTAAGTATACAGAACTGTAGGTACTAATACCAAGCATATTTGACTACATTAGTCACCCTTCCTGAAAAGTAAGTGGCCCATACTCGGAGTTCCTCAACGCCCGCGTAAACCTGATCCTTTTGTGGTTCAAGAGCATGATGAATGGGTGTTCACGCGCTTGTGTGAGGTGTGCCTCCCTCAAACCTTGTTACGACGTCGGCACATTACCCGTCTGACTTGAACTCGGGATCGTCTTTCGCTGGTGCAATGCCAGCATTCCCAATGCATACTGTAAAGCCCGCTAGTTACTACAATTACGTATTTTTCTCGCTGTCAACCGCTTTTGGCTTTAATGAGAAAAGCGAAGTTGCGTGGTACGGGGCGGCGAGGTAGGTGACTTATACGACACCTTTACAAGCGGCTGCCGCTTACTGTTCCGCCTGTGCTGCATGTAACTAGTAGGGTTCACGGCCGCAATCAGCACCCAAGGCTGTCGGGGTCTCTGCCATAGCGGTGACTTCACACTGAAAGGACCCTGCTGAGCGACTTCGATCCTACCAAAGCCGACTTGGAAGGAGAAAGTGGAGCCTTCCGGTTTGGGCATCCGGTGGGGACATAGGAACTGGCTGCAGGCCGCACTGTTGGCAGCCAAGCTTCCTTCACAAGCTGGACGGCGCTGTGTGCTCAGCTCCCCCGCCAGCCTCGTCATTCAGGGCAGTGGGTCCCTTGTTAAGATCCCGAAATCTATGCGAAAACTGTATCCCTCGAGTTGGGATGACGCCAGGCATTACTCGCTCAGTCTCTCAAGCCGAGAAAGATGAATCGATTCTTTTATTTTTTAATGGTTTATTGAAGTGTCTCATTCCTACATGAACATCCATAACCAGTAAGTGTTCAGTAAACACCGTGATCTTACAAAGCAAACATGCATAACATCACACGGGGCTCCCACCCACCACCCCGCCACAAATACTTTGCCTTGTTGTGAGACATTTGTTAGCAAATCAGGAAAGAGCATCGTCAGAGGATGACTACCAACTGTAGCCCGTATCTTCCTCCCCTCTGCATTTTGCAAGGATTTATTTATTTTCTTACTTCCTTGCACCCATTTTTCCACAGCCCCGCCCCGTTTTTGCTGTTTCTGTGGCCATTCGCTGGGCAACTCTGTGTCCGTTTTTCCTGCCCTGCGAGTTTTGAAGGAAACGACCTTGAACCTGTATCAAATCCAGGGAGCTAAAAAACAAGTTAAAAAGTATTCCGGATGATCCCGACGACCTATTTATGATATTTTTTCAGATGTAATGAAATTCATCTGTGAAAACAAGACACTGATGCCAGCGCTCCGGCTGGAGGCAGCTCGGAGGGAGGCGCACGGCAGGGTCGGGCCCAGGGCCCGCCCGGGGAGGGGCGCCAGGGGCTCCGGGGCAGGTGGGCGCAGCGCTGGGTGGGGGCGGCAGGCGGCGCCTGGGGCCAGCCCGGGAGCGAGCGCACGGAGTCTGCGGGCCCGGGAGGGGACCCGGGGGGCGGTCGTCTCCGGCTGGCTCTTGGCGGTTCCCGTGCGCTCCCCGGCGGGGACACCTGTGTCCAATCCACACTGGGGCCCCAGGGCAGGTGACGGGGCCTGGCCAGCCGTGGGAGCCTGTCCGAGCCGCTCAGGGCCGCCACCGGGTTCCGCCCGAGGACGGGAACTTCGTGTGTGCCACGGCTGGGCATGGGACACCCGGAGGGGTCGCGAGAGACCGCACGGCCGCGCGTCCAAGAGGGGACCTCGCGCGCCTGGTCCTGCCGGGGAGAGCCCGGCGCCTCGGGGTCCCGCCCGCACCTGCGCGGCTCCCCCGCGCCTTCTGCAGGGCGCCGCCAGGCTTCGGGGTCCCTCCCGCTTCCGGCAAAGCATGCCTACCTACCTACCTTCCCAAAGTGTCCAGAGAGGCACTGCGGGGCCTTCCGACTTTGTACTGTGTATGGGGTGCGGGTGAGGGCTGAGGACAGGGAGGCGGGGATGGGGAGCAGGAGGCCAAGATCTGCTCTCCCCAGGGGGTGGGGTGGTGCAGGGGAACATGCAGTCCTTTCCCTCCGCCTTGGACTGGGGCCGAACTTCTTGGTACAATGCTTCAAATCTATGAGTTCTTCTTTTTTTAAACAATTTATTGAAGTATCTCATTCCTACACGAACATACATAAACTATAAGTGTTCAGTAAACACCGTGATCTTACAAAACTAACACGCATTTAACATCATACAGGGCTCCCACACATCACCCCCCTACACCCAAACATTCTGCATTGTTGTGAAACATTTGTTAACAAATCATACAGTGGCCACTTGACAGTTTTTGGGTAGGGAGGGGATGAGCAGTTGAAATACAGGGGCTTCTTTGGGAGTTGGAGGTTGTCCTGAGTACTGTTGTGGCAACGGATGTAGGCCATTTTAAATCAGCACACACCACTCAGAACTGAGTGGGAGAGAGTGTGGTCTACAGTGGGAACTGTGGTCTATGGTTGGTGGCAAGGCTCCAGGATGTGTAAGTTCATTGAGGTTGGTGGGCCACACTGTGGGAGATGTTTGTGTGGGATGTGGTGGGAGGTGTGGGAGGTGGGCAACATGGGAATCCCAGTGGGTTCCGTGTAATATTTTGGGTAATCTAAGCACCTCTTAAAATATATGTATATATATATATATAAATAACCTTTTTGTAAGCAAATACACATATATGCATATATATTTATATATCATTTTACAAATGTTTGTATGTATTGTGAGAATTTTGATTTTTACCCATAATAAAAAAAAAAAAAAATCATGAAAGAGCATCATCAAAGTATTACTACTAACTATAGTTAGTATCTTCCTCCCCTATACATTTTTTTTTTAGGATTTATTTACTTTTATCCATTTTTAAACCCCCCACCCCCGTTTTTGCTCTTTCTGTGTCCATTCACTGGGCAACTCTCTGTGTCCATTTCCTGCCCTCTCTTCTCATCCTTTTCTTCCTGTCTTCACTGGGATTCGATCCTCGGAACCTCTGATGTGAGAGAGAGGCATCCTACCACTTGCACCACCTTAGTTCCAGGTTTTTCAGCACATCTCCTCTTGGCTCTCCCTTGTGTCACTCTCCTGTTATGTCATCATCTTGGGGCCTGGCACCACACTCCTGCACAGGGCCTGGTGGCCCACACATCTTCTATATTTTTCTTTTTTAAATTTTTATCAGGAGGCCTCAGGAATCAAACCCATATAGGAGACAGACGCCCAACCACCCAAGCCACATCTGTCCCCTGCTATATCTCTTAAGGTTGACCAAAGATACTTAGAGTGATAGTCTTTTCCCATACAGGATGGTCATATAATAAATCAGGCTTAGGCTTAGTTTATCACCAGCATTCTAAAAACCAGACCTAGGGAGAAAAACTAGGTCTGGGGACACATGCATGGTTTCTAATATAGCGAATGTTTAGCCTACCCTGATTAGCACAAAATCAGGACAGCAAGAATATTTGCGACAATTTCTTCTTTCTTTCCTTCTTTCCTCTCTGCCCTCCTGCATTCTGGCTTTCTTTTGTTTCTTTCTTGCTGTGTGACCTTGGCAAAAGTTAAGGGAACTCTCTGTGCCTTAATTTCCTTATTGGGAGATGAGGGTAATAATAATCCCTACCTCTTAGAATTGCTATGAAAAATAAAGTGTCGGCATAGTAACTTCTTTATAGGTATTAGCCCTTATTGTTATACCACAGCTCCTGTGACTTACATTTCCTCTTTCTAGGGGAATTTTGTGGTTAGGACCTTCTCCCCCTTCTGCATCTTTCATTTAATCTCCCCTTCTATGACCAACCAATTGGTGGCACTAATGATTTTCAAACCAATTTCAACCACTGATTTAAAAAAACCATCTCCTTGACTCTCCCATATAAAGGCGCATTTGGATGTAGGATTAAGATGCTGGTCAGCAAGTTATTGTATCCCGCCTGTGTATGAGTCTCTTCCCTGTTTCACGTGCCCCTGGTACAAAGTGGATCCAGGCCATCATCTTATGAGGAAAGTACTGTATGGTAGTGGGCTCTGCCCCCTGTGCATTAGTGAGTTTCTTGAGGTCAGAGACCGGGTCTATATCTCCAGTGCCTGGCACAATTTAATCATGCAACAAATGTTTGTTGAACCCACACATCTATCGGAAGAGATCTGGCTGAATGAACCTCCGCACAACCACACAATGCAGTTCTGTGCAGCTGCACAAAGAACGAAGAAAGAGAAACATCTCTGTGGATGGCTGTGCAACCCCCGGATTTATTAAGTGAAAAAAGCAAGGCAGAGACCATGTATATGCTGCCCTTTGTGTAAGAAACAAAGGGGAAGGGAATAGGAATAATGACGTGTTCATTTGCTTACAGGTTAAGAAAAGAAGCAATGGAAGTATAAATTAAAAACTAATAAAAATGGCTATATATAAGAAAGAAAGAACAGGGTGAAAGAAATGAGGATGGAAGCTAGACATACAAGATTACACTGTGGTTTATAGTTTTGGTTTTAGAATCCTTTGAAGATTTTCATAATTACCTAAAAATAAAAAAAAAGAAAAAAAGAAAAATCATTTCTTAAAATTAAAATGGGGGCGGATGTGGCTCAAATGGTTGGGCATCTGTCTGCCATATGGAAGGACCTGGGTTCAATCCCCGGGACCTCCCGGTAAAATAAAAAGAAAAAAAAAAGAAAAAAAAATTTAAATAAAAAACACATTAATCTAAGTATATACAGAGTTATTGGCTTAGAAACATAGAAAATAAGAAACTGACTTTAAAACGCTTTATTTTGACTTTATATCCTTAGTGTGACTTATCCCAAGGACATAAAAAAGAATGCAAAGTGAAAAGACAATCTACAGATTGGGAGAAAATAGATACAAATCATATATCTGATAAGTTTTTTTTTTTTTTTTTTTATTGCTGATAAGGTTTTAAGATCCAGAATATATAAAGAACTCCTACTATTCAACAACAAAAGACAGCCCAGTTTTTAAAGGACATAGACATTTCTCCAAGGAAAACATACAATAAGCACATGAAAAGATGTTCAGTATCATTAGTCATTAGGGAAATACAAATCAAAACTGCAATGAGATACTTCCTCAAACCCAATCCTTGTACATTGCTGGTGGGAATGTAAAATGGTGCCGCTTTCTGTGGAAACAGTTTTGTGCTGCCTCAAAAAATTAAACATTGAGTTACCGTATGACCCAGCAATTCCATTCCTAGATATATACTCAAAAGAACTAAAAGCAGGGACTCAAACAGACACGTGTATGCTAATGTTCATAGCAGTATTATTCACAATGGCCAAAAGGTAGAAACAACCTTCAGTCAACAAATAAATGAAGAAAAGAAATGTATATACACACAATGAAATAGTATGCAGCCATAAAAAAGATTGAAGTTCTCTGCACACTACAACATGAATGGATCTTGAAAACATTGTGTTAAGTGAAATAAGCCATTCACACCAGGACAAACATTGTATGATTCCACTTATATGAAATATCTAGAATTTCACATTCATAGAACAAATTCATAGAGACAGAAGGTAGATTGGAGATTACCAGGGGCTGAATGGAGGAGGGAATGGGGAATTATTATTGCTTTTCTTTTTGGGAAAATGAAAAGATTTTGGTAATGGTAGCACAACATTGTGAATGAAATTAATACCATTGAATTTTACACTTAAGAATGACTAAAAAGGGAAATTCTGTGTTATTTATATATGTTACCATAATAAAATGTTTTTTTTAAATGGCAAAGTAAGAAAACTGCATTTAGTAATAGTATTATTAGTAATAATATTGATACTGTTATTTAGATACTATTACATGTATTATGTATATTTTACATAAATATGTATATTAAAATAGCAAACAAGTAATTATCTTAACATTGTTAGAAACCAAGGTTTTCAGTGAAAGAGAAAGGAGATACAAGTATCAAATCAATGCAATTAGATATAAACTGTCTTCTGAAATTTGAATTGGCAGTATCACTATGAATTCATGATTAAGTTTTCTCCTACAAAATACATATATCCTAGGTTTGTCCACTGAAAAGGCTGAGAAACCATGACACGAATGTCTATGAGCACCCCTAGTGAGAGACTCATCATCTAAATGCCATTCCCCACTAAAAGGAACCAGGGCTTCTTGAGGAAATGGCTGGTTTAAGACCCGGGGCAGGGATTGTACAAGATGAGCCGGAAGCATTTTGTTATGTCAGCAGGTAAGGGGCTATCAAATACTACTGAGGTCATGTCCGAAGAATCCAAGGGCCAAGATGAAGGGGCTTCTTTAATCAAAGATGGAACAATTTGAGCATCAAAATAATAATTAGGGGAAGCAGCTGTGGCTCAATCGGTTGGGCTCCCGTTTACCATATGGGAGGCCCTGGGTTCGATTCCCGGGGCCTCCTGGTGAAGGCAAAGCCAGCCCGCACAGCATGGTGAGGGAGCTGGCGCAGCAAGATGACCCAACAAAGGGAGACAAGCAGACACAGAAAAATGCACAGCAAATGGACACAATGAGCACAAGCAGCAAGGGGGGGGGGATAAATAAATAAGTATAAATAAATCTTAAAATAATAATAATAATAATAATTAGAATGATGACTTCAATGGGCTGAAACATAGCAAATATACACAAATCTGCAAATGTATAATGTACTAAAAAATGCCCCTCATTGTTCACCTTTGGATCACCTAGGGAACCAACTTTTTATTTTGAAAAGTGGTAAATAAGGAGAAAAAAGCAAGCAGTTATTGAGCTATATGTCAGGGTACCCAAATGGTTTGTGAGGATAATAAATGCAAGAAGACTAGGAAAATTAGGAAGTCACCATTCCCAGCTCCCAATGAAGTGCTGGGACAAGGGAGCAATCATCCACACCTTGGCGAAAAGTTGGTGGGAAACTTTATCAGCCTGACAAAAGCTGAACCCACTGATCTATCTTAGCATCACTAAAACTGAGACAATCAGACCGCATGTACCTCCTGGTGCAATGCAATAGGAAGCATATGCCACCTATGAAATATTCTTGCATAAAAATTGACCCTAAATCTAATCAAGCTTCTAGATCTAACTACCAAACAAGAAATACGGAAGACAAAGAAGCAAATTAAAATACACTAAGATAACACAATCTGCCAAACTCAGGACATGGGACATTCTACAAATTACCCACTTTCTTCAGTGAATAGCCTGCATGAAAGAAATGGGGTAGAGAGAGAATTGTCACAGATTTTTAAAGTCTTAAAAGACATATCCATCAAATGCAATGTTGACTCTTGACTTGAATAAATTATTAAAAGACATTTGTGAGGCAATCAGGAAATTTGAACATAGATTAGTTATCTAAAGTGTTAATATGATTTGTCATCTAAAGAAGACAAGTTGGGGAAGCAGATGTGGTTCAGGCACTGGGCTCCCGCCTACCACATGGGAGGCCACTGTTTGTATCCCAGTGCCTCCTAAAAGAAGACAAGGAGCTGGCGCCCAGGGCAAGTGGCAAGCTGACACAATAAGAAAAAAAAAACATGAGAGACAAAACAAAGCAGGGAGCAGAGGTTCCCAGTGCCTCCTAAAGAAAAAGGAAGACAAACAGACATAGCAAGTGAAAAACAAGGGGGTGGGGAGAAATAAATAAATAAAATAAATGGAGGAGAAGGAGGAGGAGGAGGGGGAGGAGGGGGAGGAAGGGGAGGGGGGAAGGGGGGGAGGAGAAGAAGAAGACAACATATTTGGGAGCTGCTATAGCTCAAGTGGTTGAGCGCCAGCATTCCATATATGAGGTGCCCGGTTCCATCCCAGGTACCTCCCAAAAACAAATGAAACAACCAAGGGCGGTCGCGGGTCATGGATGGTGGCGCCGGGAGTCGTAGGCCCCGGCGGGATGGGCCTGAGGATGAGCCCGAGCCCCAGGGAGCCGCGTGGCGCGGGGACAGCACCCCTGTGCTGCAGAGCCACAGCAGCGCCTGGGGGCCGTGGGAGGACGAGGGTCCAGAGGACAGAGCGCCTGTCCGCAACCTGCCCCTGCTGTGCCGCGTGGCCATGGGATAAGCCACCTACCTGCTGCTGGGAGCGGGCACTGGGTCTGGCTTGAGGGTGAGGCCATAGACTCGAGTCTGGAAGACCTGGTTACTAAAGTGGACGAACTCGTGAGAATGTTGGGTATGATTAACAGTGACTCCTCCCACGTGGTCAGTGAAGGTCTAGCCCACATTTACGGGAAAGCCACTGAGACGAGGCCGATCTAAAGCAAGATCGACAAACCCGAGGCCATCATGAAATGATCACATGATCGCGAGCAGCAAGGCTTGAATGGAGGAGCAGGTCACAAAGGTAGAAGCTGAACTGGGGACTTTTCCCCAAATGTTTAAAAAATTCTTGCAAACAGTTAGTGTGCCTCCTTTTTTAACAAGTCATCTTCCCCGAGGCAACAGCAGACTGGGTATGAACCACCCAACCTTTTCGGACTGAAGACCACTTTCCTAGCTGCAGTGAAAGACCTCAGATCTGAGTCTGTGAGACAAGGACTTTAAGAGAGCACTAAGTCTCTTATCCTGATATCCTGTTAATAAATGATTTTGGCACATGGATATTTTTAGCTTATTTTCTGCAAACGATTTCACAATGTCTTCCTTATTTCATGGAGAATATATGACTTTTCTGTCTTTCATTTCTAACCTGAAAGCTGCTTGGTGGGAGATAGGAGAAGCAAAATGAGGGAGTTTATCTGTGTACCCTGGCAGAACTATTATTTTTATGGATGTTAAACTCAACTAACAGTATTGTCTTTTTAAGATGTATGTATATTTATATAATCTTAAAAGCTACTGAACCATCAGAGCCTTGTTATTCAATTGTAATGACTACTGCATTTTCTATAGCTTGCTTTTAGGAAAATGGTAAATTATTTAACATCATCAACTTCATATCATGGATTGTATGCTGGAGGAAATAATACAGTTTCTAAGAAAATATATTGGTTTATTGCAACAACAACAAAATACCAACTCTCATTGGGGAGTGGATGTAGCTCAGTAGTTGAGTGCCTGCTTCCCATGTATAAGGTCCTGGGTTCAATCCCCAGTACCTCCTAAAAAAATTAAAGAAAGGGAGGGAGGGAGGGAGGGAGGAAGGAAGGAAGGAAGGAAGGAAGGAGAAAGAAGACATATTGAAAGCTGAGAGGCAAAGCAGTCTCTTCGACAAATGGTGCTGGGACAACTGGATATCTATTACCAAAACAATGAAAGACAACCCCTATCTCACTCCCTATACAAGAATCAACTTAAAATGGATCAAAGACCTAAATATAAAAGCCAGGATCTTAAAACTACTAGAAAAAAAATGTAAGGAAAGATCTTCCAGACCTTGTAGTAGGTGGTGATTTCTTGGACTTTACACCCAAAGCACGTGCAACAAAAGAAAAAATAGATAAATGGGACCTCCTCAAAATCAAGCACTTTTGCACCTCACAGGACATTGTCAAAAGGGTGAAAAGGCAGCCAACTCAATGGGAGAAAATATTTGGAAATCACATATCCAATAAGGGTTTAAAATCCAGGATATATAAAGAGATATTACAATTCAACAATAAAAAGACAAACGACCCAATTAAAAAAATGGGCAAAAGACTTGAATAGACATTTGGTCAAAGAAGAACTACAAATGGCAAAAAAACACATGAAGAAATGCTCAACATCACTCACGATTAGGAAAATGCAAATCAAAACTACAATGAGATATCATTTCACATCTATCAGAATGGCCACTATTAAAAAGACAGAACTACAAGTGTTGGAGAAAATGTGGAGAGATAGGAACACTTCTTCACTGTTGGGTGGGAATGCAGAATGGTACAGCCACTGAGGAGGACAGTTTGGCAGTTCCTAAAGAAGTTGAAGTTGAATATAGACTTGCCACATGACCCTGCAATGCCACTACTGGGTATATACCCAGAAGAACTGAGAGCAGTGATACAGACATCTGCACCCCGATGTTCATAGCCACATTATTCACCATTGCCAAAAGTTGGAAACAACCCAGGTGTCCATCAACTGATGAATGGATAAACAAACTGTGGTCTCTTCACATGATGGAATATTACGCAGCTGTAAGAAGAAATGAAGTCATAAAGCGTATGACAACAGGGATGAACCTGGAGGACATTATGTTGAGTGAAGCAAGCCAGACACAAAAGGACAAATACTGTATGAATGCGTTACTATGAACCAAGTATATTGTGTAACATATTGTATGATTCAAAAAAATTTTATATGTATCCAGTACATTTAATTGAGAAATGTCTGTATTCAACTGTTTTCTTTTTTGTTTCTGTTTATATTTTCAATTATTAAATATAGCAAATGAAGTTTAAAAAAGAAAGTGAAGGGAGGCACTGTTAATAATAATGATGGTGTAAATTGGGTCTGTCCCAGGCAAACTTGATTACATTAGCAGCCGATGATTTTGTGGAATTATTGTCACTTTTTCAGATTGACAATGTGATTATGTTTATGTTCTTTTTTAAACTATTTATTAGAAAAGAAAATCTTCAGCTTTTTAGTCTCAGGACCCTTTACGCTCCTAAAAATTATTGAGGTCACACCAACTAGGATGGCTGGTAGAAATGTAAAATGGTACAGCTGCTACACGAAAGTCTGACAGTTTGTCAAAGAGCTAAATATAAAGTCAGTGTATGACCCAGAAATTCCCCTCCTAGGTATATAACCAAAAGAATTGAAAACATATGTTTAAACAAAAACTTATGACATGAATATTCATAGCAGCAGAATGCCAAAAAGTGGAAACAACTCAAATGTCCATCAACTGATGAATGGATAAACAAAACATGGTATGTACACACGATGGAATATTAGTCAGCCATAAAAAGTATTGAAGCCCTGATCCAGGCTGTATAGTGGATGCACCTTGGAAACATCATGCTAATTGAAAGAAGCAGACACTGAAGATCATATATGAGTCCATATGTATGAAATAGCCAGAATTGGCAAATCTGTAGAGAAAGAAAATAGACTAGTAGTTGCCAGGCAATGGGGGGTAGGAGGGAATTGGGAGTGACTGCTAATAGGTATGGGATTTCTTTATGGAATGGGGAGAATGTTCTAGAATTACATAATGATGATGGTTGGACAATTGTGAATATACGAAAAGCCACTGAATTGTAAATGGTGAATTTTATGATATGTGAATTAAGGCTTAGTAAAAAAAAATTTTTTTTTAATTACTGAGGACTCCAAAGAGCATTTCTTATGTGAGATAGATACCTAATTTTCCATATTAGACATCACGTTTTTAAAATATTCATCAAGTTCTTTTAAAATAGCAACAAAAAATCTATTACATGTTAAATAAAAAACATATTTTTATGAAAATTAACAATATTTTCCAAGACAGAAAAAGAGTGATGAATGGCATTGTGTTATATTTTTGCAAATCTCTTTCACATCTGGCTCAATAGAAGACAGTCCAAGTCTCAGATCTGCGCTGCATTCAGTCTGTTGTCATATTACATATCTTGTAGCCTATAGAAAACTCCACTGTATACTCCTGAGAGAATAAGAATGCAAATGCCAAATAATAAATTAATATTGTTTTAAAAATAGTTTTGGCTTCAAAGGCACCCGTGTGGTGGTTTGGAACTCTGTGTACCCCAGAAAATCATGTTCTTAACGCTAATCACAAACCAGTTGTAAGTAGGTTGTCATAAGGTTATTTTAGTTAAGTGTGGCCCAGGGTGGGTCTTGCTGGAGTCCTTTATAAACAGGATAAATGCAGAGCGAGAAAGCCACAGAAGCAAGAAGATGAAAGCAACAAAACCTGGAAGAGAAGGGAGGGAAGGACCAGCAGATGCCATCATGCACCTTGCCATGTGACAAAGGAGTCCCAAATCACCAGCAACCATTCTTCAGAAAGAAAGCGTCATCTTGATGAAGCCTTGATTTGGACGTTTTCATAGCCTCAAAACTGCAAGCTTGTAAGCTAATAAGTCCCCACTGTTAAAAGCCAGGAAAGCAGATGTGGCTCAAGCAGTTGGGCGCTAGCCTCCCATGTGGAGGATGGGCTCAGTTCCAGGTGCCTCCTAGAGAAGACGAGCAGCAGACACAGCGAGACAAGGAGCAGACGGATGAAGGAGCCACCCCGGGGGGCAGGGGGGCCGGTGGGGGGGGAGACTAAAAGAAATAAATAAAGTTTGGTGGATTTCACCGGTGAAGCCCTCTGGTTCTGCGCTTTCAAAAAAGAAAAGCCAACCCATTTCATGGTGTATTACTTTCAGTAGCCTAGCAAACATCCCGAAAGGGTCTTGGGAATCACCACATGCTGGGTTAGAAGCACACACATTTATTAACAGTTGAAATGATATGCTGTCGGGTTCTGCTTTAAAATACTCCGTGGGAGGGGAGGTGGTGGAAGGTAGATGAGAAGAGATTACCAGCATATTAACAGTTTTTGGAGCTGGGTGATGGGTCATGGAGTTCTCTGCATCAGTCTCTCTACCTTAGTGTAATTCTGAAATTTTCTATCATGAAAAAATATTTTTGTTGTGGTTGGTTTAATCAATGCCCGTTTAACTGAGCAAAAGACCTTGAGGTAGCTGGTAGGAGGGAAAACCAAGTTAGGGATTGGATGTGCAAAGATACAAAGATGACTCAGACACCGTTCCTACCTTCAAGTTTTCATCTCGTGGCAGACCTAGTTGTGGGAAAAAGCTAGAATAAAGCCATTTGACAAAGAGCCGTCACATTTCATGAGTACCAGGCACCCTGCTCAGTTCTCTACTTACATTTGCTCCTCACGGCATCTGTCATTATCTCCGTTTTGCAGATGAGGAAATTGAAGTTCTGAGAGGTGGAGTAACTTGCCCAAGATCTTACAGCAGAAAGGAGAGCTGCAACCTAAACTTAGGCCCACCTGCCTCAAAGCCTGTGCTCTTTACTGCTCTGCCATTTCTTTCTCAACTCTCCCATTCCACAATCCCACATTATATCCCGCCCCCAGAGGTTTTCAACAGGGGGCCTGGGCAGTGACCTAGGGGAGCCCATAGCATTTCTGAGAACTGATGATAACATCACCAGGGTTTGTCTTCACGCTGCACCTCTCCTCTCATTCAATCCACACAATTTAAATACATAGAGCAGACGTTTTTAATCCATGTTTGCCCTCCTCTCCTTGACTCTTTCTTCCTCCAGTTTTTGGAAAGCAATCTAGCACCATCGCTTTAAACAACCATTTGTAAGGGCGTAGGTTCAATACCATAAGGATAAACAAGGAAATTTATGGAATCGTTCATAGGGCAAAAACTTGAAAACCAATCGAAGACTCAACAGTGGCACAGCCACACCAGGGGATGCTTCTGCCATTTTTTAAGAGAATGAAGCAAAGCTAAACCAGATGACTACGAGGGATTTTCATGAGGTGTTGGTTAAATGATGAAAGTAAGATTCAAGAGATGCTATGATTCCTGCTTTATAAGGCAATGCTTTAAAAACTTTAATGTGGGGAGCAGATGTGGCTCAAGCGGTTGAGTGCCCCCTTCCACATGGGAGGTCCAGGGTTCAGTTCCCAGCGCCTCCTGAAAAAACAAACAACAAGCAAAACAAATGAAAGCACCAACTCAGGGAAGCCCATATGGCTCAGTGGTTAAGCATCGGCTTCCCACATACGAGGTCCCAGTTTCAATCCCTGACACCTGGTACCTCAAAAAAAAAAAAAAAAAAAGCCAACTTAAAGCCCTGTGTATGTAGATACATTCATATGTGCAGGTTTAAGAATTTTTGGGGGTGGTGGATGGTGTTGATGTGGGAGAAAGGAGGAAGAGAGGAAGTTTAAGGAGCTAAGCAAAACAAAAACAAGAGAAAGGAAAGAAAACCAAGTCGCACCTTTTTACAAAGCATTTATGTGATTATGTTTCCATATTTATGTAAAATTATGTATCAGTGTGGTTATGGATAAAGAGATTAAATTTTTAAACTATTTCCTTTAAGGAGAAATGGAAGAATGCAATAAATTCCAAGGATTTTAAGCAATACCTCAGCTGTCCAAAGACCATGTGATTAATTGTGTGGGGTGAAAACTTTTTCATAACAAAAAACAAGTGAGAGATAGTAAAAAAAAAAAAAAAAAAAGAAGCATTTGCTCACCTTCATTCTACCAGGGAAACGTGCATGGCAGTATTCCAACTCTGTCTTTCAAAGTTCATATGGTACAAACATGCTTAATAATAGGATTTTGAAACACACTATAGGATAATTACTGTTTGAAGCAAGAGCTACTTTTCTGAATACAGGCCCAGTGGGAAAATGATAGCACAGTATTTGCATCCCTTGCAAGACTGTTCAGAATAAGGAAACCACTACATCCTTTTGTGTATGAAGCTACAATATTTATCAGTGATTGCGAAGGCAGTTTGGGCTACAGAGTATACTATTTTGAAGGCTCACATGTTTATAAAATTTGTAGTAATAGCACCAAATGACTCTTAAAAGAATGAAATCCTTTTTGAGGGAGCTAAAAACAAAAGAATACAGGGGGAGCAGATGTAGCTCAGTGGTCGAGTGCCTGTATCCCATGTACAAGGTCCTGGGTTCAATCCCCAGCACCTCCTTAAAAAAAAAAAAAAAATGCAGTAGTTAAAAAAAATAAAACTATAAGTAAAATAAAACAAACAAAAAAGAATACAGTAAATATGAAATATCTATCAAAATGACAAAGTCATAGCCATGTTGAAAAGCTGACTAAACGAGTCTGTCTTTACCATGATACAAATCTAATCTCTTTCCAATGTATCTTTCTGCCTTCTAACATTCTAGGATTATTTGTCTTATTTTTCAAGTCTATGCTCTCGGTTCAATATTTCTACAAAAATCTATCTATCTATCTATCTATCTATCTATCTATCTATCTATCTATCTATAATTGAGATATTATATGATCTGAGGACATCTTACCCAAAGATAGTCCTTCCTCAAGGGCCACGGATCTAGCTCGCCTGTTCTTCTTTGAGACACTCGCTCCAATTATTCCTTTTCTATCTTCTCTGCTCACTCATTTCCATTAATGCTCCAAAATGTTCTCTGTATTCCATCTTTAAAACGTTCTCCCTGACTCCATGTTCCTCTCCAACAACTGCCCTATTTCTCTGCTCAAAAAAATGTTTAAAATGAAACAAAATAAAGCACACACACAAAAACCCCACATAAGGTGTCTCCAATTTCCCACTTATCATTTGCTTAATTTTCTTTCTTTTTATTATGGGAGATTTCCTTAGTTGCTATGTCTCCTAAACCTTTTTAAAGTTTATAATAGCCCTATCTCCCTTAAAAAAAAAAAAAAATTCCATTTACTTTTTGAAAAAAATAGGAACAGTCACCCTGTAAAAGGCTGGAAAATTGGGATTTGGTAGACTGCTTCCTCTTGGTGTCATTTAATTTTTCCCCCTATCTCCCCCATTTCCTGTAAAGAGCTAGTTAGATCTGGAGGCAGGATTAAATTCAGGATGAATTTTGGGGACTGGTACCGTTTGTATACCTCTTACTCTATCACAGGACGTATATAATGTCTGATTATCCCACTGTTATTGATGATAAGCTAGATCTCTCTCTTATAAAGTTCCCCATCAAACTCTCCCTTGGTGGTTTTAGAAGCCGTCAATGAGCCTTGCTTAACTCCATTATTTCACTGGGGGTTACAAAACGGTGATTTTCTTTTCTTAAAAATATATATATTTTTATTTTTTTTAAAGATTTATTTTATTTATTTATTTCTCTCAACCCCCTCGTTGTTTTTCACTTGCTGTGTCTGTTCATCTTCCTTGTTACTTTACGAGGTATCAGGAGCCGAACCTGGAACCTCTGATGTGGGAGGGAGGTGTCTAATCACTTGAGCCACCTCTGCTCCCTGCTTAGTTGTGTCTCTCATTCTGTTTTTCCTCCCCGCGTCCCTTGTTACATCATCTTGTTGCGTCAGCTCGTCATGCCTGCCTGTCGCATCAGCTCACTGTCTTCTTTAGGAGGCACCAGGATCCTCTGCTCCCTGCTTTATCATATCTCTCATTATGTTTTTTCTTCTTGTGCCTCTTGTTGTATCAGCTTGCCATGCCTGCCCATGGCAGCAGCTTGCTGTCTTCTTTAGGAAACACTGGGATCCGAATCAGTGACCTCCCATGTGGTAGGTGGGAGCCCAGTTGCCTGAGTCACATAGGCTTCCCTGATTTTCTAATTCTATGATTTCTTTTGCACTTGTTACCTGGAATTCTTCTTCCTATTCTTCTTTTTTTTTTTAACAAATCAATTTTATTGATACATATTAATACAGCATACAATTCATCCAAAGGGTACAATCAATGGTATTTGGTATAATCACATAGTTGTGCATTTATCACTTCAATCATTATTAGAGCATTTTCATTAATTCAATAATAATAATAAACATAATAATAAACAAACAAACAAGAAAATTCTTTACCTCTCAATCTCTTTATGTTTCCCCTGCTGTACATAGCTGCTATTTCTGGCTATTCTTGCACAATTATTTATTTATTTATTAAGCAGTTTCATTGAGATATATTCACATACCCTATGATCTATCTAAAGTGAATAATCAATGGCTTTTAGTATAATCACAGTGTTGTGCATTCATCATAACAAAAAATTTTGAATTATTTCACTACTCCAAAAAGAAAAACTCCACATCCCTTAGCAAGCCTTCCCTATCCTACATAATCACTAATCAAATTTCATCTTTATAAATTGATTTATATTTAAATTGTATATATTTACATTTAAATATTGTATATAATATGTTACACAATGTACTTGGTTCATAGTAACGATTATACAGTATTTGTCCTTTTGTGTCTGGCTTGTTTCACTCAACATAATGTCCTCCAGGTTCATCCATGTTGTCACATGCTTTACAACTTCATTTCTTCTTACAGCTGCATAATATTCCATCTGTGAATACACCACAGTTTGTTTATTCATTCATCCGTTGATGGAAACCTGGGTTGTTTCCAACTTTTGGCAATCATGAGTAACGCCTCTATGAACATAGGTATGCAGATATCTGTTCATGTCACTGCTATCAGTTTTTCTGGGTATATACCTAGTACTGGTATTGCCAAGTCACATGGCAAATCTATATTCAACTTCTTTAGGAAATGCCAAACAGTCCTCCACAGTGGCTGTACCATTCTACATTCCCACCAATAGTGAATAAGTGTTCCTGTCTCTCCACATCCTCTCCAACACTTGTGGTTCTCTGTCTTTTTATTTTTATTTTTTTTTTTTTTTTTTTTTTTTTTTTACCGGGAGGACCCGGGGATCGAACCCGGGTCCCTCCATATGGGACACGGACGCCCAACCAGTTGAGCCACATCCAACCCCTCTGTCTTTTTAATAGTAACCATTCTGATAGGTTACTATCAGAAATGATATTTCATTGTAGTTTTGCATTTCCCTAATCATTAATGTTGTTGAACATTTTTTCATGTGTTTTTTTGCCATTTGTATTTCTTCTTTGGACAAATGTCTATTGGGTCTTTTGCACATTTTGTAATTAGGTCGTTTGTCTTTTTATTGTTGAATTGTAACATCTCTTTATATATCCTGTATATTAAACCCTTATTGGACATGTGATTTCCAAATATTTTCTCCCATTGAGTTGGCTGCCTTTTCACCCTTCTGACAAAGTCCTGTGAGGTGCAAGAGTGTTTTGAGGAGGTCCCATTTATCTATTTCTTTTCTTTTGGTGCGGGTGCTTTGGGTGTAAGGTCCAAGAAATCACCACGTACCACAAGGTCTTGAAGATGTTTCCCTACATTTTCTTCTAGTAGTTTCATGGTCCTGGCTTTTATATTTAGGTCTTTGATCCGTTTTGAATTTATTCTTGTATAGGGAATGAGATAAGGGTCCTCTTTCATTCTTTTGGTTATAGATATCCAGTTCTCCCAGCATCATTTGTTGAAGGGACCATTTTGTCCCATTAACATGGACTTGGTAGGTTTGTTAAAAACCAGTTGACGTTAGGGGTGAGGGTTTGTTTCTGGAGTCTCAATTCTATTCCACTGATCCATGTGTCTATCTTTATGCCAGTACCGTGCTGTTTTGACCACTGTAGCTTTGTAATATGTTTCAAGGTCAGACAGTGAAATTCCTCCTATGTCGCTCTTCTTTTCTATTTTGCTTTTGGCTATTCAGGTACATTTTCCCTTCCAAATAAATTTGGTAATTGCCTTTTCTATTTCTGTAAAGCAGGCTGGAATTCTTCTTTAGGATAGAACTTTCCCTCAACAGCTAGTTAATTGATCACCCTGAACTTCAGTTTGGACAAGAAAAGTAGGACGAATGCTTCATTTTCTCCCTTTATTTACCAATTTTCAGAATAATGAGTTAGTAAAGCCCTAACAACCTTGCATGGATACCTTGCCATTTGATTGTTGCTGTTATTTTCATATAATCTCACAGAATTTTGAAGAGTTGACAAGTGTTCTTCCATGGTCATTATTCTTTTTCATGCTCAAGTAGTCCCATCTTTTGCCATTGAGAGTCTATTCATTTTGGCTCCTCTCTCCTTTTGTAATGACCTAGTAGTCTTGGATCAATTCTTTGCTTTTTAGCATGACAAAATTGAATCAAATTTTTTTTGCAAAGATCCTTGGTTCCTTCTAAGGGGAAATACTATTTAAAGGCTATAATCTGACCATTGACTGTACACTTTGGGTGGACTGTATGGTATGTGAAAAAGTTTGTTTTTTTTTTTTTTTAAAAAAAAGGTGTAGTCTAAACACAGATACGCCATTGCTCCTGTATCTTTATTGGTTTTAAGCTTCTATGCCTTTGTGCAAATATCTAGGAAATACATGTTCTTTAGAGAAAGAAAATAAATCATAGACTCATGTTAACATTTCCAATTCAAATTTCAGATTACTCCTCTAATATGAGACAAATCTTCTTTGCTTTCACTGAAAAGTCTGATTCCTACCAACACTAACATAAATGCTATTGGCTTTATCCTACAATGTACAAGTAAAGGTATTAAAATAGCAAGTGTTATTACTAAACATAAGATTACGGAATGCAAGTTAAGATTTCTTTACTATTCTTTTTGTCTTTGGGATACACCTTATAGATAAATATAGACAATTACAATCAAACACTGTGTTTCAAGTCACTTTAAATACTTTTTTCTGTATAGCTATGCTACCAACATGTAGATTCATTTCTTTTTGTCTCTTCAATTTTTTAGGAATGGCTTTCTTTCTTCTCATTCACTTTTTTTTTCTTTTCTTCTCATTCATTTTTAACACTCTTAATTCTGCCTCCACCTACCAATGCATAAAAACAGGTCTTTCGGGCAGCGGATGTAGCCCAAGTGATTGGGCTCCCGTCTACCATATGGGAGGTACAGGGTTCGAATCCTGGTGCCTTTCAGTGAAAAGCAAGCTGGCCCGTGAGGAGAGCTGACCCGTGTGGAATGCTGGCCGGCGCAGGAGTGCTGGCCCGCATGGTGAGCTGCCTCACGCAGCAAGATGACGCAACAAAAAGAGACACAGAAGAGAACAATAGGAGACACAGCCGACCAGGGAGCTGAGGTGGCACAAGAGATTCAGCACCTCTCTCCACTCTGGAAAGTCCCAGGATTGGTTCCTGGTGCCGCCTAAAGAGAAGACAAGCAGACACAGAAGAGCACACAGAGAGCAGACAGCCAATGCAAAAACAATGGGCAGGGGCCGGGGGGCGGAGAGAAATAAATAAATCTTAAAAACAACAACAACAACAAAATAAAATGGGTCTTTGTCAGGCCACCAATAGCCTTAGTTGCCAAATTCAGTGAACACTTTCATAGTTCTCTTTTTTTTTTTTTTTAAAGATTTATTTATTTATTCATTTATCCTCCCCTTGCTGCTTGTGCTCGCTAAGTCAGCTAACCAGGCCGTGCGGGCGGGCTTGCCTTCACCAGGAGTTCGATTCCCGGGGCCTCCCATATGGTAAACAGGAGCCCTACTGATTGAGCCACAGCCGCTTCCCTCTTTTTTGATCATAAGGAAACTTTGACTCTTGGCTCTTCTCTCTTTAAAACCTTTCCTTCTCTTGCTTGCAGTGAACCCCATCCCTCCTGGTTCTCCTTGTACCCCTCTGTCCGTTCCTTCTCCTTTCCCAGCTCCCATGCTTTCTTCTGATCTCAAAAGGTAGCTCCTCAGGGCTTTGTCTTAGACCCTATTCTTTTTTTTTTTTTTTTTTTTTTTGTTATTATGGGTAAAAATCAAAATTCTCACAATACATACAAACATTTGTAAAATGATATATAAATATATATGCATATATGTGTATTTGCTTACAAAAATGTTATTTATATATATATATATATATATACATATATTTTAAGAGGTGCTTAGATTACCTAGACCCTATTCTCATCTCTTAACCTTCTCTCCCCAAGTCATATGCTTCCCCGGGCCTTCAATACCATCTACAAGTTGAGACCTCACTCTAGAACTCCTGCCTAGACCCACCACTGAGCTTCAGAATCTTACATGCAAATTCTTGCTGGGTGTCTCCTTTTGTATGTCTTACAGGTAAATTTGACATTGGCATCTTGCCCTCCAAAGGTATTCATCCTAAAATTGCCTCACTCTTATTGAGTTATTTAAGTTATCAACCTGAGAGCCATCCTTGCTAACTCTGTCTCCCCACATGCAGTCTATTAGCAAGGCCTATTTGTTTTATCTCTAAAATATATCTTGAATGCATTCATTTTTCTTTACTGCTACTATCACCCATCTCAGTCCAAATACCACCTTACCTGACCCTCTCAAATAGGCTTCTAATTGGCCTCTTTGCTTCCATTCTTGTCCCCCATTCCATCTCTATGAAAAACTCCAACTACTGTCCATTCTCTGCCTAAATCCCATCATCATAAATTAAAACTCTTTTTTTTTTTTTTTAAAGATTTTATTTTATTTATTCATTTATCCCCCCCCTTGCTGCTTGTGCTCGCTGGGTCAGCCAACCATGCCGTGCAGGCGGGCCTGCCCTCACCAGGAGGCCCCCGGGAACCGAACCCGGGGCCTCCCATATGGTAAACGGGAGCCCTACTGATTGAGCCACAGCCACTTCCCATAAATTAAAACTCTTTACCATGGCTACAAGGCCCAGCATGAGCTGACCCTGAATCCCTTCAACCTTATCTTGTAGCACTCATCCCCCTCTCACTAAGCTCCAATCACACCACCTTTCTTTAGTTTCTCCAACAATTCAAGCTCTATTCCGCCTCAGAGTTCCCACATTTGTTCTTCCTTCTGTCTGCAGTGGACTTTCCCCAAATCTTGTCATCCTTCTGGTCTCAGCTTAAATGTTCCTTGCTCAGAAAGGCCTTCCTTGTCTCCCCAGTTTAATTTAGGTAGGTCCTGCCTACTTTATGGTTGGTATATCTCTCTCTATATATATATGTTTGCTTAGTATCCATATCTCCCATCAGACCATAAGCATCCTGGAAATAAGGACCATTGCATTGTGTTTACCAGTGTCTTAGTTTTGTCATAAATACCCCACAATGGATTGGATTACACAAGTATTTATTGGCTTACAGTTTCAGAGGACAGAAGTCCAACCTCAGAATATTGGCAAGACTTGCTTTCTTCCCAAAGATTGAGGCATTCTGGTGCTGGCTTCCTGGAAATCCTTGGGATTCCTTGACTTTCTGTCACATGGGGATGTCCTCTCATTTTTCTTCCATGTTCCCTCTGACTTCCAGCTTCTGGTTCCTCCCTATGACTTTCTCTGACGATATCTGAATTTCTTCTGCTTCTAAAAGACTTCAGTAACCCATTTTAAGGCTCACCCTCATGCAGTTGGGCCACATCTTACCTAAAATAACATCTTCAAAAGGTCCTATTTACTACATGAAAGATAACAGATCTGACAGTGATTTTTTTTTTTAATTTTTTGTTGTTGTTAGTTTTTTTATTTTACTATTGTTATTTTTTGTTGGCTTTGTTTTTGGTGAGGTTTTGGGTTACAGAGGCGTTGAACCTGTGATAGGGGAGGCTCACTGGTCTGGGTGTCAGTGGTGGGGGGATGCAGTGTGTGGGGGTGTGCCTGGGGCATGCTTCTGTGTAGTGAGTATGTTTATGTGGTTAGGGGGTGTTGTCTCGGTGGGTGGAGACCCATAGAATAATGGACGGAATATTGAATTCCCATCCTGGCAAGTTCTGTTACATTATCTCATAGTATGGCAAGTATCTCTAGAGTACATGGGCAGTGCCTAGCAAAAGAGGGAGGACCAATGCCCCAGACCCTTGATATTGATGCTTGTACTTATGAATCTTGTTCTTGTGAATTGAAACTTGGTCAGGCAATATATATTGTCTAAGAGTTACCTCCCAAGGGCCTCCTTATTGCTCAAATGTGGCCTTTCTCTAAGCCAAACTCAGCATGAAAATTCACTGCCTTTCCACTCCCCCACCCCAGACATGGGACATGACTCCTGGGGATGAGCCTCTCTGGCAGTGAGGGATTAATACCAAGTGCCAACTAATGATGTATTTGAAGAAAAACCTAGACCAAAAAGGGGAAATATTAAATGCAAATGAGTTTTTATGGCTAAGAGGTTTCAAAATGAGTCAGGAGGTCATTTCAGAGGTTACATTTATGTACTTCTTAGGGAGCTCTCACTGTCTGCCATAGTAAACAGTGCCTGAAGTAGGGGTGATTCTAGGGGCTCTATAAACTTCTAGATACTATAGGCAGGGAAGATAACCCCAGAAAATCAGCACCCCATCAGTGGGCCTTAACTTGGAATATATAATAACCCATCGCTCCCAATGTATCAGAGTTAGACTCATGTATAATTTTCCTACACATGGCTCTTCTATCCCATTTGTTTGAACCTATAATTAGCATTATACCCATTAAATATATGTCCCAGAGGCTTACATCTTCTGGCTGTTCATAGGCCAGGTGAGCCCTGAATCTCAGCAGAGTTGCATCCAACACCTGCTCACCAGTTCATTAGACTCACCCACGACAACTAACAAAACGATGAAGATGGACAACGCCCATCCTAACAAGCAGAGAGTATCTGCAACTGCAAGCAAGACAGTTCCATCTATCTCCCCATGGTATCTAAGCCCCACCTCAATTGGAAGCAGAGTGGGCATCAACATCCCAAACTTCTCAAGATAGAGGAACAAACAAACATTAGTGGGGAATGCAACTATGGACTAAAGTAGACTTATTATTATTCTAGTAATGGAAGAACTTGTAACATTGATGTAAAGACAGTGGTCACCAGAGGTTCTGAGGGGAGAGGGAAGAATAGATGTAACATAGGGCATTTGGGGGACACTGGAATCATTCTGCATGATATTGCAATGACAGATACGAGCCATTATATATTTTGTCAAATCTATAAAATTTTGCAATGCAGAGTGTAAAACATAATGTAAACTATAGACCATGCTTAGTAGCAATGCCTCAATATGTGCTCATCAGTTGTAACAAATGTACCACACTAATAAAAGATGGTGTTAATGGGTA
The DNA here is from genome assembly GCA_026826555.1 of Tolypeutes matacus. Lineage (NCBI taxonomy): Eukaryota > Metazoa > Chordata > Mammalia > Cingulata > Chlamyphoridae > Tolypeutes > Tolypeutes matacus. The sequence goes on along the minus strand of JAKSZT010053830.1, from coordinate 15,564,561 downwards.
AAAGTGTGGGAGGGGGAAGAGGTGGGGTATATGGGAATTCCCTATATTTTCAATGTAACATTTATGTAATCTAAAGCTTCTTTAAAAATAAAGAAAAAAATTTTTTTTAAAGATCCTATTTACAATGGTTTCACAGCCAGAGTAACGCAGATCAAGACCATGAACTAAGGAAACGGACGTGGCTCAAGAAGTTCGGCGTACGTCTATCATATGGAGAGACCGGGGTTCGATCTCTGGGACCTCCTGGTAAAAAAAAAAAAAAAAAAAAAAAGACCATGAACTAAATCAGGGTACATAATTCAGTCCACCATATCCAGTGCTTGTACAGTGACGGGCACATGGTAGGCATCCAATAAATATATGTTGGCCATTGAATACGTTTAATGAATTTTAAATATGTGTTCCTCAATATTTGACTGTAAAATGAGTCAGGTTTCTCTACAAATCATATTAAATGGATGTCAGCCATGTCAACATAGTTTCAATAGTTGTAAGCAAATTCCAAATGTAGTATATGTGACATAGTATATACTCAATAAGGGACAGCTGTATTTATTAGGTCAATTTGGTGGAGATACACAGGTTTCTTATTTCTTATACCTTCCATTTATTCTCTTTATTTGGCTGCATAATTCCCTATGATTTTAGAAAGAAAAATTGCTCATATTTAAATAAGACTGAGTTTTTCATATACCTTCTTTTATTTACTCTTTTTAACCAAACTCTTTGGCAGTTACGATTGTCTCTGTTTTACAGAGGAGAAAAGTGGGGTTTAGAGAGGGTAAGGAACTGGCCAGGGTCTCTCAGCTAATCAGAGGCAGAGTTGGGTCAAAATCCATTCTCTGAATTCCAATTGTAAGTTTGTGTATTCCACTATAAAACTTAATCTCACAATGAGAAGCAGAAGGAAAAGTACCCGTGATTTCCTAAAACACAGCTATGTTTCATTGCTTAGAATTTGTTTCTCAAATACTGAGGCTTTCCTCCCTTTAAAACGAATAACTACAAATAACTCATCCAAAATGTTCTTTCTTCATCTGTGCTAGCTTCATGCATTTGTTTGTAAACAAGACTTTCAAGAAATTAATTCTAATTGCTTTATTCGATTGGCATGTCTCACTTTAAGAAAAGCTTATTTTATATGAAGATATCAAGTGTTTCAAAATATATAAATTAAAAAGTGGAAAAAAAGCCTTAACTCTCATTTTAAAGGATTTTTTGATCTAAAAAAACTCAACATAGAATTCCTTTAAATAATGAAATCTGATTGGCACACTTAAGGCAATTATTCAGTTCAATGGGCACAATTTTCAGAACACAGTAAAGCAGGGGCGTCTGTAATGCATTACCTGGCAGCAAAGTCTATGCCTCTCATGTTTCTCAATATGAATGTATAGCTTTTAATCTTTCAAACCTGTAATGAGTTTGTGGGATTACTGTCTTTTTGTATCCTGAGCATTTAATAAAAGAAGAGTCTGCCTCTTTGCAGAATAATTAAGCTTAAGATGTGACATTCCAATACAGATGCCCCCCAGTTGGCGTTTTTCCTTTCAAAAAGTTCACTTAGAGTGGTGCTTAAAAGATAATTCTAACTTGCTAAATTTAGGGTATGGAAAAAATCCAAAAAAGAATAATCTATGGGTAATTGTGCAAGAAATGTTAATATGTGCCGTAGAGACTGGTTGTCCTATACTCTTGATGAATTTCTCTGTGTGTGTATGTGTGTATGCTTCTCTCTCTTGTTCTCGTTCTCTTTTTGGCTTGACACACAAAATGTAATTTAGCAAGAAGGTTAAAGGTTACCTGAAGCAGTGAAGAGCCCTTTCTCACCATCAATACATTTTAAATATAAAACAATTTCATATCTGAGTTATTCTTGAAACCACCCTGAAGTCAGAGCTGCTCATCTAAATGTATCAGCAATTTTTCAGATAAAGCTTATCTTTATAGTCAAGGAAGATTTCGGGTCATACTCAATATGATGCGCATCAGAATTCCCTACAAATGACATATTAAACAGATATCAGCCATGTCAACATAGTTTGCTGTGGAAGTTAATATGAGGAACTGTGCCAATGCCTGAAATTTACCTTGAAATACATTTTTAAAAAAGAGCTACGTTGATTATGCATAGAAGGAAGGAAGGAAGGATAGACAGACAGACATGTGATTTGGCGAATGTAGCGAAATGTTCATTGGTGAATCCAGTGGTGAGCATGTGGATGTTCTCTCTAAAACTCCTTCTACTTGAAAAGGATGGAGGCGGCAGGTCCCAAGGTTAGCGAGGATCCACACCCTCGCCCCCCGCAGCACTCCTGGGGTGCTGACTGCTGGGTGGGCTCTGGACAGCCTGGGCCAGGCACGTCAGCAAGCACACTCCAATCTAGCGCCAAAGTGACAGCTGCTGGGCCTTTGGGAGCCACAGAACAGAGAGCTCAGTGCTTAAACAGAGTGGCCAGAAGGGTGGAGGGGGGTTGAGCTGTGAGACCCATGAACAAGCCTGGGAGGAAAGAGAGCATCCAGACAGGGTGTGGACTTACCATTACCTTAGGACGTGAATAGCTCAAGGTCAAAGGCAATTCGTTTTTTTTTTTTTTTTTCAAAGATTTATTTATTTTTTATCCATTCCTTCCCCCTCCCCCGTTTTTGCTGTTTTTGTGTCCATTTGCTGGGCAACTCTCTGTCTGTTTCCTGCCATCTCTTCTCATCGTTCTCTTCCTGTCTTCACCGGGATTTGATCCTCGGAAACTCCGATGTGGGATGGAGGCGTCCTACCACCTGCACCATCTCAGTTCCTGGTTTTTCGGCGCGTCTCGTCTTGGCTCTCCCTTGTGTCACTCTCCTGTTATGTCATCACCTTGCTGCGTGGCTCACGGGGCCTTGGGGGCTCACCCACTCATGGGGCCTGGTGGCCTGTGCACCTTCTATATTCCTTTTATTTTTTTTATTTTTTTATTTTTACCAGGAGGTTCCAGTGATGGAACCCAGGTCCCTCCATATGGGAGACTGACGCCTAACCATTTGAGCCACATCCACCCCCCTCAAAGGCAATTTAAAGGGAAGAAAAGAATATATTTCTAGAATGTCTGAGTTTATGACCAAGATACATGCTTATAATGTAATGTTGAAGACTACGTGTAAGTTGCTTACCCTTTAGTCTTATTTTCCCCCCAGATTTAAAATACTCCAGTTTTTGCTTCTTGGGACTTTTTATAGCTTATCTGTTTTTTCTACAGACATAAAATCTGAGTAAAATAATCCAGTAGAGATTTGGTCAATACTGAGTACAGAAGAGGGGATGATTTCCTGCATCATGATAGTCATGTTATTGCACTTTACATTTGTTTTGATTTTTTGACTTATACCCAACTTGATGTCCACTCTGCTTTGCAGACCAATTTCTCCCATATTTAAACAAATCTAGGTTTTCCTTCATTTGGATTTGAGTTTACTGGCCTCCCTCACATTTCATCATTTCTTTAATGTATCAAAGTCCCCATGAATTCTATTCCTGATTTTGAAAGCATTTGTCACCTTTTTGAAATTTAATGGACATACATAATATTAAACATTAAGAAGGTCAGAACTGGTCCCTGGGAGAGCTTACGCCAGCTTTTGGGTGTAAACCCTTAAGGATTTGTGTGCCTTTTGAACCATTCATGACAATCATGGCTCATCAGGAGGGTTTAGTGCTGTCAGCAGTTATTTGAGAGTAGGCTGCAATGAAGAAAAAAGGGCAAGGAAGGGGAAGGGGAAGGAACAGGGAAGAAAAGTAGACAAGAAAAAAAGAAAAACATGCTGATGTATTGCACCAGTGGATCAATGAATGCTCAGGAGCCATCAAAAAAGTCTTCTTCTACCTCCTGGTGCTGTTACTTAAGTTTCTCATTCATCTCCAGACCTCATGCCCTGGTTTGATGTTGAGAATGACATGGAGAAACAGACGTGGAAGCTATGCCTAATTCACAAAGGTGGATCAGTCATGGCCTCCTGACTACATAGGCTGCCAGTTTGTCAGCAGAACTAAATAGGCATGGTGTGTTTTCAGTGGGATCAATAGAATCCAATACTATTGATTGTCTAGGGTGTGTTAAACAGCTTGAGTTTTCCATGAATGGCATTGTTCTACAAGCCCATGTCACTGGTCATCAGTTTTTCCTTCATATCCCCAATTTAATCACATATGACCCTCTGAACTTGTATATATGGCTTCAACAGAAGAATCACCTGAGAGAGTGATACAGTCAGTGGCACTTAAGAGGTTACTATCAGTGAGACAAAAGAGGGTGGAAAAAAGAAAGACAGAGGTAGGGGCTTAGTGTAGGAAGAAAAACAAAACAAAACATGGCAACGTTGGGGAGGCATAAAAAACTCTAGTACGATGGGGTTGGCAGTTAATACCCAAACCCAGCAGGTCTACCACAATCTCTCCTGAGATTTAACCAACAGCATAAAAGAGCTCAAGGAAGACTCCTGTTTCCCATCAACTTTGGGAGGATGCAGTCTCTGAAGGCTCTGACCCTTCTCACTCGAGTGGTCCAGTATGTCATGGCTTGCCCCCTTTTTGGGCCCATCTATCACCATCTTCTTTATCCTTTTAGTGGGGCCAGGTATCTTCAACATTCTAATTAAGTTTATTTCTTAGAGAATCAACGCCTTATTAGTTAGGTGGGGATTTCATCTAGCTCCAACCAGGGTGCCGGACCCGTCTTCCCTCAACCACAATAGAAGAGCCAGAGAGGTTTATGCCATGTCAGGCAGGGACTACTGCCCTAACCAGACAGAAGAGTGACCATCGCCCCTCAGCACCCCCTTAAGAATAAGGATGTGAACTCTCTAAGGGGAGAATTGAGGTAGGTTAGTACAGGGAAACGAGAAGACGAGCCACAACATGGTCGACAGACAACATGGCCATGAAGACCCCGCCAAGAACTTGCCCTTGACCTTGAGGTCCCAGTTGGGACTTTTCTGGGGCCGAGGGGAGGCCCCGGATAGTCCAAACAGGCCTCACCACTGGCCCCCACCATTGGTGGGGTAACCAATAACAGCTGGGGCCCCTCCCCTTAGCATTAGCAAGGGGAGAAATAATCAATAGCTTAAAAGGTGACCACACAAGCCAAAGCCCGCCCTCTCTGCCTAGAGGAGCCACACCTTCTCTCCCATTTCTCAGCAAGCTCCGTTCTTCCCCCCATTTCCCAATAAATTCTTTCTACTGGTCAAACCAAAAATAATAAAAAAGACCCCAGTTAGAAAGAGAAAAGCCCTGGCATGGGGAGAAGGGGAGGCTGGACGTACTGTGAAGTTTGGATGGATATAAGAACTGATGGGAGAGAAGGGCGACTGGAGGGCACCACTCTAAAGGGACCCGTTGTCCAAATACATAGCATCCTGAGATTTTATTTATTATTATTTTTTTACCGGGAGGTCCCGGGGATCGAACCCAGGTCCCTCCATATGGCAGACGGATGCCCAACCATTTGAGCCACATCCGCCCCCCAATACTGAGATTTTAAAATTCTGCCCCACAGGAGTTCTGAGTTTCTCATCCCCAATTCAGTTGCCCATTTCATAGATGGGGGGTTCACATAAGATTTCTATACAAGGCGAATATTCTCGCTGTCCTGATTTTGTGAAAATCAGGGTAGGCTAAACATTTGCTATATTAGAAACCATGCATGTGTCCCCAGACCTAGTTTTTCTCCCTAGGTCTGGTTTTTGGAATGCTGGTGATAAACTAAGGCTGATTTATTATATGACCATCCTGTACGGGAAAAGACTGTAACTTTGGGTATCTTTGGTGAACCTTAAGAGATATAGCAGGGGGATGGATGTGGCTCGGGTGGTTGGGCATCTGTCTCCCATATGGAGGGACCTGGGTTCGATCCCCGGGACCTCCCTGTAAAAATTTTAAAAAAGAAAAATATAGAAAGGTGCGTAGGCCATCAAACCCTATGAGTGGGTGAGCCACCCAGACCCTGTGAGTGGGTGCGCCATCAGGCCCCACGAGCCACGCAGCAAGATGATGATGCAACAGGAGAGTGACACAAGGGAGAGCCAAGACGAGATGCACTGAAAAACCAGTAACTAAGGTGGCACAGGACGGCACAGGTGGCACAGGACGCCTCTCTCCCACATCGGAGATTCTGTGGATCGAATCCCAGTGAAGACAGGAGAAGGATGAGAAGAGAGGACAGGAAACAGAGTTGCCCAGCGAATGGACACAGAAACAGCAAAAACGTGGGGGGTGGTGGTAATAATGGATAAAAATAGAACCTTAAAAAAATGTATAGGGGAGGACGATATGAACTATAGTTAGGAGTAATACTTTGATGATGCTTTTTCATGATTTGTTAAATGTTTCTCAACAATGCAGGGTGTGTGTGTGGGGGGGGCGGCGATGTGTGGGAGCCCTGTATGTTATCCATGTTTGTTTTGTAAGATCACGATGTTTACTGAACACATAGTTTATGTATATTCACATATGAATGATATACTTCAATAAATTCTTTTAAAAAGAAAAAAAGTGCAACACACACATACAAAAAGATTTCAAGTAATCCACTGTGGAGTTAGAACATTTTTTTTAAACCTGTGATCCTTGACAATGGGCAAGCATACAAACCGTTTGACAATTATCCAGGGCTTTTGTCTTCCATGACTTCATCAGCCAGGAACTACCCTCATGCTACTTCCCTGAGTATTTCCATGGAGAGCAACTTGCTTCTGAAGCTACATGGAGCAGTGAAACGGAGAGTGAACCTAAATCTGCACCATTTGATTTTGTGCCCTTTTTGCTCATTGTCTGAGATTACAGGTAAGCCATTAAGCTCTCCTCAGCATTCTTTTCCTATCCGTAACTCAAAGGGGTATATAGGGAAAGGAAAGCAAAGGTATTTTGTGAAATAACTTGGCAGGTAGGTGCTCATTATCTATTGAATAGAAGTCAGGATCTTGGTGATGTAAGATTATCACCCCAAATTTTCCTTGAAAAAAAATGCTTTTAGAAATTCATTTCTTCAGTAATGAAAACAGTACTAGGTATTCTCCAGTTGTCCATAAATATTTCATGCACTGAGAAAATCATTGGCTATGCTCCCAAAATGGTGTCCAGGGTTTTTAAAAGCCAGATCTAAAGTTCATGGCTCTCATTTCAAGTCCTAAGTTCCTGGCACCGTACAGAAGGAATCTCAGAAGCCCCAGCTTTTCCTCACTTAAAATTTTTTTAAGTTTTATTTATCATTCCCCCTCCCCCTGCTGTTTTTGTGCTCGCTGTCTGTTCTGTGTCCATTCGCTGTGTGTTCTTCTGTGTCTGCTTGTCTTCTCTTTAGGCAGCACCGGGAAGCAACCTGGGACCTTCCGGAGTGGACTAGAGGTGCTCAATCTCCTGTGCCACCTCAGCTCCCTGCTCTGCTGCATCTCTAATGAGATGTCCTCCTGTGTCTTTTAGTTGGCTCATCTTGCTGTGCCAGCTCTCCTTCACCAGGAGGCCCTAGGAATCAAACCCTGGACCTCCCATAGGATAGACGGAAGCCTGATCACTTGAGCCACATCTGCTTCCCTCAATTCAACTTCCTAACAAATTGTTTGCACTCTTCCATGCCTTTGCCAATGCTACTTTCTTTCAAGACTCAACTCAGGTACCATCTCCCCTCTCCCAGGACCCTTGATCTCACTTCCACACAAGTTGAGCTAAGGGACCTTCTGCTCACCCACAGCTTGCTCAACCCAGATACAGTGCTCACTGGTTTCCCAAAGGCATGGGCTGTTCTTGCTTCCAGGTGCTCTAGAAATAAATGCTGGAGTAACAAGACCACACTAATGACTATGAATTTGGGACTTGTGGTCAGCTGTTGCCGATTCCTCCATGACAAGCTAAAAATATCCTGGCTTCCCTTCTGTGCTCTGTAGAAGCATTCTATCCAAGTGTGTCGAAGCACTAAAAATACTACAAGGCATTTTCACCGTCATTTTGACTTCAGGACACCGATATTCAACTTTGTAAATAGATATTTTAGTGCCAACATTTAAATCAGAATTATGCCAACACTGATGAGTTTTCCGTAAGAAGGGGAAGTGGTGAGGCAGGAGATGGTGGTGAAGTCTGTGTAGTAGATCATTTTCCCCACCTCAGCCGCCAAAGCATCCACAATGCCACCATAGTGAAGCAGGCTGGCAGTGCCAGAGGAAGAGAGGCCCTCAGTGAAGAAAGAAAGGCTCAGACCGTTGCAGGGCTGGCAGCAGTGAGTAGGGCATGGGAGCTTTCAGGAGGAGCAGGGGCTACACCCTCAGAAGCCAGTAGCTGAGGGGCTGTGGGTGGGGAAGGAGACTGCAAGAAAAGGACGAGTAGGGGCCAGAGACGCCACCAAAATAGATGCCAATGACTTCACAAGGACTGTCAAGTTCCCCAGCTGCACCTTGGGGCTGCCCAGCTCAGCTCGACTTGTGCCAGCAGCCTGTGGTATGGTCGTGGGGACTGGCAGGCATCACACTTGTCTCGCAGCCTGGCTCCTACAGGCCCACGGGCATCTCTTCACATCTGTGACCCAGGACTCTGCCTAAACTTTGCCCAACAAATGCTTTTCCTGTCACACAGCACCCAGGGCTTGCCCTCGGGGATGGCCGCCAGCACTGCCCTGTTCCACTGAGCAGGGGGCACCACCCAGCTGCTACATGTCTGTGAAATAGCCAAGACAAAATTCTCAACACTTTCAGTCCAGTTTTGCATGCTCAGTATGGACTCTGCACCCCATTCAGACATGGGCAGGGCAAAGCTGGAGGGTATGGGGGCAAGGTCTAGAACATCCAACCTTCTATATATGTCAAGTGACCGTCAGCTAGTAGGTAAGGAAGAGATCAAACTTCCATGATGGCAACCTGGATGGGCCTTTTTAGTTGAATCAAGGGTACCAACAATTGCTGGAATTACAAGTATAATTCTGTTAATTTCACATCTTAATCATATTCTGGGTTTGGAAACGCTGGTTTTCTTTAAAAACATGCTAGGAATCAGATGAATGAGCCTGTTTCAGTCAGGTCTTAATGTACATTGGCGTCAATCCTAACCCATGTACAGGTGATAATCGGATACCATTGTTCCTTGTTAGAGATGAGGAGCATTTCTATGTTTGTTTGCTACGCGTATGTGAGAAGAGGGAATTAGAGAACTCTGCCTCTCTGCTGTTGGAAAAGGCCCAAGAGGAGCAGGCCACAACCACAGGCTAAAGGAAGTTAGAGAAACTTGTTATTAAATTTAATATTCTTTAAATACATACCTTTTTCCCATCCTTACCCATGCGGGGAGGAACAGAAGACCCTCCTACCCACTCCCTCTTCCATTCTGGGGCCTCCATGTATAAAGCTTGAGATGATGAGGATGTGTATAAAAATACTATTTACAAAAGGGAAGACAGTATCTGGTTCCTACTACTTCAGCTTTCAGACAGCCCAAGGCCCCCTTGGCTTCTTTAGAAAAACCCCTTGGGAATCAATTTAAGTGTAGTATAAGACCCTCCTCCACAGGGGCACTCCAAACCCCAACATGGAATAGGAAGCTCAGAGGTTAAGGGAGGAAAAGAGAGAATGAATGGATAGCACCTCAGATCCTAGCAGGGGAAGGGCTCTGCCCCTCCATTAGCCTGCAGCCAGCCAGCCGGCCGGCCTCGGTTTCAATAGGTCCCTTGTAAACATTGACTTTTTCCTTGTATATGTCCCTGCTCTTCCCTATTTCATGCAGAGCCTCCCCCACCTCCACTGAAGGCATCTGGTTCCTTGATCTTTCCTTCCTTCCCTTCTAACCTTCCTATGGAAGGAGTGGGGAGGGGAAGGGAGGTCAAAGGTGGGGCAGAGCCCATCTCATCCCTTCTTGAGGTCAGGGCAACTTATCCTCCTAAGGTGGAACCTTGAAGGAGAGCACTCCAAGTTCTTGACCAGAGAGGGGTAGATTTCTTCCCCCAGGGCAGGGACAGGGCAGGGACAAGGCAGGTCGGCAGTCCAGTACCAGGATTCAATGGCCTTGCTGGGTGGCACCATCAGCACTGAGTAGCAGGGAAGGCGGCTTCGGAAGGAGAAAGCTGGGGCATGCCTGGCATTGATCTCGTCCTGATGGCAAAGACCAGCCCCGCACCATCCTCCCCTTCAAGCTGGACATGACTGTCCCCACCCAACAGTCCAGTTCACTGTAGCTGTGCACAGGGACCAGGCACCCACGAGGCAAGAGGCCTCCCCAGGGCTCGGCGGAGAGGCAGCGCTCACACCAGCTCTTCTAATAGGATGCCGATGCTCTGAGTGGCCTCCGAGGGGCCAGCAATGGGCTTATTGCACATAGGGCAGACACAGCGTACTTCCAGCCACTTCACCAGACACCTGCGGGCAAAAGACCAAATTGTCAATCTCTAAGAAGACGCCTGGCCCTGCTCCAGGTGCCTCTCATCCAGAGTCCAGCCGCTGCTTAGAATTAGAATATCAGCCTGAACCCTCTGGCTGGCTTGATGGCCCTGGACCAGACAGGATCTGGGGTATCACTAGCAAGGGGTAGATGGGAGCTGGTAGGGGTTGGAAGGTGATAGAAGGTACTAGAAGGTACTTATTTCTCTTTCAAAAGGCAGCCCTCCCCACGTCCCCACACTGGATACCTACTTCCGGTGAAAGGCGTGTTGGCATGGGAGCACACCTAGCTCATCCTTCCCCTTGAAGTCTTCCAGACAGACTGCACAGGTCTGCTGCGGAGAGAAAGGGAGCATGAGTGGAGCCTGGGGGAGGGACCTCACCCAGCCCTCCTGAATGGGAAACGAAGCTTTTGTCTTAGTTCATAAAACTGCACTACAATATGGTAGCCACGTGTGACTGCTTAAATTCAAATCAGCTAAAATAAGCAAAATGAAATATTTCATTCCCTAGCTGCACTAGCCACATTTCAACGGCCCAAGATCATGCGTGCCTAGTGGCTACCACATTGGCAGAGAGAGACCATTTCTATCATCATAGAAAGTTCCACTGGACAGCGCTGCTCTAAAAAGATGGTTTTCAATCCTTTCTAGCCTGGAAGCTGGAGGTAAGGATGCCGGGACGTGGTGTATGTGGTCAGTTACATTGTGTAAGTCTAGCCTTGCTTATTAACCCTAATCTCAGCTGAATCATGGTTTGAGAGGAAGGCTTACTTATAAATTAGCCCAAGAAACATCTGACCTTGCTGAGATACAAAACCGGACATCAGAAGTTGGGATGAAATGAGCAGTGTTGAGGCAGTTGCATGTTTAGTGACAATCTGATTCTCTCCTAGACAGTCACACCATGTCTTTATGGAAGACGCCTTGCTTGGGGAATGCCTTAGGTAGCCTCAAAAGCCTGGGTGGGGGGAGTGAATGTGGCTCAGTGGTTGAGCGCCAGCCTCCCACATACGAGGTCCCGGGTTCAATTCCCAGCCCCCGGTACCTAAAAAGCACATGGGTGGGAATGGGTTAGAGAAAAACCACAGGAACAGCTTACACACCATCAGATCCAGTCTGTTAGGGCAGGGCCTACGTAAGGGCAAAAGGATCTTACTTTCTTTAGTGAAAAATGGTCTACGCCGGGAAGCGTGCCGATCATCCTTGCCTTAGACTATGCACAGTGGGACCACTGTGGCGTGTGTCACTACTTACCCAAGCCCCTTTATGTTATCTGCCTGGGCCAGCTCCAGAGATAACGAATTCCATATCCTGATTACCTGCTGGGACGAGTCCCTTTTATTTGGCTAAAGGAGATAGGAAGGTAGGGACTAAAAAAAATTACTTAGCTGGTCCAGGCTGAGACCTTGGCATTCCCTCTTGGGCCCTCCCGCATGCTGCCCCAGTATACTCACCCCATATAACTGTAACTTCTTGGCATCACCTTTAAGCACCACCTGGAAACCAAGAAAGAAAAGAGGCACGATGTTAGAAGAAACTGACCACCGGAGCTAGAGGCCTCTTAGAGCCAGAGCAGTCCCAGCAAATGAAGGCGTCCCCAGGCTTCCACAGGGGAGCCCCACTCTCCCTTCCAGAGGAAGGGCTCTGGGTACTGCACCTGGGGCAAGCCAGACTCAAGAGGAGTGAAAGGAGGAGCTTCCCTAAGGGAGGGCCAGAGGTGAGGCCTAGGGGCACTCCAGGCTGGGGAGCTGGAACTTGCTCTCCTCCCCTCTTCCCCCACAACAAGGCTAGTGACAGAGGAGGAACTCTCAGGGAAAGAGGTGGCTCTTTACCTCCTTATATCCATATCGCTCACTCTGTGCCTGGTTCCGGAGTTTGCTGGGGGAGAAAGCAAAGGGGGAGAGCTTGTTACTATGCTTTTGTGCAAACACGGCGACGTTAAAGAGAGGCTGGCCAGCTGCTTGGATGTTCTACTGGAAGAGGGCGAGGGCACTTGTCCCATAGACACCACGGGGAGGGTTTGGACCTACGCAGGTGATCCAGGGTTGATTAAGGACTGAGTATCTTATTCTGGCTCAACAGCCTCATAATTTACTGCCAGATCCTACAGATTGGGGGAATCTCTTGCAGGGCACCCCAAAGAGCTCGCTCTCCTTGCCCTTTCCCACTAGGTAGATTTCATCTAGTGTTCAAACTATATAGATTAAAAACCTGCTTACTGAGTGTCCAGAAGGAATTAGATATTCTTAAGAGGGATATTTCCATTAAGCCAGAGTAGCAGGATAAATATTCTGTTGACCCTGGGGAATTTTCCGCACAAAGAACACAAGTATTCTGGAATCAAAGCACACTCTTCCTTTCACAGTGCCAAATGAACAGACGGTCCCTTCTTTGTTTCCTTCTTTTCTTTTAAAGCTGGTGGCCTGCATTCAGTCTTAACTCTCAGTAGCCAAAACATAAAAACATGTTGCGACTAACAGCAATAGCATAATACTTGCTGAGTACTTGCTTGATCCTTACACTACACAAACTTATTCACATATGTTCTCATTGAATCCAGACAATCTTAAGATCTATTTTCCTTGTTATAGAAGAGGAAAATAAGCCCCAGGGAACTTAAGTAACTTGCCCAAACTTCACAAAGCTAGTTGGCAGCAGAGTGTGGATTTGAATCAAAGTCTGATTATGGAGCCCGAGCTCTTTACCAAATAATATGGCCTGTTCCACCAACTAGGTTGCAGAGTTCTTTAGATACAGATGAATTAGGCTGTAGCTTTGGTAGCCACATATAGCTTTCCTGGTCTTGGGAAACACCCTGGTCTGGTCTGGTTTGAGGAAAGACCCTACTTTTCATCAACAAGGTCACAACACTCTGAATGACTTACTGTGTAAATGTCTGGGCTCACGATAATGTGTGGATTTTTTTGCTGTTTTGTTTTCCGGGGGGGGGGGGATTCACTATGAATTCTGCAGGCAAGTTTATATAGCATCCTATATGTGGGCTCTAAGAGGGAGCCAGGTAGTGCTTTCTCTCCCACTGATGATTTCTACCACAGGCCTGGGTTTTTGGAAAGAAGGAGTAGAAGCCCACCAAGTTAGAGAAGGGATCAACAAACTATGGCCTAAGGGCCATACCTGACTCTTGCCCTGTTTTTGTAGGGCCCAGAAGCTCAGAATGGTTTCTACACTTTTTTTTTTTAGGAGGTACCAGGGATTGAACCCAGGACCTTGCACATGGGAAGCAGGTGCTCAACCACTGAGCTACATCTGTTCCCCAGTGAGAGCTGGCTTTTTCATTTATTTGTTTTTAGGAGGTATCAGGGATTGAATCTGGGACGTCCTATGTGGGAAGCAGGTGCTCAACCACTTGAGTTACATCTGCTCCCTGGTTGCTACATTTTTATATCGTTGAAAAAATAAATTAAAAGAATATTTCGGAACATGTGAAAATTTTATGAAAGTCACATTTAAGTGTCCATCAGATTTTACTGGGACACAACCATACTTGTCTATGGCTGCTTGTGCACTATTAACAGTAGAGGGAAGAAGTCATGACAGACCGTATGGCCCACAGAGCCTAAAATATTTACTCTCTGGCCCTTCACACAAAAAGATTGCTAACCCAAGTCACAGAAGAAGAATCTCAAAATCATGGAAAGTCTCAAATCAAAAGAGGTGAGATAAGATGCTCTAGAGTCAGAGGTGCTGAGACTGCCACCAGGGCAGATGGGAGAAGAGGCAGAGGTGAGAGCAGAGCCCGTGCCGAAGCAGTTGTCCAGGGAGCAGATAAGAGCGGGCTGCCTGCCACCAGGAAGTCAGGAGACCTGGTGAGGTCGTACGTTCCTGCAGTCTCGGAGAACTCCAATCCAAGTGGACTGCCCCATGAGGCTGGAGGCTGGGTGACACATCTGGCTCTGTTAGCTAGGGCAGCCCCTCTACCTCCCACTCTCGCCCATCTCCCCACTAGACTAGCTCCATCCCGCTCGTTTGGGGGTTGACTCCAAGGCCTAAAAGCCGGGTTCCCCCTGTGCCTCAACCTTAACTTTGCAGGGAACTCCTTGGTCTAAAAAAGCCATTCACACATTCACGTGCATTATGCCTCAGCACTCTGTCCCAACTGCCAAAGGAGAAGGGTGGAGAAGGAGGCACCCAAGCATTAAATGAGCAACTATTACCTGCCTGACATTGAGTTAGGCTGGAGGTGGAGGAAATGCTCCTGTTGACAGCCTTTTGAGGGGGAAAAAAAAAAAAAAGACACTGTTGCTCTATTCTGAGGTAGGTACAGAGCCTGCTTTTTCACTCTGGGAGAACCAGGAATGGCATGCATCTCTTGAGTGCCAATTGCCCCCCCGCAGCATGCCTGTAATTATGCGCTGGGCCTTTCTGCTTGCTGTCACCGCTGTCCAGGGCCCTCCTCTCCTACCCTTGTCCCTCTTGTCTGCCTGGCTCCCTTCCATGGTCTCCTCCAAGCATCCCCCTGGAGCTGGCCTCTCAGCGCCCAGGACTCTAAACAGGGAGGGGCTTCACAGCTGCACACTAGTCCTGCACAGAGCTTTTCAGCTTGAGGAAGGTAGACACTGTGCTGAAATGGGGCCAAAAAGGTTGCAAGGGAAGCAAAGACCATGGGCCACCCCAGCTGGGGATGGACAGGTGGCCTTCTCAGCTGTTGGATGAGCAAAGCAACTAAAAATACCCTGATTTCAATGAGACCACTTCTAGCCACTGCAAGGGGGCTCCCCCCCTCGCATCTCCTTCCTTTTGGAACAAACAATGCAGCAAAGTTCTGAAAAGAATGGTTCCTTTCCTGCCAGTTCCTGCTTCACTGGCCCCTCCATCATGTGTAGGGCAGAGGTCAGCTCTGGGGTGGGCGAGGAGGTGGTGGAGAATGAGCCAGGGGAGCCGAGGAGGGGAGGGGGGCCTTGACCCGTGAGCTCACCAGCCCAGAGAGGCGGTCATGTGTCTATTTTGGCTGAGGAGGAAACCGAGAAGCAGGGAGAGGAAGTGGCTTCTGTGCTTGTGTATCTTTCTATATATAGACACACACAGGCTGCCACATACCAGTGAGCCTCTGGAACCATGAAACTCCAGGGTCAACTGGCCTGGGCAGGAGCAGATTACCGCAGAAGGACAGGTGGCTCCGGGCACCGCCACAGCAGGGGCAGCTTTGGGTATCATGCAGTTACCAGTCTGTTCTTTTACTCCAGCCAAAGAGAAATAAATGAGCAATACACAGCTCCCCAGTCTGTCCTTCTGCAGGGCTCCAGTCCCTAGCTGTAAGGGGCGGCCCAGCTGCCGTGGCTGCCCCTCCACTTCCCACCTAAGGGAGAACGCTGGCTGGCAAACACACAGGAGGACCCCCAAAACCCTAGCTAACTGTTACCAGATGCGCTCACCTCTCTCTTCCTTGATGCACGACATCTGCAAGTCCTCTACTGTGTGAGCAAGAATTTTCTCATCTATAAAGTGGGTTCATACCTAAATGGGATGGGGGTCCTGAGGGTTAAATGAGCTGAATGTTTTGCAAAATGCTGACCACAATGCCTGGCACAGAGAAGGCACGAAGTTAACGGTGGCTGACACCTAAGGTTACACCTACTAGTGGCAGAATTAGGAAATGAGCCCTGGTCACCTGCTTCCTGGCCCAGAGCAATTTCCTCTAGATTCTGTTTTCTTGACCAGCGTTGCAGCTTGGCATGTCTGTGCCTGTGGGGGTGGGGGAGTGGGGGAAGGGCCCAAACAGGGTTGGTTGGTAAGAGAATCCTCCCAGCCTCATCACAAATAAACCTTTGGTAACACTCCATCTTCAGTCTCTGGTGAATTGTGTCAATTGCTTGGGGGTGGGGTGGGGGGTGGGGCAAAGAAGTTGGCAGGAAGACAGAAAGGTTTGAGGAAGAAAACTCAAGCCTGGGGAAGAGGAGGAGGTGGGGAGGGAGAGATGAAACCAGAAATCCACCCTCATCTCCACTAAATAGGTAGATGCATGTATAAGTAGATGCACTTTGGAGACTCAATTGTACAAGAAGGAAAATAAACCACAGTCTTGTCTGCATAAGCCTTCAATCTTAAGAACCTGTTTGAAAAGTTCTAAAGGAGACAAAGCCCAAAATAGAGACCTGGGAGCGCTCCGAGCAGGGCCCGAGGGCATGCTCCTTCAGGCAGGGAGCTCTTCCAGCTTTAGCTAATGTGGACAGGTGCCTGTCTTCCCTCCAGCCTCCTTCCACCTGATGGACTTAGACCCAGCAGGACCTTCAGTAGGAAGCCAGGATCCCCACTCCTTTAATTGTCACATCTTCTTAAATGATTTGCTCTAGACCCCAGTTGATGTCTGCCCAGTGGTTCTTAACCAGGCATATATAGTAATATGGGGCGGGGGGCTGTCACACTGGCTTTGGGAATTGCTAGCAAGTTCTCCTGGCCATGGATGTTCAACCGTCTCCAATGTACAGCACAGGCCCATGTAATAAAGACTTATCAATATCAATTACACCTCCAGTCAGAAACGATTTTAATTTCCACCCTAACTACTAGTTGTGCCTGCAGTTTTTTTGTCTTTTGTTGCAGAAAACTGCCACTAGTTCCCGTGTCATTCAGCAGGAGGTTAAAAAACAGTTCCTGGAGCTTTGGCCAGCCATTGGCTGCCCTAGGTCCCAAAGCAATTAAGAGCAAGTGACATTTTTTGTTTCCTTCACTCTCAAAAATAAGAACTCACAAGGCAGAATAAACAAGCAGCTCTCCACACATCAGTTTGCTAATAATATTAGCACCTGGAGGGTTGACAACAGGATTTCCCAGGAGGGCAAAGGAACATGCCACTGGCATAGCTGATACCCACCTGTCCCCAGCCAGGTGGAGAGCAGAAAAGGACAGTTAAGGGGCCACTCTATCACGATGAGCCTCCTCAGTCAGACAGTAATTCTAGGCAACCTCAGAATACCTGGCCAAGAGGCAGGAAGCAGCCCAACCCACCCACGGTGACCTTATATGCTCTGGGACAACTTGATAGGCTGATGTAAATAGAAACATCAGGCGTCAAGGGCCCAGAGAGAAGGACACGCCAAACCACGTCCTCCTAGAAGTGGCCCCAGCCTGAGGTTAGTGATCCTCCTGTGGGCTCCTCACTCAGCTCACCCTTCCCCTGGCTCCTCCTGGGAAGCCAGCAACGCACCCACCTGATAAAATAGCAGCAGAAGATGAGGCTGAGCATGAAGACAAAGATGCCTGTGCCGAAGATGACCATGTAGATGTTGAGGGGAAGGTCCTGGAAACTGATGGGTGGCATTGAGCAGGACTTGTTAGTGCTAACCAGTCCCAGGCCGCAGAAACACCCTGCAAAGAAGGAAAAATATTTCAGTTGGCAGTTCACCCCTGGCACTGATGGTACCGTGCCGGAAAAAGAGGGGGAGAAATGGCCCTCTCTGGGGCTCCTGAGAATCTCACTTCAGGGACTCTGGATTTATATCTTAGCTCTAACACTTAGCAGCTACACAATCTTGGGTAAATTATCTAACCAACC
This sequence comes from Tolypeutes matacus, assembly GCA_026826555.1. NCBI lineage: Eukaryota > Metazoa > Chordata > Mammalia > Cingulata > Chlamyphoridae > Tolypeutes > Tolypeutes matacus. The sequence continues at coordinate 15,546,663 of JAKSZT010053830.1, read as the reverse complement.
TATGAAACGGGAGAGCACACAAAGTGCTCACAACAGGACCTTTATGGAAGGGATGAAGGATTCTGGGCAGAAAATGGAAAAACTCAATTCCATCAGACAGAAGAATCTACAGTGCAGTAGCAAAATGAAAAACCTTGGGTGAGAGAACATATTTTCATTCCAACTCCTCCTCTCCCTCCCTAGCTTTGTGACCTTTCTAAGATTCACTTTATCACCAGGAAAACAAGGAAAGTATCTAGAGGACCAAAAAGGATGGTACAAGAAATAGGCTTTATAAATTGTAAGTGCATTCACCAGTATGTAAATGAGGGTTACCTCTCTCTTTGATGGAATGGAGAGATTTGGTGGAAATAGTTATTAGAATAAGAGGAGTTATTGTTCATGATACTCTGAATTGGTTGTAGTTTCCTGTGAACTGTTTTATTGATTTAAAAAAAAAAAAATTGTAAGTGCAATCGCAAAGGTCATTTGTCATTCTTAAGCCACCTGCTCCAGAAGACAGGCTGCGCCAGGACTAGAATAGAAATCATTCCCTCCAAGGCCAGTGTTCCAGAAAGGGGAGGTGGGACGCAAGGGCTGCAGCTTGTCCTACTGGTCACCTTGCCCCTTTCTACTCAGAGCCTAAACTGCCGGCTCACAGCAGTAGTGGCATCCTCTAAGAGCTTGTTACAAATACGGAATCGGGGTGCACCCCGACAAAATGAATCAGAATCTACAGTTTAACAAGAGCCTCAGGCAATTCCTACGCGTGCGCAGTTTGAGAAGCACCAGCTACCCAACAGAGCCTTCCCCTTGTCACATGACTTCAAGGATAAGTCCTGATTGGTCTCCCAAACACGGCGGGCACCTTTCCTTACCTGTGTGTGGGGCTGACATGGGCATGTGGCCAGAATCTGACCAAAGGAAGGCAAGAGAAAGCCTCTGGAAAAGGAAATCTTTTCTTGCTCTCAAGAAAAGACCTATGAGTGTTGTCAGGTCTCCCTGAGACCCCTGGAGTGGTGGCAGACAACTTGTACCATAAATAGAGTAGCCCCATCTCAAGCCAACGGCTGAGGATGGCAGAAGAGAAAAAGGGAAAGGCTCCAAGCCCTTGATTCTGGCAGTGGAGCCTGCTGAGTTCACCCACCACCCCCCTCAGCCACTCTACCTTCAGACTTCTGGTTCTGGGAGTCAGTACAATGTCCATAGTGTTAACAATAGCCATAAAGAAAGACAAAAAGGTGAGATACCAACAATAAGCTGCTTTCAGTGGGGTTTCCCCCTGCTTGCAAGCAAAAATAGTACAGTGATGCAAAAGGTAAGCACAAAAGTCTTGGTTCTGAGAAAAGCAGTGAGACACGAAAACTAGACTTCACCGTATACCTGCTACGCGCTGAGCAAGTTCTCATCCTGTGGATGTAATCTTGGTAGTGCCGCAGTAAGGAGGTCTGGCTCTCTGTACTCAGACCTTCAGGGTGGGTTTTAGGCACCTTCTACACACCTTGTTTAGGAGCCAGCATTGCATCCATTAAAATGCTCCAGAATTCTACCTTATTGTTACCACAGCTCAGCAGAAGCCTGGCTTGGAATACGGAAATATATTGGAAGTCATGTTTGGCATCACGTATCTCATCCCCCTTCATCCCCCAGATCTAGTGACTATGTAACAACCCGCCCTTCAAACCTTCAGAGCTCAGGCCCAATTCTAGTCCAAACACTCATTACCTACTAGCGTCTTCTAACTGATGTCATCCCTGCTTCTAACTCTGACCACAGACCTGGCACATCCACAGCTCATTTTCGATCACGTACCTCCCATGGCTTCAGTCCTCCTGGCCAAGCCCTGGGTGCGCTCTCAACCTCCTGCTCCATACTCCCCACCACGCCCCTCTGTGGGCCAGTCTCCTCACTATTTCTCACCCAATCTTGTCCTCACCTGTCTCCAAGCCTTCGTTCACACAGCTCTCCTGGCCTCTCTCCCTTCCCCAAGTCCGCCATGCCTGGTCTTTGTAATATTCCACTCATCCCCTCTCCTGCCTGAATTCTGTACAGCTCACAGCCTGTACCACACATCTGACTCTTACTCAGTTATTATCTTACACTACCTGAATGTTTGTAGCATTGGCTTAATTTAACTCAAACATGCATTAAGCGTTGACTTTATGACAAGTAGCATGAGAGAGTACACTGGCCATGAAAAGCATAGAAGAAAGACTTAGAAGTTAGTCTTGGGAAGAAGCCAGACACGATTTCCACCACTCAAAGTAGATTCCATAGTACAACCTTGGGAACAAACCAAAGCTGAGGGAGGCACTGAGTGCAAATGGTCCTTCTCGCAAGCCTGAGGACAGTAACTCTGGCTTCCGCCAATGCCTGGCCTAGCATCTGGTACATTCTCAGTGACTGGTTACTAGATAAAATAAAGAAGGCACGTCTGATAGGGAACTTAAGTTCTCATAATATCCTACCTTCTTTATGGGTTCCTCTTTCTGTAAAGTGCTTTCTTTTTTTCCTAAGCTTCCCACTACTTTCATTCTGTTTATCCCCATTTTCTTAAAACAGCATGGTACCCTTGGCAAAAGCCCTCCCTCCAAGTAAGGAGACTGATTGGGGAAATTACACCGATTGTCCTCTGTTAATGGATCACTGGTCAACCAAGAGGTATTGTGCTGACCCAGACATAATAGGGAACAAAAAGCAAAAGAACCAGTTCTCCTGAACTCAGTGGAGTCAAAGGACAGGATCTCTCAGTCACTTTTAAGAAAGGGAAGGCTAAAGCACAAAGTCCGGGGTGGGTGGGAAACCTCACATGAATGGGGGTTGCCAGGGTTCCTGACAGGCTCTGCTCTGCCGGCAGTCTCTGGTCCATTGTCTCTACTGAGCCAGGAGCGCCCTGACATCAGGAATGGCTCATCGCAGAGCGGGGGCTGGTAGCCAGAATGACGTCAAGAGAAGCCTGGCCAAGAGAGACCAGTGGATCTGGGAACTGCTTCTCCTACCCAGCCAACGGGAATCTTCCCCAGATGCTGGGATGCGCCCGTCCTTCCTCACCCCCTCCCTCATCCTCCGCCCCCTCTCCCGTAACACCCCCTGAACACACACTGCTCGGTTCATTTTCAGGAAATTAGATCCGACTAGCGAAAGGAGGAAGAAGGGGGATGGGGGACTCTCAAACACAGGCTGCCCGAAGCCTGCCTTAAAACAAAAGCCTCCTGAGATAATTCATCCGAGATCTGGTAGGAGTGTGCTCTCAAGAACGGGTTTTTTTTTTGTTGAAACGAGCCAGCCGGCCGCATTAAGGGACAGGACCAGCACACACCCCTGCCCCCAACCCCCCGCTTCTCCAAAAACTCCCCCAGCACCAAAACGACGCAGCCCCAACTGGAGAGTATCAGCAGCCAGGGTTTCAAACCCACCCGCTCAGAAAGAGCCTCCTCTCAGGTGGCCCGGGGCAGGACAGATCCAAACCCAACCGGTACCACCTGGACCGACAAAAAAGCCTCAGGCGAAACGCACTTGGCAGCATTACCCCGGCTGGGGTCTGGCCTGGGGGCGGGAGAACACCCTCGGGCCCGGGGATCATCCGCAAGGACTTATCAGATCCATATAAAGCGACCCTTCTTAGCCAGGCGCCTTCCCCAGGCACAGAGCCACCTAGCAGCCAGCGGGAAGCCAACAAAGCCGGAGGGGAAGCCTCCCCCGCGCCGCGTCCCGCACGCGGCACTGTATACATATTTAAAAGAGCCTGCAAAGTTTCAAGGCCGGGGCTGGAGCTCCCTCTAGGAGAACCCAGCCCGAGCGCGGATTTCATTCTCCTCCAACAGCCACAACAAAGAACAGAGTTGGAGCGCACAAAGGCGGGGAAGGGGTGGAAGGGCGCAGCCAACAAAGGCCGCCAGCCCCTCACTCCCGCGCCCCCAGCCCGCCACGCGTCCGGAGACCCGCACAACCCTCCCAGGTCCTCGCCTTAGACCTGGGCTTTGTGCTTTTTTTTTTTTTTTTTTCAAATCCCGCGCTGTGCAGAGCAGCGTTGTGCGCGAGGTCGCTTTCTCAGCGGTCCCATTTCCTGAGAAACTTCGCTCGGGAGAGGGAACGAGCCCTCTGCGGGATCTTAAACCTTGCGCCTCCGTCGCGTGTCTCCAGCCAGCTCAGCGCCCGCTCGCCCTCGGGCTCCCGGCACCCGCTCCGGGGACTCACCGTTACACCACTGGAATGGGTGCATCAATGACCGCTCTGCTGGCTTCCTCCGGCGAACGAACGCAGGCGACCGGCAAGGCGGCGGGGCTGCGCGCAGCCGGTTTCCACGGTCCCAAGGAGGGGCCGGTGCAGTCCCCGACTGCAGACTTTCTCGCAAGTTCAACTCCCTCCGGAGTGGGGGGCTTTGGCAAGACCGGTGTTCCCAGCAACAAAGAGGAAAGAGGAGAAAACAAACCAACGAGCAGAAAGTCTCCCGGAGCACAGCAGCACGAGGGGCACGGCGGCTGGGGAAGATGCGGGGCGAGGGCGCGCGGGCGGCCGACGGTCTGGGCCCGCGGGGCAGTGACGAGCCTTCGCGGGAGACGCGGCTCCGGTCCGACGGCACAGCGGTGAGACCGCGGGGACTCCGCAACTGACACCCGGCTGCGCACACCCCGTCCCCCTTGCACCCTCCCCCGGGAAACCCGGCCCCCTCCTCGTCACCTACCTTTGGGCCAATTGTAGCCTCGCTTCGCCCCGGTAGCTCCTTAGGACCGTGGCCTCCTCCTCCCTTCACCCTCCAGACCAGTGGAAAGGCGGGTGCGGAGCGCGCTACGCCCAGCGCCTGCGGGAGAGGCGGGGAGACGCCGCCGCCGACCTGCGGGAAAACCGAGAATGAGTGCCACTTTGCTTTCGGCCGCGGGATCTGTTACTGTTTAGCATTTCTATAGCTCTTCGAGAAGCCAGTTCTGGGGCGTGGTTAACTTCTGCCGCGTGGCCAGGACCAGGTCCTGGGGGGGGCGGCTGGCATGTTCCCGTGCGCGCTGCAGGACGCGGGTGGAAACCGCAGCCGGAGGGTAGAGCGTGCACAGGGTGAGATCTGGAAGGGGCTTGCGATGCCACTGCAGTTTTGGCCAGCTCCTCATTTTACAAACAAGGAACTGAGGCCTGGAGCTGAAGATAGATGGCTTGTCGGGGTTCCACCCTCTTGAGCTGCAGGAGTGGGACCGGAACGACATTGTCAGTGCCTTCGAGGCTGTTGAATAAATGTGTGTTGAATAAATAATCGTTGAAAGACTTTCATAATTTCTGATCTCATGTTCTTTTCTTTAACTTTATTTTGTACATTTAATAATTGAAAATAGAAACAATTAAAAACTAAAAAGTAAACACAGGTGAATAAATACATACATTTCTCAGTTAACTGTACTGGCGACAATTTTTTTTTTTTTTAATCAAACAATATGTTACACAATATATTTGGTTCATAGTAACACAATCATACAGTATTTGTCCTTTTGTGTCTGGCTTGCTTGGTGCTAATGTTCTTTTCTTTTACACGACTTTGTATCGTTTGTTTATTTATTTATTCTTTGGTCGGTCTGTCTTTCATTTACTGAGAAAGTATTCACCTTGGGCCTATGTGCCAAGTACAGTTGAGAGCCCTGGAGACCCATCAAGATCCAAGACAGCAAGGTTTCTGCTCTCCTGGGGCTTACAGTGCTTGAGACAGACAATAAAGAAGCAAACAAATAGAATGTCTCCATCTTCCAGTTAAGTCTCTAATCTCCCTAGTCAACCTAATCTGTTGAATGAAGGTGGTAGTATTTATCACCCTTAACTCAAGGGAACCTGAGACACTCAAGATTATGCATGTGAAATGCATTGTCATTTAAAAGTATGGTTGCTAAGGTATCAAATGACTAAGGTCACACAGCAGTCTGGAACAAATGGTTTAGCCTTCATTACTTAATTGTCTCAGAACAATTTGTGGAGGGTCTTCATGAACAGATGCAGCTCAGATCATCTTCTCAGTGGAATGCTCTGGGTTCTGGGCTTCTAGGTTCTTGGCCATGTCACATAAAGGAATTTAAGGACACACCGTAGGGTAGTGTATTAGTCAGCCAAAGGGGTGCTGATGCAAAGTACCAGAAGTCTGTTGGGTTTTATAAAGGGTGTTTATTGGGGGTAGAAGCTTATAGCTACCAGGCCCTAAAGAGTGCAACTTAAGGTAACATAAGAAGTACTCTCTCCCCCAAAGTCATTTGCCACATGTTGAGCAAGATGGCAGGCAATAACTGCAAAGGTTCAGCCTTCCTCTTCCTCTTTTTTTTGAATAAAAACACATTTCTCAAATGTATTGGATACATATAAATTTTGTTTTAATCATACAATATGTTAGACTAGATATTTGGTTCATAGTAATGCAGTCATACAGTATTTGTCCTTTTGTGTCTGGCTTGCTTCACTTAACATAATGCCCTCCAAGTTCATCCACGCCCTCTTCCCCTTAGGCTCCGTGGTCCCAGCATCTTCCAACCTCAGCTGTAGGCTGGGATAAGTCTTGTCTCTCTCCCGGGGCTCATTTCTCTCCGGGCTCAGCTGCAGCTGTAGGCTATCGGCTCATTCTTTTCCCGGGGCCTCTGCTGTGTCTATGGAGCTGTCTCTAATCCTCTGTGTTCTTCTGTATATTTACTTCCCGGGCCTCCAGTATCAAAACTGAAACTCTCTTCTCTGCTGAGCCATTTTCTCTGAGTCCCTGCCGGCAGGTACTCAATATCCTACTGACCAGGCCGAATCAAAACCCTAATCATAATTTAATCAAGTAAAAGTGAAACCTATGAATTTATACAATCAAAGGGGAACACACCCAGAGTAACAGACCAGTTTACAAACATAATCCAATATCTTTTTTTGGAATTCATAAACAATGCCAAACTGCTACTGGTAGGCAAGGGAGTAACAAGTTTATTAAGAAACTAGAAAAGAGATAAGTACACAATCTGAGACACAGATTGTGGGTATGCCACAGAATAAGCTGTGCATGTGGGGTCCCTGGCCCCTTGGTGGGCTGATATAAATGGACACTCACTCAAAGACACATGGAAGGGGAGAGAACTTGGTCATTTTGGTCCTGCCAAGTGACAGAAAGGAGGAGATTCAAACAGCTAAAGCCTCAGGGAGAGATGACCCATTCACTTGATAGTTTGCAGCTGAAGAGAACAGAGCAGCTGAGCAGCTGAGAAGGCCCTGAAAGAAATGATCCTTATGCCAGCCTACAGCTGAGATCAGAAGAAGCTGGGAGCCTTAAGAGGGAACAGGAAGAAGAAACCAGGCAGAGATCGCCCACCATCTTGTTTTAACATGTGGCAGTTGACTTTGGTGAGAAAGGAGCCTTGAGTTAGACTCTATAAGGCCTTGTAACTGTAAGCTTTTACCCCAAATAAATACCCTTTATAAAAGCCAACATCGCTTCTCGGCCTTTTGGCTAAGATCAAGTGTAGTATCTGTTCTTATCAGTTTAATATCTGATACGGCCTCTATCCGAGGACAATATATTAAATGGATTTTTGGAGCTGGGAGATGGAATAGGGGTTTGCTCCGTCCACTCCACGCATCGACCTGGTATTGCAGTACTTCCAGGAACGGTGCAAAAAAAAAAGCCAACAGATTCCTGGTACCTTGCATCAGCAACCCCTTTGGCTGTCTAATACACATGGCAAAGCCCTTGGTGGCATCTCCTGGACTCTCCTTTCTCTACCAGGTTCTGCTTCTTGCCTCCAGTGGCTTTCTCTCTCATATTTGAATTCCTTCCATTTATAAAGGACTCCAGTAAGAGGATTAAGACCCATCCTCACTGAGGTGGGTCACACCTTAACCGACTTAGCCTCATCAAAGGATTCTACTGACAGTAGGTTCACATGCACAGGAGTGGACTAAATTTAAGAACATATTTTTTCCTGGGATACATACAGCTTCAAACCACCACACTTCACCCTCTGAACCTCAAAAAGACATGTTCTTTCTACATGCAAAATACATTTATTCCACCACAATATCCCAAAAGACTTAAGTCCTTTTGGAAACAATGCTTAGTTCAAAGTCTCATCAAAATTGGTTTTGAGTGTGGTCTTTTCTGGGGCATAATTCCCTTCCGGCTGTGGACGTGTGAAACCTAGAGAAGTTATCTGCTTCCAATATACAATAGAGGGGCAGGCATAGGATAAGCATTCCCATTCCCATAGGGAGAAATTGGAAGGAAATCAGGTGTCACGGGTCCCAAACAATTCTGGAACCCTGCAGGGCATACTCCATTAGATTTCAAGGTCTGAGAATCATATATGGAAGGACGTTTTCTCCTGAGGCCTTTCCAAGGGCCTGCCCAGGGGCCGTGCTCTCCTTGAACATTCTGGTAAAGGCTCCACCCTGCCCAAGCTTGAGGACGGCAGTCACACTCTCAGCAAACACCGGTGCACAGGCTTCGCGCTCTCTGGCAACTGAGGTGACACCACTCTTCTCGAAGAACTGGGTGGAAGGCCCGCCCTCTTGCCCTGAAAAGATGTCTTCAGTCCAGACCTCCGCTTCCATGGTTCTCCCCTCGAAGTGATTTTTTTTCTTCAATCTGCCCCTTTTCTGTCCCTTGTAGTCCAGGCTGGCAGTGGTTCCATTCATACAGATCTTGCAAAAAAAAAAAAAACTTGTAGGTTTTGAATGTAGTACATAGAAGTCCAAACCATCAGACAATAGGACTCTCCACAGATCCTTCCTGGATAAATGCACCTCCACTCCTGACTTGCCTGGAAATCGCTGACTGGTTCCATGTTCAGTTAAACCCCTGACATGGGGAACTCACTTTCTGGAAGCTCAGAATTTTCTAAACCATCAATTTCTGGTTTCTTTATGTCCAGGAGTTCAGCTTATCCCCTTCCTCTCTCCTTTCACTATAAGTTGCAAAGAGAAACCAGGCTGCACTTTCCACACTTAGTTTGAAAATCTCCTCAGCTAAATATTCAGGTTCATCATTCTCAAGTTCTGCCTTCCACCTGAAATCAGAGCTCAATTTCCCCAAGTTCTCTGCACTTTTAAACAAGGATCGCCTTTCTTCCAGTTTCCAATAACACATTCGTCATTTCCATTTTTAAAAAATATCAGCTAGAATTTATTGATTTATTAATAAGCATTTGTTAGCATTTCCTTGCACACAGAATCTTCATAGCCGCCATAAAGGCAACGGTATAGTTAGTTTCCCTTCTTTATAGATGAGGAAATTAAGATATATGGGACTAAGTAACTAACCAAGGGAGTTGGGATTTAAATTTATGTTTTTAACTACTATAATTTACTTCTCACCTTGCACATTCAAAAATTAAATTATACACACAAAAAAGAAAAAAAAACAAAAACAAAAAACAAAAAAAAATAGAAAAAAAAATTTAAATTATATCCCTTAATTTGGCAGTGACCAGCCTCTTCATACATCTTCAGCAGAATCACAGGAGAAACAACTTATAAAGTAGGAAGGGTAGAAGAGTGAGGCAACAGCACTTAGCAGGGGGGACCAGACAGAACATGACTGCATGTCACTTTTGGCATGTGTGCCAGACACCTCCAAACCATCTACATGCTGCCCAGAAAGTAAATAATGACAGTAATCCGGGGATCTAGCAATTGCAGTGTACTAATAACAAAGAAAAGCAGAAGAACGGTGATCTAGAGAGATTGGATGAAGATGGCAGACTGTGCACAAACACCTCCTCCATTTCTACTTTAGGGCTCTAAATATTAAAGAAAAAAATTAAATTCCAGCAAAAGTATTATTAGGAGGCCAGAAATTGAGTAAGTTTCTGGAAAGATGGAAAGCAGATGGTACTGCAGAAAGAGAAGAATTCCTTCTCCAAAATATGCTCAGGAGGGCCTGCTTGAAAGTGGGCAGCGTTCTGAGGGAACCCCAAACTCAGACTTGGCAGAAGGACAGTGCAATAAATGAGGGACCATCCAGACAGCCAGGCCCCTGGCTCACTCGTGCTGAGCAGGGGCCACGGCAACATGAAACTCGAACTAAAGCACAAGCATGGGCGCCTGGACGTGTTCTCAAGAAGCTGTCCACTTAGTATGAGTGCCTGAGCTCTTGGATACCTTGAGGACTGCAGTGTCTGAAAGCCAGACACAAAAGGACAAATATTGTATGATTCCACTTACATGAAATATCTAGACTAGGCAAATTTATAGAGACAGAAAGTAGATTAGAGGTTACCAGGGCCTGAGGGGAGGAAGGAATGGGGAGTTATTGCTTAATGGCTACAGGGTTTCTGCTTGGGGTGATGGAAAAGTTTGGGTAATGGACAGTGGTGATTGTAGCACAGCATTGTAATGCCACCAAATAGCATACTTAAAAATGGTTGGGGAAGCGGATGTGGCTCAGGCCACTGGGCTCCTGCCTACCACATGAGGTTGCTGGTTCGGGTCCTGGTGCCTCCTGAAGAAGACAGTGAGCTGGCACAATGGGCAGGCACAGCAAGCTGACATAACAAGAGACACAAGAAGAAAAAACATAATGAGAGACACAACAAAGCAGGAAGCAGATTCTCAGTGCCTCCTAAAGAAGACAGCGAGCTGATGCGACAGGCAGGCATGGTGAGCTGACGCAACAAGATGATGCAACAAGAGACGTGAGGAGGAAAAACAGAATGAGAGATACAACAAAGCAGGGAGTAGAGGTTGCTCAAGTGATTAGACACCTCCTTCCCACATCAGAGGTCCCGCGTTCGCCTCCCGGTGCCTCCTAAAGAAATAAGGAAGACAAACAGACATAGCAAGTGAAAAACAAGGGGGTGGGGAGAAATAAATAAATCTTTTTTAAGCAAGCCAGACACCAAAGGACAAATACTGTATGAATGCGTTACTATGAACCAAATATATTGTATAACATATTGTTTGATTAAATAAAAAAAAGGACTTCTAAGGAAACCTTGGCTGGGCATTACATTCCCAAAGCCATAAGAGCCCCCTTGTCTTCCATGCTGTAACAGTTGGCCAATTTGATGTAATTATGAATTCCAAAAATATAATTGGATCATGCTTGTAAACTGATCTGTTAATCTGGGCATGATTAGGTTAGGATTAGGGCATTGAGCCCCACCCCTTGGTGGGTGGGGAATTGAATATAAAAGGCAAGGCAAAGAACAGAGTTGAAGCCGTTTTTTTTTTTTTTTTTTTTTAAAGATTTTACTTATTTATTCATTTATCCCCCCCTTGCTGCTTGTGCTTACTGGGTCAGCTAACCACGCCGTGCGGGCGGGCCTGCCCTCACCAGGAGGCCCCGGGAACCCAACCCGGGGCCTCCCATATGGCAAACGGGAGCCCTACTGATTGAGCCACAGCCGCTTCCCGAAGCCGTTTTTTTGAGAAGCAGCTTTGATGTTGGAAAGAAGGCCCCAGGAGAAGAGAAGTGAGCCATTCGCCTGATAGTCTACAGCTGACCTTCTAAACCCAGAGAGAAACGCAGCCCCGGGAAGAGAGGAACACAAGAAGCCTGAACCCTGGCAAACATCGGCAGCTGTCTTGCTCCAACACATGGCAATGAACTTTGGTGAGAGAAGAAACTTAATGCTTTATGGCCTGGTAACTGTGGACTTCTACCCCAAATAAATACCCTTTATAAAGACCAACCCATTTCTGGTATTTCACATTAGCACCCCTTTGGCTGACTAATACACATGCCTACATGTTTCTAGATAGACCTGGTAACTATTTTTGCGTTAGGTTATACAGGTGGCAGAGCAAAGGCCTCCCAAATTTCAGGTAGCCGGAATTTCTCAGAAATGTTGCTTTTCAGAATTAATAGTGTTCTACAGAAATTTGGTGTCATAAAAACAGCGCTCAGTGTTTTTAAATGGAGGCATGGAAATGCACTAGTGCTAGATGATGGAATTGGCACTCTTTTTTATTCACCTGACTTTCTTTTTCAGTATTGATTGAATAATTCTGCCAGTCCCATACAATCTCTAATCTTGAAATTGAAAGGCTAAGTTTTGAAAAAAAAATTTTTTAGGAAGTACTGGGGATTGAACCCAGGACCTTGTACATGTGAAGCAGGTGCTCAACCACTGATCTACATCCACTTCCCTTAAAGAACTTTTGATACAACACTTATCTAATTCTGATTGGTATTATATTTAGCAGTTTATATGCCCCCCACTAGAATTTTGAGCCTACTAAGGAGACACACCTTATGGATTGGTCAGTGTGTTATTTCCCCCACACCTGGGATAGTGCTCTACAGGTAGTAAGGACTCCTTACATCCTCAATGAACTGAATTTAGCTGAACTGAATGAAAGTGAATTGAAGTTACCTCCTGTCCCTCTCAGAGCTTTCAGAGATCTCTGATCTCCCACCTCTGTTACTTTGAACTTCTGCTACTGGGGACTGGCCGAGTACAGAAGATGCCAGGCCCTTTGTCAGACACAGGAAATGGTAGCAAAATAGTCCTATGCTTTGCCAGACCCCAGATTGGTCTTTTTTTTTTTTTTTTTTACAGTTTTTAACTCTTTATTTAAAAATAATATAGATTCACCGAAAAGTTGCAAAAATAGTTCAGAGAATTCTTGTATACTCAACACTGGTTCCCCTACCAATAACATCTTACAGAACTATAGATCAAAATTAGGAGATTAGCATGATAATAGACATTTGATAATAGAAAACATTAAAATAAGGGAAGATAAACAAACTAAATGCCAAATAAAAATCATTTAAAAATGGAAAGAATACCACAAACATTTAATATTTAAAAGTCATCACTCTCAAAAATTTAAAACACACAGACCATTAGTTGTCCTCTGTGATAGCACTGATCTTTGCTTTGTGATTAATATTACCGACATAGAGAAAGTTTTCATTTTGTGTTGAATTTGGTCAAATTGTTAAGAATGCAGGGGGCGGCTGTGGCTCAAATGGTTGGGCGTCCGTCTGCCATATGGAGGGACCTGGGTTCGATCCCCAGGACCTCCCGATAAAATAAAAAATATATATATATAGAAGGCGCATGGGCTGCCAGGCTCTGTGTGCCGGTGAGCCGTCCGGCCCGGGGAGCCATGCAGCAGGATAATGACATAACAGGGGAGAGAAAAGACGAGATGCTCGGAAAGCTCCAGAAGCCAGGAGCTGAGGTGGCGCAGGCGGCAGAATACCTCTTTCCTACATCAGAGGTCTCCAGGATCGAATCCTGGTGAAGACTGGAGAAGGAGGATGAGAAGAGATAGCAGGAAACAGATACGGAGAATTGCCCAGCGAATGGACACAAAACAGCAAATGGGGAAGGGAGGTTTAAAATGGATAAAGTAAATAAATAAGTCTTAAAAAAAAAAAAGAATGCATCAGAAAGCATTTTCAGTTGGCCTGTTAGGGTGCATATTGCTTCATGGAAGTTCATTTTTTTAAATGATGAAACATATTTTGTTTGCTTGCCCTGATTTCTCTCTCTCTCTTTTTTCCCTTTTTCAGCACAGTTGCTCCCTCCCTCCCTTCCTTCATTCCTTTTTTTTTTTTTTTTTATTGGAGAAGTTGTGGGTTTAAAGACCAATCAAGCATTAAACTAAAAGATTCCCACACACCACCCCACCACCAACACCTTGCATGGGTGTGTAATATTTGTTACAATTGAGGATAGCACTTTCTTTGTTAATTGTATTACTTTTTTTTTTTAAACAGCGGTTACCTTTGTTACAATTGATGAAAAATTCTTAAAATAGTAATACTATTATTCATAGCTTACATTAGTTGTATTTTTTCCCATATACCACCTGTATTAGTCAAGGTTCTCTAGGGAAACAGAATCAACAGGAGATATCTGTAAATAGTATGAGATTTTATAAAATTCTCTCACGTGACCGTGGGGATGCACAAATCCAGATTCTGCAGGCAGGTTGCAAACCAGGGACTCCGTTGAAAGTCCAATGAAGGTCCTTTACGAGTTCCTGGGAGAAGTTAGCCCTCCAAAGACAAGCTGGGAAATTCTCTCTGAATGCTGAAATCAATTCTCCTTTTAAGGCATTCAACTGATTGGGTAAAATGTCACTCATTGCTGACGGCAATCTCCCTGGTTGATGTAGATGTAATCAGCCATCCATGCAGTAAACTCACTGATGACTAAAGTCCATAAATGTCCTTGTATTACAATTAGCCCAGTGATTGCTTGACCAAACAACTGGGCATAGCTACCTGGCCAAGCTGACACATTAACCTAACCATCACAGTCCACCCCTTGTCACCTTGGCAACCATACACATTACCTTAAACCATACTTAGTCTCTAGGTAAAAACAATAACAGACATGCATATATATATTTCCACCTAAGAATATTCAACTGTCCTGCGTACAACTGGAAATGCCTTAATTCCCTACAGAATAGGGTGAAAGTCCTTGGGTAATATTCACTCTTAAATCTGACATCCTTAAATATTATGACATGAAACTAATACTTGTCATATGATAAGGGAAAACATTGGGGAAGAAAACAAAGATATTCATTTTATGTACATATACAGTCATACTCATAACAAAACAAGGGAGAAAGATACAAGACTATTACAGTCTTCGTTTCTGTAACTGGTCATGTGGTCAAAGTTCATATTTATCACTACCTTCTTCCGCTACCCATTCCATGTTCCTGTTACCCTCCACAACCACCTCAGCTGGTCGTAATTCTTTGCCCGGTGGGGTGACCCAAACTTTCATTCCTGAAGATCTGGGTCATTGTTAGTCCTCCTTGGATTGGGGTGTTGCAGTTTTCCATTGGCTTTAATCACAGGGCATGGCAGTACTAGAGACGCCCTAGAGGATCTCCTGTATTCCAGGCAAACTCTTCTTTACCCTCATTATGTAGATGCAGTCCTATTTCCTTTTGATAGTCAACATCAATAACCCCAGCCAGTACAATGATTCCCTTATTTGTCTGTTGATTCAAAAGTAAGAAGAGCCCTAAGTGGCCAGGTGGCAGTCTTAACTTCTAGTTCAACGGAATCATTGTTATGTTCCCTGGTGGAAGCACTCCTCCTTTTGGAACTAAGACCTGTAGACAAGCAGAGCTTAAGGGTGCAGGGACAGGAAGCAAAAATTTTCCTAGTGGGTCACTAGGGGTAATAGTGAGTGGTGCCACTCCCATTCCCACCCCTTGATTCCTGGACCCATGAATCCTGGTTATGGGAGAAACAGCACCATAGAGAGGATGCTGATTCAGAGCATACACAGCCTCCTGGAGAAAATTGCCCCAGCCCTGCAAGGTATTGCCACATGTTGGCGCCGTAATTGAATCTTCAAAAGGCCATTCCACCTTTCTATTAATCCAGCTGCTTCAGGGTGATGGGGAACATGGTAAGACGAGTGAATTCCATGGGCATGTGCCTATTCCCACACATCATTTGCTGTGAAATGGGTTTCTTGATCAGAAGTAATGCTTTGTGGAATGCCATGGTGATGGATAAGACATTCAGTAAGTCCATGGATGGTAGTTTTGGAAGAAGAATTGCATGAAGGAAACTCAAACCCATATCCGGAGTGTGTGTCTATTCCAGTTAAAACAAATCACTGTCCCTTCCATGATGGAAGTAGTCCAATGTTATCAACCTGCCACGAGGTGGAAGGCTGAGCACCTCAGGGAATGGTGGCATATCAGGGGCTGAGTGTGGGTCTCTGCTGCTAGCAGATTGGGCATTCAGCAGTGGCTGTAGCCAAGTCAGCCTTGGTGAGGGGAAAACCATGTTGCTGAGCCCATGCATAACCTCCATCCCTACATCCTCGGCCACTTTGTTCAAGAGCCCATTGGGCAATGACAGGAGTGTCTGGGGATGGAGGCTGAGCATTAGCCACAGAGCGGGTCATCTTATCCAGTTGACTATTAAACTCTTTCTCTGCTGAAGTCACCCTCTGGTGAGCATTCATGTGGGACACAAATGTT
Source organism: Tolypeutes matacus (assembly GCA_026826555.1). Taxonomy (NCBI): domain Eukaryota; kingdom Metazoa; phylum Chordata; class Mammalia; order Cingulata; family Chlamyphoridae; genus Tolypeutes; species Tolypeutes matacus. The sequence goes on along the minus strand of JAKSZT010053830.1, from coordinate 15,530,772 downwards.
TTCATGTTTTTTGCACACTCAGAAAGGTCTATCCACATAGCTCTTCCCTAGACCTCTTTGTCACCAATTTTCCAATCATATTCCTTCCAAGGTCTTTTTTTTTTTTTTTTTTTTAAAGATTTTATTTATTTATTTATTCATTTATCGCCCCCTTGCTGCTCGTGCTCGCTGGGTCAGCCAACCACGCCGTGCGGACGGGCCTGCCCTCACCAGGAGGCCCCGGGAACGGAACCCGGGGCCTCCCATATGGTAAACGGGAGCCCCACTGATTGAGCCACAGCCGCTTCCCCCTTCCAAGTTCTTGACCATCCAGCCAAACCATAGACAAAAGCCCATGAATCAGTGTACAAACACACCTCTGGCCATTTCTTCTTCCAATCAGGTGCACTGCTTGAAGTTCTGCCCACTGGGAGGATTTGCCCTCACCACTGTCCTTCAGGGATATCCCAGAAAGGGACTGCAGTGCTGCAGCTGTCCACTTTTGGGTGGTACCTGCATATCGTGCAGAACCATCCGCAAAACAGGCCTGAGTTTTCCTTTCTCAGTCAACTTATTGTAAGGGACTCCCCAAGAGGCCAGTGCTGTAGGCTGGGAAATGAAGGTAACGTGGCAGGGGTGGAAGTAGCATTTGGGCTACTTCCTCATGTAACTTACTTATGCCTTCAGGACCTGCTAGAGTCCTGTCTCGTATATACCACTTCCACTTTATAATGGAGTGCTGCTGTGCATGCCCAACTTTATGGTTTGGTGGGTCAGACATTACCTAGCTCATGAAAGGCAACTCAGGTCTTATGGTAACTTGATGGTCCATGGTTAAGCGATCCATCTCTACTAAGGCCCAGTAGCAGGCCAAAAGCTGTCAAAAGGGGAGTAGTTATCTGCAGAGGATGGCAGGGCTTTGCTCCAAACTCCTAAGGGTCTGCGTTGTGATTCCCCTATAGGGGCCTGCCAAGGCTTCAGACAGCATCTCTATTTGCCACTGAAACTTCCAGCACCATTGGATCTGCTGGATCATATGGCCCAGTGGTAGTGCAGCTTGCATAGCAACCTAGACCTGTCGCAGGGCCTCCTCTTGTTCTGGTCCCCAATCAAAACTGGCAGCTTTTCTGATCACTCGGTAATTGGGCACACCCAAATGAGGAATGTGTTGTCTCCAAAATCTGAAGAGACCAACTAAGCATTGTGCCTCTTTTTTGGCCGTAGGAGGGGCCAGATGCAACATCTTATCCTTTACTTTAGAAGGGATATCTCGACAGGCCCCACACCACTGGACAACTAGAAATTTCTCTGAGGTTGAAGGCCTCTGTACTTTTGTTGGATTTATCTCCCATCCTCTCTCATGCAAATGCCTTACCAATAAGTCTAGATTCTTTGCTACTTTTTGCTCACTAGATCCTGTCAACATGATATTATCAATATAACGGACCAGTGTGATGTCTTGTGGGAGGGAAACATGATCAAGGTTCCTGAGGACAATATTTTGACATAGGGCTGGAGAGTTGATATACCCCTGTGGAAGTGAAGGTATACTGCTGGCCTAGCAAGGTGAAATCAAACTGTTTTTGGTGGTCCTTATTAATGGCAATTGAGAAAAAAGCATTTGCCAGAGCAATAGCTGCATACCAGATATCAGAGGAAGTGTTGATTTGCTCAAGCAATGATACCATATCTGGGACAGCAGCTGTGATTGGAGTCACCACCTGGTTAAGTTTATGATAATCTACTGTCGCCCTCCAAGATCCATCTGTTTTCTGCATAGGCCAAATAGGAGAGTTGAATGGGGATGTGGTGGGAATCCATCACTCCTGCATCCGTCAAATCTTTGATGGTGGCACTAATCTCTGCAATCCCTCCAGGAATCTGGTATTGCTTTTTATTTACTATTTTGCTAGGCAGAAGCAGTTTTAGTGGCTTCCACTTGGCCTTTCCTACCATAATAGCCCTCATTCCACAAGTCAGGGATCCAATGTGGGGATTCCGCAAGTTACTGAGTGTGTCTATTCCAATTATGCATTTTGGAACTGGGGAAATAACCACAGAATGGATCCAGGGACCCATTGGACCCACTGTGAGATGGACCTGAACCAAAACTCCATCAATCACCTGACCTCCATAAGTCCCCACTCTGACTGGTGGACCACAGTGGCGTTTTGGGTCTCCTGGAATTACTGTCACTTCTGAGCCAGTGTCTAATAATCCCTAAATGTATGATCATTTCCTTTTTCCCCAATGCACAGTTACTCTGGTAAAAGGCCATAGGTCACTTTAGGGAAAGCTGGGAGGAAGATTAACAGCATAAATATTTTGGATCCTTCCCAAGGGGATCTGACCTTCTACTCATTCAAGGGGCTCTGGGTCTGTAAACTGTCTCGTCTGGGAATTGATTAAAGGACCATGATTCTCTGTGTCTGTAATTTGAGTTGGGGTTTTGCTCACTTGACCTAGAACTCTTTTTTTTTAATGCAGATCTAGAAGGAATCTAGTAGACTGACCATTTATTTCACTTCTAGGTACCCCATGATCTATTGGCCAATGCCATAACTCTTTGTGACTCAGACTATTCTGTGTGTTGCTTTGAATCTGTCTTTCATTGCTGTAGCCACACCCACCTTGTCTTTGACATTTCCTGGCCAGAGATCCAATCATCCCCAGAATGTTTAAGGATTCTGATTCCATTACAGCCCTCCCTACAGTAATATCTGACCTATAGAGAAGAGCAACCACAGAGCTCTTTAGGGAAGATGGAGTTAGTCTTGCAAATTTATTCCTCATAGTCCTGGTTAAAGGTTTGTCTTCTGGACATTTCTGGGGTGGGGGGGCAGATCTTAAGTGGTAAATCCATTCTAGCATTCCAATCTCTCTAAGCCTTTGAATCCCCTCATCTACTGTATACCAGGGCAAATCATGTATCTCAACCTCTGACATGCTAGGCCATCGTTTGGTCCATGTTTCAGTCAGCCATCCAAACAAACTGTTAGAGCCCTTTCTAACCCCTCGTGCTACAGCGCTGAATCCAGAATTTCTGCTTAGTGGGCCCATATCAATAAATTCAGCCTGATCCAACTTTATATTCCTTCCACCATTATCCCATACCCTTAGTATCCATTCCCACATATGTTACCCAGATTTCTGTCTATATAAGTTGGAAAACTCATGCAGTTCTTTTCAGAGTATAGCATACTTCCTCATGGTCACACTTTGTATTTCACCTTTGGGGGCTTATTGTGATTTTAGTCTAGTAATAGGTCTGGAAAAGAAGAGGGGTGATGGGGGTGAGAAAGGAGGATTAGAAATGCCTTACCAGCTACTGACCTAAGGGCATTCCTTTGGATTTTATTCTGGTAAAACAGGACTAATCTCTTCAAGCAGGGGTTGCAAGGCAGATTCCTCAGGACAGGGTGGAGGTTGGGCAGAGCATGCTGGAGTTTGGCTGGTACCCACCTCAGGGCTGGAAGGAGGTCCAGACTCCCTGGGGCAGGCTGGAGGCTGGGTGATAGAAGGTTGACAAAGTGTGGTCTCCATAGGTGAGGCCATCGCAGGTTTATCTGGCAAAGTCTCAGCAGAATTTAGGGTTCCAATGTCCCCATCGATATTATCATCATCCCATATGTCTCCATCTCAATCCTCAGGGTTCCATTCCTTTCAAATCAATGCCTTCATTTTAACCGTGGAAACCCTGTGAGGTTGAGATTTTAGTTGTAACTGCTACTTGTACAATGAGAATCCGAGTCTGTTTTTTAGAGATCTCAAGCCTGTGGCTGCATGAAACAAGATTTTCTTTCAGAGCACACATAGAAACTTTCACATCATTCATGCCTCGTTTAAGTTGCAAATTTGAAGCCTTTAGGTCATCCCTTTCTTTTGTAATTTTATAATTAGTTCATATCAATAAGATCGTAAAATATTTGTCCTTTTGTGTCTGGCTTATTTCATTCAGCATAATGTCCTGAAGGTTTATCCATGTTGTTGCATGCATTAGGACTTTATTCCTTTTTGTGGTTGAATAATATTCCATTGTATGTTTATACCACATTTTGTTTATCCATCTATGTGCTGATGGACACTTGGGTTGCTTCCATCTTTTGGCAAGTTTGAATAATGTTATGAACATTAGTGTGCAAATATCTGTTCCAGTCCCTGCTTTCAATTATTTTGGGTATATACCTCGTAGTGGGATTGTCATATTTGGGCTGTTTGTCTTTTTATTGTTGAGTTGTAGGATTACTTTTTGTAGTCTGGATATCAAATCCTTATCGGATTTGTGGTTCCCAAACATTTTTTCCCTTGAGTAGGCTATCTTTTCACTTATATGACAAAGTTTTTTTTTGTTTTTTTTTTTTTTTATTTCTCCTGACCCCACCCCCCACTCCCAGTTGTTTTTGTGCTCGCTGTCTGCTCTCTGTGTCCATTCGCTGTGTCTTCTGTGTCTGCTTGTCTTATCTTTAGGCAGAAGAAGATCCTGGGACCTTCTGGAGTGGGAGAGAGGCACTCAATCTCTTGCGCCATCTCAGCTCCCTGGTCTGCGCATCTCTTGTTGTCTCTCCTCTGTGTGTCTTTTTGTTGCGTCATCTTGCTGTGCCAGCTTTCTGCTCAGGCCAGCACTCCTGCATGGGCCAGCACTCCTGCGCATGCCAGCACTCCGTGCATGCTAGCTCTCTGCTTGGGCCAGCTTGCCACGTGGGCCAGCTTGCCTTCACCAGGAGACCCCGAGAATCGAAACTTGGACCTCCTATATGGCAGATGGAACCCAGTTGCTTGAGCCACATCCGCTTCCCATGACAAAGTCTTTTAATGCCCAAAAGTTTTTCAATTTTGATGAGGTCCCATTTTTTTTTTCCTTTAGTTGTTTGCCCTGGGTATAAAGTCCAAAAAACCATTACTTAGCACAAGATCCTGGAGTACTTCCCTACATTTTCTTCTAGGAGTTTTATAGTCCTGACTCTTATATTTACATCTTTGGTCCTTTTTTTTTTTTTTAAAGATTTTATTTATTTATTCATTTATCCCCCCCTTGCTGCTTGTGCTCGCTGGGTCAGCTAACCACGCCGTGCGGGCGGGCCTGCCTTCACCAGGAGGCCCCGGGAATCGAACCCGGGGCCTCCCACATGGTAAACGGGAGCCCTACTGATTGAGCCACAGCCGCTTCCCTCTTTGGTCCATTTTGAATTAATTTTTGTATATGGTGTGAGCTAGGGGTCTTCTTTCATTCTTTGCATACGGATATCCAATTTTCCCAGCACCATTTATTGAAGAGACTATTCTTTCCCAATTGAGTGGGCTTGGCAGTCTTATTTAAAAAAAAAAAAAAACAGTTGGCCATAGATGTGAGGCTCTATTTCTGAACTTGCAATGCAATCCCATTGGTCAATATATCTATCTTTATGCTAGTACCATGCTGTTTTGACCACTGTAGCTTTGTAATATGCTTTAAGATGAGGAAGTATGAGTCTTCCAACTTTGTTCTTCTTTTTCAAGATGTTTTTGTCTATTCAGGGCCCCTTACCCTTCCAAGTAAAATTGGTAATTGGCTTTTCCATTTTTGCAAAGAAGGCTTTTGTAATTTTGATTGGGATTACATTGAATCTGTAAATCATTATGGCTGAAATTGACATCTTAATTATATTTAGTCTTCCAATCCATGAACATAGAGTGTTCTTCTATTTATTTAGGTCTTTTTTTATTTCTTTTAGCAATGTTCTGTAGCTTTCTGTGTATAAGTTCTTTACATCTTTTGTTAAATTTATTCTTAGATATTTGATTCTTTTGGTTACTATTGTAAATGGAATTTGTTTCTTGATTTTTTCTTCTGATTGTTCATTGCTTGGGTATAGAAACACTACTGATTTGGGGGTGTTGATCTTGTACCCTGCCACTTTCTGCATTTGTTTCTTAGCTTTAGTAGCTTTGTTGCAGATTTTTCAGTACTTTTTATATATAGAATCATGTCATCTGCAAATAGTGAAAGTTTTACTTCTTCCTTTCCAGTTTGAATGCTTTTTTTTTTTTCTTTCCAAAGAGGTACCTGGGATTGAACCTGGGACCTTGTACATGTGAAGCGTGCACTCAACCACTGAGGTATACCCGCTCCACCAGTATGGACACCTTTTATTTCTTTTTCTTTTTTTCCCTAACTGCACTAGCTAGAGCTTCCAGTACAATGTTGAATAACAGTGGTGACAATGGGCATCCTTGTCTTGTTCCAGATGTTAGAGGGAAAGCTTTCATTCTTTCACCATTGAGTAAGATGTTAATTGTGGGTTTTTCATATATTTATATCATTTCCCCTGCCCCCCCAGATGGTTCCCTTGTCTGTTTGCTCATTGTTTTTGCTCATTGTTTGCTCATTGTTTTTATTCATTGTTTTTGCTTATTGTCTGCTGTTGCCTGCTCATTGTCTTTTTTGCTCAATGTCTGCTCATTGTTTGTTTGTCTTCCTTAGGAGGCACTGGGAACCAAATTTGGGGCCTCCCATGTGGGAGGTGGGCACCCAACTGCCTGAGCCACATCTGCTCCCCCTTTATATCATTTTGAGGAAGTTTCTATATATCTCTAGTGTTCTAAGTGTTCTTATCAAGAAAGGATGATGTATGTCAAATGCCTTTTCTGCATCAATAGAGATGATCATGTCATTTTTCTCCTTTTTTAAAAATTTAAGCATTTATTTATTTATTTTTATCCATTTTTACCCCCACCCCCTGTTTTTGCTGTTTTTAGTTCCATTCTCTGGGCAACTCTCTGTCCATTTCGTGCTCTCTCTTCTCATCCTTCTCCTCCTGTCTTCACTGGGATTCAATCCTCAGAACCTCCGATGTGGGAGAGAGAGAGGCGTCCTACCACCAGCGCCACCTTAGTTTCTGGTTTTTCAGTGCATCTCGTCTTGGCTCTCCCTTGTGTCACTCTCCTGTTATGTTATCATCTTGCTGTGTGGCTCACAGGGCCTGGTGGCCCATGTACCTTCCTTATTTTTCTTTTTTTAATTTTTCCTGGGAGGTCCCTCCATATGGGAGATGTATGCCCAGCCATTTGAGCCACATCCATCCCCCTGCTATATCTCTTAAGGTTCACCAAAGATATCTAGAGTTACAGTAATTTCCCATACAGGATGGTCATTTAATAAATCAGGCTTGGTTTATCACCAGCATTCTAAAAACCGGACCCAGGGAGAAAAACTAGGTCTGGGGACACATGCATGGTTTCTAATATAGCGAATGTTTAGTCTACCCTGATTATCACAAAATCAGGACAGCGAGAATATTAGCATCCCTTTGTTTTGTTAATGTGGTATATTACATTAATTGATTTTCTTAGGTTGAACCAACCTTGCACACATGGGATAAATCCTTCTTGGTCATGGTATATAATTCTTTTAATGTGCTGTTGAATTTGATGTGCAAGTATTTTGTTGAGGACTCTTCTTCTATATTAATAAGAGATATTGATCTGTAATTTTCTTTTCTTGTTAGTATCTTTATCTGGCTTTGATATTAGGAAGTGATATTGGCTTAATAGAATGTATTAGGTATTGCTCCCTCCTCTTCAATTTTTCGGAGAGTTTGAGCAGGGAACATAAACCATATGGTTCTGAGCTTTTCTTTGTTAAGAGGTGTTTTTTTTTCTAACTTTATTTTGCATATTTAATAATTGGAAACATAAACAATAATTTAAAAAGAAAAAGAAAATACAGTTGAATAAAACCATACATTTCTCAATTAGATGTACTGGATACATAAAAAAAATTTTTTTTTGAATCATACAATATGTTACACAATATATTTGGTTCAGAGTAATGCAATCATACAGTATTTGTCCCTTTGTGTTTGGCTTGCTTTGCTCAACATAATGTCCTCCAGGTTCATCCATGTTGTCATATGTTTCACAACTTCATTTCTTCATTTTTTTTTTAACTTTATTTTGTACATTTAATTATTGAAAATATAAACAATTAAACACTAAAAAGTAAACACAGATGAATAAATACATATATTTCTCAATTAAATGTACTGAATACATATAATTTTTTTTTAATCAAATAATATGTTACACAATATATTTGGTTCATAGTAATGCAATCATATAGTATTTGTCCTTTTGTGTCTGGCTTGCTTCGCTCAACATAATGTCCTCCAGGTTCATCCATATTGTCATATGCTTTACGACTTCATTTCTTCTTATAGCTCCATAATATTGCATTGTGTGAATATACCACAGTTTGTTTATCCATTTATCAGTTGATGGACACCTGGTTTGTTTCCAACTTTTGGCAATCGTGAATAATGCTGCTATGAACATTGGTGTGCAGATGTCTGTTCATGTCACGGTTCTCAGTTCTTTTTCTCTTTGTCAGGCTAGCTAAGGGTTTGTCAATTTTATTGATTTCAAAGAACCAACTTTTGGCTTTGTTGATTCTATTGTTTTTTTAAAATTATTATTCTCAATTTCATTTATTTCTGCTCTAATCCCTAAATTTCAGGAGAGGCTGGGAGGGAATAGAGTTGTGGGGTTCACATTACCCTGTTGTCCCAGGAATTCCGTCCTAGTATGTCTTTTGCCTTCTTGAACAAAGCCAGTACTCTGAACCATCTCATGCATGAGAGTGGAGATAAGAGAATAAAGGGAAGGAGGGGAGAGGCCCACTTGCTATGGACTGCCCACTGCATGCCAAGCACTGTGTTCAGTGCTTCACATACATTCCTTAACTCCTTATCACAACTCTCAAGCTGTTATTATTTTCCCATAAGGTAAAATCGAAGCTCAAGAAGGTTAGGTCTTATCAAAAATTACATAACTCAAGTGTTGGAGCCAGAATTCCAGCCAAACCCTGTCTATCTCCACAATGCATGTTCTTTCCCAACACAGTTAAGAGTAAAGGCTCTGGAGTCTGGCTTGGTACTATGCTTGACTTCAGTTTCCTTACCCAGAAAATTAGAGATAGTAGAATCTACCATACGGGCTTGGATGAGGATCAAAATGTTTGAAAAGCTCCTGACATATGGCTAGCACACAAAAAGGCCCCAATGTTGGTTACTGTTATTATCGTTGAAGGACATCATGAGCCATCATGGTTCAGAAGCAGCTCTGGACTAAGAGTTAACAACAGGTTTGGTGTATTAATTAGGGCACAGGTAGTGGCTTTGAAAAATACGCCCACAGATTCTTTGATACGCTTCCCTTTAAGAGGTAGAGGCTAGTTTTCATTTCCTTGAGTGTGGGCTACACTTGGTGACTCTCACTTCAAATAGAATGGAGCAGAGGTATCAGTGCTTATCTTTGGAGACGGGGTCCCGAAAGGGCACTGTGAATTCTTCTTGAATGTTCTCTGTCTTGGATCACTTGCTCTGGGGACAGATAGGAGCTGTGTTATGAGGACACTCACTTGCTGGAGAAGCCAGGGAGTATCTGAAGCCTCTGATGCCTGGAAGTGGATATTCTAGTCCCAATCAAGTCTTTGGATGACCGCAGCCCCACTTCATGAGGGCTCCTGAATTCCTGGGCCACAGACACTATGACAATAAATGCTTGTTTTAAGTTTGGGGGTAATTTATTAATCAGCAACAGGCAATCTAATTTACTTCTGTCTCAACTATTCCTGAGGAAGGCAGGAAGTCCAGGGCAGGGAGATGGTTCCACTTCATGAAGCCAGAGGAGGTCCTAGTTCTTTCCCTTCCCACTTGAGATGGGTTCCTTGTCCATGCAGTAGCAGCTGGTTCACTGGTTACATACCTTATGTTCCCACCCACAGGAAGGGCTATGAAAGAGTGGAGGAACTGCATGTTCCTTTAAGAAGTAGAGCTGTACTTTTGTTCAGATTCCACTGGTGAGAACGTGGTTATGTTTGTCTGCAAAGTGGGCTGGGGAATGTAGTCTCTAGCTGGATAGTCATGTGTCCTGCTAAATAAAGCTCAGGGGAGTTCTATTATTAAAAGGAAGAAGAGAGAATGGATTCTAGCAGTTGCCTAGCAGTTTCTTCACACCTGAGTCCTGGTTTTGGTACTATCTCTGTGACTTCCAGTTATTTACCTCTCTAGGTCTCAGTTTTCTCATTTACAAAGTGAAGGAGTTGGATAAGACTGATGGATTTCAAACCTTTTTTTTTTTTTAGTAGCAGAATCTTTTCATTAAATAGGAATTCTTAAAAAAAAAAAAAAACAACAGAAATTTCATGTATAAAACAAGTAAAAAATAGTACTGTTCTGTTTGAATCACATTGGAGATTCTTTGCCTGTCCCCCCTTCACATCAGTGACCCCATTCAAAGCTAATTTGAAACACTAGGGCTCTGTGAAGCACAATCAGAAATCACTGAGCAAGAAGTTCTCTTGGATTCCTTCCAGTTATGGTATTTTGTGAGGTTGTGATCATTCACCTGTGTGCCTTGAGCGGGGCTGGATCACAGTCTGGTCTTGCTTGGCAGCTGGGAACTCCTTGTTCCTGGCATACTGGGAGAGGCAAATGGAATGGACCTCTGCCCTGGATCTTCATCCTCACTGTCTTGCCTGATTTAGATTCTTCTCCTTTCTCCTGTTGCAAGTGGGGGCCCCCTCCCCGCCTGGTCCAGGAACCAGTGTGTGGTACAGCTGGGAAGAGAAGTGCTCTGAGTTTGCTAGTTTGCCTTAGCCCCGCATTAGCTCCTCTCCCGAAGAGGACTCGGCCAACTTCTCTCTTCCTCCCCAGGTTAATGTTTTCACTAACCCTCTTCTAGTCTACTCTTGGCCTAGGCTGGTATCAGGACCTCAGGCTCTGTCAAGGTCATAGACTGAGAATGTGGACTCACCCAGCCCTAACCCAGTTTGTGAATGAACTCCAGGGACAAGTGGGGAGACGCCCTTCCCCTCAGACTTTTCCCTGCCTGAATTAATCTCTTTCTCTCTCCGGAACACAAACTGCCCCAGGGCAAGTTACCTTGGGTGTGGGGTGTGGAGGTCCTCAGAAGCTGATTCGAGAACTGATAAACACATTCTCTTCCCAAGGACAAGGCAAAGCCTCTTTCCACTTGCTTCCAAGGTTCTTTCCTAAGGGCCTGACATTGCCGGCCACCTTCTCCCAGGCCTGCTCCAGATGCTGAACAGGAATTTGGCTAGGGACTTAAGTGTCTGCCAAATCAAGGGAACAACCCATTCTTCGCTTGTGGGCAGTGGTCACTCGACTTCAGAGTCCAATAGGCCATTCTGACTGCTCACAAGCTAAGAAACATGCCAGGAATGGCTGGGGGAGGGCTGGGGGTGGGGGAAGGGAAGGGAAGTGGACTGGATTAGAATGGACTTCCTAGGATGTGGACTATCTTGTTCAAATTTCTGAGTGGTGGGGTTGACTTATCACAGGTAAATGATCTTAAGGAGTGAAGCAGGCAGGCCCTGTGTAAGAAAATGGGTAGTGATGGGAAGGGGTGAACTGCAGAGCAAGCACTTACTGGTCTAAAGGAGATAGCACCTACGCAGATTGTTGTCAAGCGCAAATCAAATGTGAACTCATTGTTCTTTCAACTTGTTAAAAGAAAGGATACCCAAATTTTATGTAAAATTTTCCTGTTATTGAAATATTGCACAGGAAACAACACACCCTCTGCTGATGGGTTTTGCTTCCAAAAGCAGTTTGCAACCCCTGACTTAAAGTCCTTGCAAATTGAGTCTTCCCTTCTCAATTTTCAAACCATGTTAGAATTTAGTCTGGGCACTTTGATCAGTGGCTTAGTGGCTTAAATCATTTAAATTTATTATCTTACAGTTCTGGAGAGCAGAAGTCAGAAGTCTGCCATGGTTCTCACTGAGCTAAAATCAAGCCCTGTCAGCAAAGCTGCACTCCTTTCTGGAGGCTCAAGGGGAACTCTGTTTTCTAGACTTTTCCATCGTCTAGAGGAGAACCACATTCGCGGGCCAGCAACTTCAAAGTCAGTCCTTACCACAGCTTGAAAAATGTCTCCACTTTTAAGGATTCATGTGATTAGACTGGGATAATTTCTCCATCTCAAAATTCATAATTTTACTCACATCTGCAAAATCCTTCTTGCCATGTGAGGTAATGTAGTCACAGATTCCAAGGACTGTTTTGGATCTTTGTCTTTCCTCTCTCCTCCCCACCCCCAGAAAAAAAAAAAAAGTTCCCAGGACAGAAATTTATGATACAAAGGGTCTCTTTCCTTACAACCTGGCCTGTCTTTCCTCTATCCAGTTCCCCGTTTCTTTAAGCCATCACTCCAGCAGTGCCCACGCCTCTTTTTTTTTTTTTTTTTTAACCTTAATTTATTATTTTTTTTATTTTGTATTTACTTTATTAAATTAATTATTTAAATTTCAGTTATTTTGATGTAGCAATACATATACATTTAGTGCCCACGCCTCTTATACCCAGTGTGATTCTGAGCAGCTCTGTGCTCTGCTACCTTGGGGCTCGGAAGCAGAAGTTTTCTCTGAGCTGCCTGCTCCCTGTGGACTTCCCAGCTGGGGTTCGTTACAGGGTGAAGGGCTGAGCGAACATTCTTCTCCCTCCCCAGAGGCAGCAAAGGCTCCAGGCCTGCCTCAAGGGTTTGAGTCAATATCACAGTGGGGGAGGCTGAAGGCAAGGAGAAGGGAGAGGGTAGGATAACAAGATTGACCTGGATCTCAGTTCCAGAAGGTTCAGGCCCAGTGGGCCGGAAGCAGCACAGTCTGAACCTAATAAGAGCACATTTATTCCTGTTAATTTTCAAGTCTTTCACTTGGGTTCAAAGAGCCAATTGCCCAAAAGCAGGATGTGGGAGGCCTTTTTTTTTTTTTTTTTCAGGAGGTACCGGGGATCATGCGTGGAAGCAGGTGCTCAACCACTGAGCTACATCTGCTCCCCATAATAACTGGGCAAAAAAAAAATTTTTTTTTTTGAAGGAAGCACTGGGGATTGAACCCAGGACCTCGTATGTGGGAAACAGGCACTCAACTACTTGAGCTACATCCGTTCCCGGGGCTTGACTTTTAATCTTAGTTTTGGAAGGTGGGAGGGCATTCACCTGTGCCATGGGTCATCCTCTCCCCCTTGGAGGACAGGGACTGATTCCACCTGTGGATGACTAGGCTGTGACCCTCTCCTCTCCCTCGTGAACCCTATTGGTCCTTCTAGAAGAGTGGATTTGAAACATAAGGCAATCCTCACTCAGGTGATCTCTCCAAACATAAACAATGAAAACAAGTAAGTGGAGCGGCCCAGGCTGAAGGTTGGGGGTGGGGTGTGCTCAGCAGCAATTCCTGTCTCCCCCTTCCTCCCACCCCCAGGCCCCACTCCAACACCCACACACAACCACGAGCACACTAAAACCTTAAATCATGGGGTTAAAGGGAAGCAAGGTATAGTTCCAAAATGGTTATGCTCAGACTCTTGAGTCAGAGGACCCAGGTTAGAATCCTCCATGTGGCCTTGGACAAATGACTTAACCTCAGTTTCCTTGTTCAATAAGCAATGATAATCATACTCACTTCATTAAGTTCTTACGAGGGTTAAATGAGTTTCTATCAAAAGAGACAAAGTAGTGCCTGGGCATGGCCAATATAACTTTATTAAATAATAAATATGTATTTACTATATGTAAATAGTCCGGAAGCTTGTTCTCTGGTGAAATATGTGTGTAGATCGTCTCCTCTGCTGGGACTTAGAATTAAATTTTCAAGTTATTCAATGTGAAAAAGGCTACAACTCTACTGCGTTCTGTACTGGTCAGAGCATACCTAGAGTCAGTTCCTCTAAGAGCCTGAGGTGTTTTCAGGTTATTTGCCCATGGTTCTGACAAAGGTCGTGCATTTAGAATCAATATTTGTAGTGAAGATCTCACCCGGCCCTTTAGATAAATTTACTCTTTGACAGTAACCAAAATTATTTTTTTAAAGATTTATTTATTTATTCCCTCCCCGCCCCCATTGTTTTTGCACTTGTTATCTGCTGTGTGTTCTTCTGTGTCTGCTTGTCTTCTTTTTAGGTGGCACCAGGAACTGATCCTGGGACCTTCTAGAGTGGGAGAGAGGTGCTCAATATCTTGCACCACCTCAGCTCCCTAGTCTGCTGCATCTCTTATTGTCTCTCCTCTGTGTCTCTTTTTGTAGCATCGTCTTGTTGCGCTAGCTCTCCACACAGGCCAGTACTCCGCATGGGCCAGCTTGCTGTGTGGGCCAGCTTGCCTTCATCAGGAGGCCCCGGGAACTGAACCCTGGGCCTCCTATATGGTAGACGGGAGCCCAATCGCTTGAGCCACATCTGCTTCCCAGTAACCAACATTTGAGGCCGCAGCCAATAGATCTTGCAGGCCTCCTCCTGTAGGTTTAGCTAGGAGCATGGCGACCAGTTCTGGTTGCCACGACTAGAAAGGGATGCCAGAATTGGAAGGCTGGTGAGGAAACCTGAAGCATGAACTGTGTGGACTGTTGGAAAGAATCAGAGGCGTTAGGCTGAAAGTGGCAGGACAAGGGACACCCCTGATAGATGGCATCAAATGCTGTAAGGGTTGTCACAGAAGATGGAGTGAAAGAACACTTATTAAATACTGATGTGCTTGGAGCTTTACACCTATCATAGGGCTAAATTATCACAACCTTGTGGGAGGAGACAGAACTATTGGCAGTAAGTAGGTGGGGGAATAGGTACTGTGACTTGTCCAAATCCAGTAATTGCTGTGTGCTACGGCCTGGCCAAGGATCCTTGGCTGTCAGAGACTAAAGGCCAAGCTTTTGCAACCTCATCTCACTACCACTATACATGCATGACCGCATTGTGTATATGTCTATGGTTTCAGAAGGCAAAGCTTTCTAATATTTAGAGCTGCCAAAAATGGTGTGGGCAGTACGTAATGGTTCTCTATCATCAAAGATGCCCAAACAAATGCTTGATGGCTATTATCAAAGATATTGAAAAGGTGATTTACTCAGACCTTGTTAGAGAGTGGAAATGCATAATCGATGAAGGTAACTTCCAACTTTAAGATTCTGGGCTGCCACACTTTGGGGAAGGATATAACCTTTAGATCTACGAAGTGAGATTCCCCCCCCCCTTTATTTTCCACTTCCTCTTCCATGCCATCTTCCCTTCCCACTCAAGGAGATACTCTGTTTGGGGAACATACCTGAAAGGAGGGAGGTGGTAGCAGTTATGGATGACAGAGTAGCCTGCTACTTTCCCTGGCTATTGTCTAATTTTTGACTAAGTTTACTGAAGAGATTGTGATAATTTCCTCTGAGGCAAAACTGTAAAGATGAACAGAGGAAGCAATTATACCACACCTTCCTCTTTGTCCCCCTTCCCCTCCTCCCCCACCTCTACCTGGCACCAAACCCCTAATACGCAGGAGATTTAGGGATGGGATAGATTTAGGATGAACATTCTGCTACCCCATCAGAACGGAGGCTTGAGACAGAAATCAGGTTGAGCTTTTGAACATAAAGTTACATTTCTTACACACCTGAGCCCCCGAAGAGCCTATTTTAAGCTTCAGAGGAGAAAAAGATAAACACAAATAAAACATCTGAGCTCCCTTCCAACCTG
>JAKSZT010053830.1:15485518-15515271 GCA_026826555.1 Tolypeutes matacus | reverse complement strand
AGAAAAAGATAAACACAAATAAAACATCTGAGCTCCCTTCCAACCTGTCCCCCTCCCCCCACCAAAAAAAGAAAAAAGAAAAAGATAAACACAAATTAAGCTTCAGAGGCGGATAGCAAATTTGACGTTCCCAGTCCTCTGCCGCCCCTGTGTGGGCACAGTTGGAAATAACACCTCAAGGTAAAGCCTTGTGAAATTGGACTCCAGAGAAACCAGAGAACTGGTGCAGGCTCACCACCCCATAGGAGGGAGACAGGCATTGTTGCTGTCCTCAGCTAGGCTGCAGAGCTCAAACTGTCAGTGACTCCAAGAGGCGCTAATCTCATCCACCATCTTTATTTTTCCTGGAAACGCCTGGATCCAACAAGCGAGGGATCATCTAAACACTCCCAGTATCGAAATACTCCCAGTTTGCTCTGAAATTTTTGGACACAAGCAGCACTCGTGGGCACAGGGCCAAGCCTCACCCCACCTCCTCTTCATATGCTTGGAGTATCAGGACTGCGGGTTTCTCCTCTGGTTTCACAGCTTTTAACGCCATTCGTCACCGTCTGTCCCAACACTATTGTCCCCACACAACTCTACCCCATCACATTCAAGCTTGCTGCATCCCTGACTCACAGGCACAGGAGGAGATGGCCCTTTCATTTTCAGAAGCGAGAGAGAGAAACACTTGAGCACAAAGAGGGGAAGGGCTGTGAACTGCTGGCAGCGCCCTGGCTGCAATCTGTCCAAACCCAGAACCGTCTTCTAGCTACAGTCTAGCTGCTTCCTTCCCTGACCAAGCTCCTCCTGAGCCCCCACCCAAAGGAACTCCCCATTCCCTCCAGACAAAGAGGAATAGTGGTCTGGGGCATGGCCCCTGTCCCCGGACCTTTGCTCTCCTGCGTAGGGGAAAGGATGGGGTTTCTGGGCCTCCTGCTACCTGCCACCTGGGCCTCCCCTCTCCAGCTGGGAGCCAGGGACCCACGGGCCTGACCTCCCTCTCGCACCCTTCACGCCTCCAGACCCTGCCGCAGCCTGCGGTCCAGGGCCAGGAGCTGCCTCAGGAAGCCGCGGTTGGGGATGATGCCTCGGTGGTCCTTGACTTTCTTGATGGCCTCCACAAGAGTGAGGCGGTGGTACAGCATGAGGTAGGCCAGCACCAGCGTGGCGGATCGGCTGACTCCCACGGCACAGTGCACCAGGATCCTCCCTGCGAGGGGAGACACAAAGGCAGCTGAGAGTGTGGGGGGTTGGAGGCGGCTGGGGAGGGGGCTACGTGAGCAGGTGAGGAGGAAAACAGGTAGAGGTGCCAGTAGGCAGGGTGGAGTGCAGACAAGAGGCAGGAAGTTACCCGTCCCAGGCAAAGGGGGGGCTGGAGAAGCTGCAGCCCTGCAAAGCAGAGCCTTGCACAGTGGGGACTCAGTTGCTTTTTACTGAGAGAATTCATGGGAAAACCCTTGTGTCTAACTTGGCCCTTCTTCAGTCTCCCCACCTTTCCATCCTACTGTTTCTCTCTCTCTCTCTCTCTTTAGCGGAGATCAAACCTGGGACCTTGTACCAGCAAAGCAGGAACTGAGCTACATTTGCTCCTTTATTTTTTTTCTTGTTTCTCTTATCCACTTATTTTTTTTGGGGTGAGGTGGGGACTGTCTAATAATAGTTTTATTTATATTTTTTTCTGATTACTAAAATAAAACATGCTCAAGATAAAATAATTAGAAAGTACAGAAGTATGTAAAGAAGTAATATTAAGAAACCTATCACCCATAATCTCACCAGTCAGGTGAAACTACACACTTAAACTTTTGGATTCTTTCCCTTTTTGTCTTTTTTCTTTTTTAAACATGGTTGAGAGAATACCATGGAAACGAGTTGGGATTCCTTTCTTTAACTTGTCATCCTGAGCACTTTCTCACGTCATTAAAGTCTTCCTCTCTAGCCTGGGACCCTTGAGCTTTCCGCTAGCTCAGTGGACATGGCCCCTTTCCCCTCTTGCCTTCTCCTACCTCCCGGCAGGCTCAGCGCCCGGTGGATGAAGCCGGCCGCCGTCTGGAAGTGGATGCTCATGTCGAAGGCTGGCGAGTCGTGGGCCTCGACGCCCAGGTAGCGGATGCCCAGCGCCTCGTAGGCCTCGGGCGTGCCGCGCCACTTGCTGTGCGAGGCATTGAGGACGTGCGTGATGCCCAGACGGCGCAGCTCCCGGCGGTTGTTTGCCATGTCCCTGCATTGAGCAGAAGTTAGAGCGAGGGTGGCGAAGCCAGAGGACAGCACTGGCTCCGGGCCCTGGCTGAGGACAACTGACCCAAAAGGGAGGGACCCAGATGGGCAGTGACCCGCAGTCTTGCCCAGTGAGGATTGGCTGAGGGCACTGGGGATGTTTTGCCTGGAAAAAGGAAGACCAAGAGGGTGGGGTGGGTAATCACCCTAAAAAACAGTGAGAGGCGCTCTGAGGAGGCAGGATTTTACTGGTCCTGGAGCTCATGACAGGTAGACCTAGATTTTCCCCATCACTGGGGTATTCAAGCAGAGAGAGATGAGCGTGTAGGAATGGATGTCACAGAGGGGATGTGGGCATCAGTGGGCTGTTGGATTGGCCCATACTTAGCATTCCTGCTTACCCTGCAGTTATAGGATTCTGACACTTGTGCCCACACCGAGCTCCCCCACTACTTTAAACTCTCACTGACACCCAGGATCCTCTTACATTTTACCAGATGCTCCACATCTCAGGTTCACCCTGTTTTATGATGAAGTTGCCTTTGGATGTTCATCTGGCCCAGGTCCCTCAGCTTGATGGTAGATGCTTCTCAGGCAACGTGGTCCTATCTTGGGACAAATGCTTTGTCCAGTGTGAGCTCCTTGGGCAGAAAGAGCACTGAGCTTGGATCTTCAAGTCCTGGCTCTGCTACTTATGACCCGTGTGACCTTGGGCCAGTCACCTCTTCTCTGAGCTTCAGGTTCCTCACCTGTAACCTCATGTGATACCTACGCCACGAGGCTGACTTGAAGATTAAGAAGGAGGAAGCCTGTCAAAGACTCCTGTACATTGCCAAGGCCGTGCGAGAGAGAGACAAGTGGGGTTTGCTCTTTCTTTGAAGCTCTTCCCTCCATAGCCCCATCTTGAAGAATCTCTGCATAGGCTGCTGCTTTGCTTGGTCTCAAGAAGCCCTTTGGCTTACTACTCAACTACTATCTTTCCCCCAAGCCACAACAGAAGGAAGGTTAGAGAAGTTGTCTCTCATGCCTGATACATACATTGGTACTCAATAAATATTTGCTAAATGAAGGAGACGTTACTACTTGAACAAGAGTTTTTCTGTTCAGGGTTGGGTATTCCATAATCCTGGGCAAAGTCCCCCAGACCCTCTGTATGCCCCCTCCCCTCAATCTGGAACCAACAGCCCATCCCAGTGCCTCTCTGCCACCCTTCTCCTTTCTTCTTACACACATACACGTACTCAGCTGTGGTCCCAGTCTGTCGGATACTTACTGGTCTCCGAGGTAGAGGCCTGGCCAGACCTCGTCGGCATGGTTGCAGGCTGTCTTGCCCGTGTAGAGGAGCCTCTCCAATTCAAAGACGTTGAGGAAGGGATGGTGAACGGCTGGCATCTCCTCCAGGCTCCCTCTACTGCGAACAGGAGACCTCGAGCTACTCCGTGAGAAGCGGGCCATAAAAGTCATGGAGGCCCAGAGCCAGTTACCAGGGCACATCTTAGAAGTGGCAAAAGTGGTAGCAGCTGCAGGGGTGGCCGCAGTGCTGATGGCGTCAGTGACCAGGTAGCTGTTGCTGGAAGAGGAAAGGACCCACCTGAGTGAGTCCTGACCAGCTGCCTTTTTTCTTACCAACTGGGCTTGGCCCTGGGGAGAAGATTCTCAATGGAAGGAAGGTAAGTCTGGCCCGGTAGGAAGCCTCCAGGGTTGTCCTCTCTTTCTAGCTGCAGCAGCTCCTTTAGCTTGGCTTTGGCTCTGCCACGCAAGGAGGTGGGAGAGTCACATGTCCTTGTTTACGGGCAGAAGGAGCTGCCCGGCTGCTGGGTTTCTGCTCCACACCCCACCCCCACTCCCAATACACAGACACAAACACACACACACACATTTGGGTCTCATCTGCCTGGGGGTACAGGCAGAGGGGAGGAAGCTGGGATGGGGTTGGAGGGTGACTTTGGACCCACTGAGAGAGAATTTTCAGGAAGACAACAGCAGCTGAGGCCGTGACATATGCCAGGCTTACGTCCTCAGTGCCAGCGGGATGGGTTGCTTTAACCCATCCCTGCCCTGGCATTGCCTCAGAGACAAGCCTGTCGCCAGAAGTGAATTGGGGTGTGGGACAAGCGGGAATAGCCAGAAAGAGGAAAAGTATGTTTTGAATGCACGAGCTCACGGAAGAAGATGCCAATTTATGTGCACAAGTGGCAAATGACCCTCCTTTGATCAGTCTAAGGAAATTATTGCTCAAACCTCATCTCTCCTGGGAGAATTTCCCAGTTTGAGCAGGTGCTGTGTCTGTGGGGAGGGGGCTGAGTGGGGGCGGGGCAAAGGGTGGAGGAGGGATCCTGCCAGGCCCAGAGTCTCAGAGGTTCAGAATTACCATCAGTGATGCTGCTGGAGGCAAGTGAGCTCCCACAGTACATGAGCCAGCAACCCGGGGCTTGGCAGGTGCCACCCAGACATGCTGTGGGCAGCTGGCTCTTCTGAAAGTGGGCCCAAGCTTCCACCCTTGAGCTGTGCCTGGGAAGGGCCAGCCTCTGAGGCTTGCCCTGGGACCGTCAGGCACAGAGGGGATTGTGAAGGACCCCCACCCTACTCCTGGAACACCTATGATTCTGCCTTGTTGGAAAGTGTGGACAGACCCCCCTGGCCTGCCTCCTGGCCGAGCGTCCAGCAGTGAGAGGCCATCTTGGCCTTGCCCACACTGTGCTCTGCTGTCCCTCCTTCTGCTGGGGCCCAGCTTCCCTTCCCCCCAAGGGCCAAGAGAGACCAAATTACAGCGCACAGGGATCAAAGCTGGCCAGAGCGCACGCACTGCATCTTTGGGTGTCAGGGACAGATATTTTTTTCAACGGCCGGGTCAGAAGGAGCACAAAAATATAGCCCTGTAGCCACCACCACCACCCTCCATCCTTATCTCCCCCTTCTCCTCAGGCCTAAAGCCCCCATCCTTTATCCGAAAACTACCTTTCCCTTATCCGTGTTGGCGCCAGAGGCAGCCGGGAGGAGACGGGGTCTCGGGAGCAGCTCCGCGGGACTCTTGGCCCCTCGCGTGCGCGTCTGGGCGTGGGTGGCGCAGCCCCATTCCGTCCGGGGACCCACCCTGGGCATCCCCATGGCCTCAGCCGGCTTCCAGGCCCCCTGCCCGCTGCCCCCTCCCCGCGTCTGCTGGGGCGGTTGTAACAGGTTCATGGCTGTCGCCCCGGAGCCTTGGCCACCGCAGGCAGGGCGCACAAGGGGCGCCCCTGCCCTGTGCCCTCCCGCGCCCCCGGCCCCGCCAGCCGCCGCCCCTCTACCTCCTCGCGGGCGCCGCGCGGGGTCTCAGTCGCGGAGCCGGATCGCAGGCGCACGCAGCCCCGCGGCCATGACTCGCTCCCGCCGCCGCCGCCGCCGCCCCCGCCCCGCGCCTGCCGCTGCGGGAGCTGCCGCCCTGGCCGCTGCCGCCCGGCCCCGGCTGATGGATGAGCATCTATTTTTAAGCCCTGACGCGCACGTCGAAGCAGGCTGCGTGTCTGTGTGTGTGTGTGTGTGTGTGTGTGTGTATGACACACCGGGGCCCAGCTCGCACCCGGGGGTCCGAGTCGGCACGCAGCGTGGGCTCCCCCGCAGCCCCCCTGCAGCCCGCGGTGTTTACAGACCAGGAAGAAACCCGCTTGTTCGCGCAGCGCCGCCGCGCCCCCAGGCTTCAGGGCATTACCTGTGGCTGCTGGGATCACAGTGCATTCTGCTGAAACATTGCATTGCGCAAGGTGTCCACACACACACACACACACACACACACACACACACACCCCTCCCCAGGCAGAATTAAGTAATTACGTAGGCGTGCTCATGTACACTCACGTGCACGCTCCTCATTCTCAAGAAAACCCTGTTGTAAATATCAGGCGGGCGACTCAATGCCATTTGCATATGCCTCACATAGCAACTCATTCTATCCTCGCCCCAAGTCTTGGAGGTAGGTAATATTATTATTATCCCCACTTTAAGGAGGAGACTGAAGCACAGAGAGGCTAAGTAATTTGCCCAGGTCACACAGCTACTTAGTGGCAACGCTGAGTTCAAACCCTGGCAGGGTGGCTCTGCGGTTCATGGCCGTCACTGCTAACCCAGGGTCCCTGATGGGGACTCCATACACAATGGAGAATGCTGGATGGGTTTCACTCCGGAAGCCATTCTCACCAGCTCAGCTGCAGGGAGTTCCACTTCCCCCAACTCCCGAAGAAATTAACCTCTTGACCTCTTCTCGCCAGCTGCCTTTTACTGGTATTTGTCTCCACTCGCTTTACTATTGTAAGAAGACGGTCAGGACTGCTTTGCTTCCCCAGTGCCTAGTGCCACGCGTGGTTGGGGGAGGTAGGGGAGAGAGGGGTCTCCATGAATGTCATCAGAGGATGCTGTTGGAAATTCAGGTGGACTCAGGCTTGAAGGCAGGAGGTAGATAAGGTAGGAGTAGGATGAGAAAATGGTGTCAACTGTAGCTGATATAAGGATTAACTAAATTCCCAGCAGGGGTAGCAGACCAGGCTTTGGTCTCTGGGGCAGAGAAAGTACTAGCCAAAGGGACATAATCCCCAGGTCAACTCCACGGGAAAGAAGAGTTTCCATCACAGACTGTCATTGAAGGTTAACTCATTAATACCTCCTATTCTTCTCTAGAGAAGCAAGCTCAATTCCTTTCAATTTTCCTTGTGCCTTCTTGGTATGGCAGTTTGCATTAAGAAATCAAATTCTCATTATTTTAAACAAAGAATTGACATGAGAAAAAAAAAATATTGTATTAGTCAGCCATAGGGGTGCTGATGCAAAATACCAGAAATCTGTTGGTCTTTATTAAGGGTATTTATTTGGGGTAGAAGCTTACAGTTACCAGGCCATAAAGCATAAGATTCTTCCTTCACCAAAGTCTGTTACCACGTGTTAGAGCAACACAGCTGCCCATGTTTGCCAGGGTTCAGGCTTCTTGGGTTCCTCTCTTCCTGGGGCTTGCCTCTCTCTGGGCTCAGGCTTGCTTTGTGCCACGAGGCCAGCTGTAGACTATCAGGCAAATGGCTTGCTTCTCTTTCCAGGGCCTTCTGTCTTTCCTCACGACCAAGCTCCTCTGTATGCTACTTCCTGGGGCTCCAGCTCAAGACTCCACATCACAACCCCAACTCAAAACTGCTCCAACACTGTCCTTTGCCATGTCTTTTATCTTCGAGACCCCACCCACCAAGGGGTGGGCCTCAACACCCTATTTACATGGCCCAGTCAATGCCCTAATCATAACTTAATCATGCCCAGATTAACAAACCAGTTTACAAGCATAATCCAATATCTATTTTTGGAATTCATAATTGCATTAAACTGCCAAACCACTACAATTATTAACAATTTTATTTCAAATTCACACACACACAAGGACAGAAAAGGCCAGCTCAACAAGTTAGGGAAACATTACTCCTAAAAAGTTATTTTTTCAGGTACTTTTATCTCATCTAACTCCAGCTGCTAACTCAATTGTTCCTCGAGTGTTCAGAAGGATACACAGATGAACACACATTAGTCTAGGACTCCTTATTAATGAAAAAAAATGAAAAATAGAAAAAAAATTAACCTGGGAAATTTGAAATTTTAATTTGTAGATCTAGGGAAACCCAGTTTAAAAATCATCACAAATCAAATTGTGAAAGCAACATATGTTATAAGACTAAGCTAATTTTAAGTGACAGAGTCTTTAGGACTGATAAAGATGATACTGAAGTCCTTAGTTTCTAGGGGAAGCTGCTGGCTGGCTGGAAATTCTAGCAAGAGCCAATGCTGAAGTTGAGGCAGAAATTCTTCTGACCTCTGAAATCTTCAGTTCTGGCTTTTAAGACCCCCAACTGATTGGATGAGGATACTCTCCACATTGCTGGTTGTTGATTGTAGATGCAATCAACTGGCTGTAGACGCAAAACCCCTCTTGAAACACCTTCACAGTACCAAGCAGGCCAGTGCTTGACCAAACAACTGGACACCACAACCTAGCCAAGTTGACACATAAAATTAACCATCACAATGTTGTAGGTGAAATTGATCTCAAATTTTAGCAAGACTCTTGTTTTAACTATGCATTGCTTTTTTCTCAAAAATCTGGGAAAATATGGTTCAAAGCACACCATGGACAAGATGGACAAATTTTTATGGGTAACCATAGAAATTGTCCATGAACCAACACTCCATGAGCATCATTTCCAGGGGTCAGCCTATAGCCCAAGTGGCTTCATATTTTCCTTAATAACTGGGCAGTTTACAACGTCTCCAGGTGACACCAAACTAAGCAAAGGATGGAGAGAAGGAAAGAGGAAGAAGGAAAGAATTAGCAGGGAGGAGGTAGGACAGGAAAGGGGAGGATGGAAAGAGAAATAGCATGTGTTTATAATTTACTGTCTGCCAATTCCTTGGACTTGCACATATATCATCCCATTTAATCCCACCAAGGTCTTAGGTGGGTGTTATTATCTTCATTTAATAAATGAGGAGACTGACATTTGATCAGATGAGTTAACACAGTCATTGTACCACAGCTCTTAAGTGGCAGAGCATAGGTTAAAATCCAAGGTTATCTGATTCCAAACTTTATTTTCTCAAGAATCACTTTCTCTGTGAAGCCTTTCTAGATCTATCCATATTTGACCATTTCCTCTTTTGTGCTCTATCAAAGGACCTGTAAGCTATATTTTACTTTACTTATTTATATATTTTTAAGATATCTGTTCCTCATACTAGGATAAAAGTTCATTGAGGGAAGGAACCATGCTTTATTCATCTTTGTCCACTATAGTGCTTTGAATAAAGTATGGCACCAGTGGGTGTTACTGAATGAAGTCATGAATGGATACACTACACTGGGATGAACAGAAGGAGCTGGAAAAATGATGCTATTGAAAGACAGGAATAGAATTCCAAATGGTGTCAAAAGAAATGCTCCTCACCCCCAAATAATTAAATAAATAGAGAGAGAGAGAGAAGAAGTTCAATAAGAACAGAGTTAAGGAAAAAAAAAAAAAAAAAAAAAAAAAGAGCAACAAATACCCGGTATTCTAACAAATAAATGTTTATTCTAACTGCTCCCGTTTAACTATGAGCTGGGCACCGTCCTAGGGCATTGCATAATTTAATCCCTTAAAGTTGGTAGATATTATTAATTACATTTACAGTTGAGGAAGCAGATTTAGAGTGGTGGTAAATCTCTCTGCAGCAGCCAAATAGTGGAAATTGAACTAGGATTTAAAGCTAGGGTTGTTTTAAACCAGTTCTGTGTCTCCACACTATAGTTTAATTAAAGAAAAAATAATAGTAATAAAACTGTATCAATGGCACTTAACAGAAATTATATGAATTTCTCCAGAGGATTGGGAGGTAGGGATTCTTATGCCTTCCTGCTCCCACCCCTGCATCCGTCAGTGGCTGTGGCCCCCCAGTGAAAGGATCTGGGAGAGGCGCGTACTAGAGGTTTGGAGAAGCCTCCTCTGAATCCCTTGGGGTTGTCCTCTTCACTCATAGTTCTCTGTAATCCTTTCCCTACAAGAGAGTAACCTATGAGAGGAACTGTGCTCTTTCCTACTGCACCTTAAGTAGCTCTCCACCCATCTCCCCGAGACTGATCCACCCTGAGCTCCACTGCAGTTTTAAACTGTTTGCTTTAAGGCTCCAGTAGCAATCCAGAGCACCAGAACAGAGCGTGGACAGTTGTGGGTGAGGGGTGGAGGGCCAGAGAAAGACTGATGTCCTTGAGAGGTGCCCTGAAATGATCCTGCCTTGTTCTTCTCAACCTCTCGCTCAATCCCAGTCCTTCTTGAGCGTTTTCCTCTGCAAGTTTAGCACCCTTCTCCCCCTAGGCTCCCACTTGTGGTTTGTATGTCTGTCCTCTCTGTATAGGTGTTAATGGTGATTTCCTCTGTCTGGGCTCCTGCTGGCTCTGAATGGGGGAGGCCAAAGCATGTTGCTCCTTTGGGTAGAGTGAGAATCTGGTTTTTGCTTCAACTCTAGTTCCTTCCCTTTTTGCTCTTCCACCAATGCATTCTGTGGCCACTTCCCCCCTGATTTACCTAGGGTTGAACATATCCTGCAGAGTGGATACAAGATTAATACACAGGGGAGCGGATGTGGCTCAAATAGTTGGGCGTCCGTCTGCCATATGGAGGGATCTGGGTTCAATCCCCGGGACCTCCCGATAAAATAATATATATATAGAAGGCGCATGGGCTGCCAGGCTCTGTGTGCTGGTGAGCCGCCAAGGCCCCGGGAGCCATGCAGCAAGATAATGACGTAACAGGGGAGAGACAAGACAAGATGCTCTGAAAGCTCTGAAAACCAGGAGCTGAGGTGGCGCAGGTGGCAGAACACCTCTCTCCTACATCGGAGGTCTCCAGGATCGAATCCTGGTGAAGACTGGAGGAGAAGGATGAAAAGAGACGGCAGGAAACAGACACAGAGAATTGCCCAGTGAATGGACACAAAAACAGCAAATGGGGAAGGGGGGTGGGGTTTAAAATGGATAAAGTAAATAAATAAATCTTAAAAAAAAAAAAAAGATTAATACACAAAAATCAGTAGTGTTTCTCTACACTAGTTATGAGCAATCTGAGTATGAGCAATCTGAGGAGGAAGTCAGGAAAAAAATTCCATTTACAATAGTGACTAAAAGAATCAAGTATTTAGGAATAAACTTAACCAAGGACGTAAAGGACTTATATTCAGAAAACTACAAAACATTGCTAAAAGAAACCAAGGAAGACCTAGATAAATGGAAGGACATTCCATGTTCATGAATTAGAAGACTAATCATGGATTAAAAGACTAATGTCAATTAAAATTGTCATCGTTAAGATGTCAATTCTATCCAAATTTATCTACAGATTCAATGCAATCCCAATAAAACTTCCAGCAGCTTTTTTCTTTTTCTTTCTTTTTTTTTTATTACAGAATTGGAAAGACCAATTATCAAATTTATTTGGAAGGGTAATAGGTCCTGAATAGCCAAAAATATCTTTAAAAAGAAGAACAAAGTTGGAGGACTCTCACTTCCTGACTTTAAAGCATATTACTTAACTACAGTGGTAAAAACAGTGTGGTACTGGCATAAAGATAGCTATGTTCACCAATGGAATAGAATTGAGTGTTCAGAAATAGATACTCAAATTTATGGCAAAGTGATTTTTGACAAAGCTGTCAAGCTCACCCAGCTGGGCCAGAACAGTCTATTCAACAAATGGTGCTGGGAGAACTGGATAGTCATATCCAAAAGAAAGAAGGAGGACCCCTATTTCACACCTTATACAAAAATTATCTCAAAACGGATCAAAGACTCAACTATAAAACTACAAACATAAAACTCCTGGAAGAAAATGTAGGGAAACATCTTCAAGATCTTGTGGTAGGCTGTGGTTTCTTAAACCTTACACCAAAGCATGAGCAATGAAAGAAGAAATGGATAAATCTTTTCTTTCTCAAACTTAAACACTTTTGTGCTTCAAAGGACTTTGTCAAGAAGGTGAAAAGGCAGCCTACTCTATGGGGGAAAATATTTGGAAACCATGTATCTGATAAGAGTTGGATTTCTATGCTATATGAAGAGATCATACAACTCAATAATAATAGGGCAAGCAATCCAATTAAAATATGGACACAATACTCAGACATTTTTTCAAAGAGGAAATACAAATGGTGGAAAAGCACATGAAAAAAATGTTCTATATCACTAGCTCTTAGGGAAATGTAAATCAAAACTACAATGAGATATCATCTCACACCTCATAGAATGGCCATTATTAAAGAAACAGAAAACTACATGTGCTGGAGAGGATGTGGAAAAATTGGAACATTCCTTCACTGTTGGTGGAAGTATAGAGTGGTGCAGCCTCTGCAGAAGACAGTTTGGTGGTTCCCCAGGAAGCTAAATATAGAACAGCTGTATGATTTGGCAATCCCTCTACTAGGAATATATCCAGAACAACAGAAAGCAGGAATGTGAACAGATATTTGCACACCGATGTTCATAGTGGCATAATTCACAATTGCCAAAAGTGCCCATCAAATGATGAATGATGAATGTATAAACAAAATGTGGAACATACATATGATGGAATACTATGCTTCAGTAAGAAGAAATTAGGACGCATGACAACATGGATGAACCTTGAGGACATTATGCTGAGTGAAATAAGCCAGATTCTTCATCTAAATATGAAGAATAAACACATGGAGTTAAAAATCTGAGTATATAGGATGAGGCTGAGAAGGGGTACTGATGCTTAATGTATGTAGAATTTTTAATTAGCTTGACTGTAAAAGTATGGAAATGGATAGAGTTGATGGTAACACATTATAGTGAGTATAACTAACATGGCTGGTTTATAAATGGGATTGTGGCTGACAAGGGTACTCTAGGGATGTAAATGTCAATTGAAAGAAACCTAGAGAACAATCTAGGGACTGAATATCATAGTGAACCCGGAGGTGGACGAGGACTCTGATTAATAGTATAAATACAAGAATGTTTTATGAACTAGAACAAATGTACATCACTATTACAAGGTGGTAAGAATATGGTGATGCATGGGAGAAATACAATTAAGATAACTTATGGAATATACCTAACAGCAATATTGTAATATTCTTGCATCAATGTCAAAGAAGGTACTATATCAATGCTAATGGTCAATAACAGGGCGGTATGGGATTTTTTCTTTTGGACTAAGGAAAACATTAAAAAATTTACTGAGGTGATGACTGTACAACTGTGTGATGAAAGTGAGAGCCACTGAGTGTACACTTTGGATGGATTGTACAAAGCATGGGACTGTATAACACAGTGAACCATGTGGTGGAAGATGGACTGTGGTTAACAGTACAAATGTGAGAGTGTCTTTCATGAACTGTAACAAATGTACAATACTAATACTTGGTGTGGCAGTTTGAGATTATTTTATGAATCCCCAAAAGAGAAAGATTATGTTTGTAAACTAATCTGTTCCTCTGGGTGTGATACCCATAGTATTAAATTCAAAGGATTTAAGTTTACTTGATAAAAATCAGTTTAGGGCTTCTGATTGGGCTATATCAGTAAGGCATGACCAAGACTGAGTCCCCGCCCCCTTGGTGGGTCTATATAAATGGACGTTCACTCAGAAAGATGCACGGGAAGAGAGAGAGAACTCTCATTTTTGACCCTGGAGACCCAGGGAGAGATGAGCCATTCGCCTGATAGTTTGCAGCTGATATGGAAAGCCTGAAAAGACATGAGCCCTATGCCGAGAGAGAGAGAGGAAGCCCAATGCCAGCCTAGAACTGAGATCAGGAAGAAGCTGGGTTAACGGAGCCTCAAGAGGAAAAGGAAGCCCAGGGAGGAGAGACCAGGCAGAGACCACCACCCGCCATCTTGCTTCAACACGTGGCAACTGACTTAGGTGAGAAGGCAGCCTTGAGTTGGACTCTTTAGGGCCTTGTAACTGTAAGCTTTCCCCCCACATAAATACCCTTTGTAAAAGCCAACAGATTTCTGGTACTTTGCATCAGCACCCCTTTGGCAGATGGGGTGTTAATAATAAAGAATGTATGGAAAAAATATATCAAATGTAAACTATGGACCATATTTTGTAGTAACATTCTGACGATGTTCTTTCATAATCTGTTACAAATGTTCTACACCAATGCAAGGTGTTGCTGGAGGGGTGATGTATGGGAATTCTGTACCTTATGTATGATTGTTTTGAATGATCACAACTTCTCTAATTAAAAAATATTTTAAAAATGGAATTTTAAGGAATATTGGATGAAATGCTTGAATACTTAGGAAATAATTTTTCAATGAAGGGAAATGGGATGTGAAGGGAATATACAGTAAAATCTCACAATTATAAAGAAAGAAAAATATGTATAAGTACATTTTATAAAAGACTGAAAGGAAATATGCCAACTACTAAAAGAGTTTAGCTTTGTCCACAGTGGGATTGCAGATCATTTTTATCTTGTTCTTTAAATTGTCAATATTTCCCAAATTTTCTACTATCAGTATGAATTAATTTAAAATGTTAGTTTTTTGGAATTGGTTGAGACCTCCTTAGTGGCTTAATATGGGACCAATTTTAGAAAATGTCCCCCAAAATGCTTAAAAGGATAAAGAATCTCTGTTTTGGGATGCAAATTTCTATATTTCCTTCCCTTCTTAAGGTTTTCAAATGTTCTTAAATCCTTAATTTTTTGGTCTTGTTTTCCCAGTTTTTGAGAGAGGTATTAAAAATCTCCCACATGTTTGTGGGCTTGTTAATTTCTCCTTCTGTCAATTTTTGTTTGGGATGATTCCAGGCTATGTTATGAGATACATAAAGTTCCCAAATGTTATATGTTTTTTGGTAGCTGTTTTTTTTAAATCAGCAGCCAGACTCTCTATACTCTGAAATTCCATGACACTTTAAATTCTATTTTGTCTGATATCAAGATTGCATAATCTGTTTTTTGCCTGTATTCATCTGTTGCACTTTTAAAATCTCTCCCTAGCTTGCTCTAGTATATCTCTTTATATCTGTTTATAGGTAGATTTTAAAAACCAGTCTGTATTTTAATCGGTCTATCTTTTTATATTTATTGTGATTACTGATATATTTAAAATGATTTCTGCTGTTTTATTTTGTGCTTTCCATTTATAATGCATTCTTTTTCTTCTTCTTCTATTTTTTTTTTTTTTTATTCATTTATCCTCCCCTTGCTGCCTGTGCTCGCTGGGTCAGCTAACCAGGCCGTGCGGGCGGGCTTGCCTTCACCAGGAGGCCCCGGGAATCGAACCCGGGGCCTCCCATATGGTAAACGGGAGCCCTACTGATTGAGCCACAGCTGCTTCCCCCTTTTTCTTCTTTTCTCCTTTCCTTTCTTTTGTTGGATTATCTAGTGTCGTTTATTCCCTTTATTGAGCTCTGTTGATTTGGAAGTTAAACAAAGTCTGAACTTAACTGGTATATTTACCCTTCTTCTGACCAAGACAAAGATTTTCCTTTTAACTTCCCTCAGAGAAAACTTTTTCTCCCATCTTCCTTATTATTATTACCTGGTCTTTTGAATGCAGTTTTTCAAAATTGTTTAAATATTTAGCCATATAATACACATATTTTAAAAAACCAATGCATTCTGAAATCCTTATAAAAATTAGCAAACCTCTGCCTACTATTTCTCTCCCTTGTTTCTCATGGCCTGGAAACAAATGTACTGAATAATCTCAGGCATTCTTTTAGTACTTATTTAACCTCATATCTCTCAATAATATGTTTATCTTGTTATTTTTTGATTTTTCAGTTTTAGGCATTACCTATTAATTTCTCACTATGAAAGTTGAGGATTTACTTCAGTTTATCTCCCCGTCCCCCAAGATATATGCAAACATACCCTCTCTACTCGTTTTTCTTTTCTTTTTTTTTTTTTTTTACCAGGAGGTCCCGGGTATCGAACCCGGGTCCCTCCATATGGGAGACGGACGCCCAACCAGTTGAGCCACATCCGACCCCTACTCGTTTTTCTTATATAGCTATATCATAATTTTGTTATGTAAATTTAATATCCTTGTTTAGGATATTAAAATTACATAATTGTTATTCACAGTCGAAACATGTTGCATGCTATTGTTACTTTTCCTTTCTTGCAAAACTTTGTTTTTCCCTTCAGTTAACATTTATTTCTTTTTTTTTTTTAAAGATTTTATTTATTTATTCATTCATCCCCCCCCTTGCTGCTTGCACTCGCCGGGTCAGCCAACCACGCCGTGCGGGCGGGCCTGCCCTCACCAGGAGGCCCCGGGAACCGAACCCGGGGCCTCCCATATGGTAAACGGGAGCCCTACTGATTGAGCCACAGCCGCTTCCCAACATTTATTTCTTTTTGTTTGCTTGCTTAGTGTTCAATGGATGCTTCATGAATTCAGACCCATACTCCTTCCCAATTACCTAAGTCTTCCTTTGGTAAAAATATTGGTTATTTCCTCAATGTCATCTTTGTCAGGTCTTTACTGGAGACTTCTGACTTGTCGCCAGCTGGACTGGTTGCCCTCTACATCAGTGCAGAGATCACCCCGGGATCTCCTTTTACTCTTATCCAGAGAATTTCTTTGCCTCCGGATGCCCTGTTTCCTAGATTTCAGGGTTTTAGTGTACAAATTTTCATTTAAGTCCTCTGTTGCTAGTGTGATACCATCATGCTTATATGTCTGGTATCTTCCAATCAAGAAACCCTCTGTTTTCAGAGACTAAATCTCTAATTTTATGCTGGGGTGAGGAAGAGGCAGTTGCCTGGCTGCAGGTCTTTATGGGAGATCTGAGAGGTTTAACTTCTTAAGCAGGCTTCCTATCAAGTCTATATTTTTAGTTCATCTACACACTTACCCCAGATGTGCTTACTGCCAGCTCTCTGGTCTGTGGTGTAAATCAGATTAAGTCTCACTGTTCTTCGACTGACCTGTCCAGCTTTTCAGCATCCAATATTTTATTGCTATTAAAACATTTCCTGTTTTCTTCATTCTGGCAGATTTTATGTTTTATATAAAAAAGATCTTTGTACTGTCATTTTTTGTGGGGTTTCAGGAAGAAGCAGAAATAAATGCTGGTTTTTAAAATGCTATCTTTAACTGGGAGTGCCAGCTGGTTTTTGAAAACACAAAAATGATTGATATTCTATTTTTTAACATTCAATATTTATTTAGACTTACCAGCATATTTTACCAATTTTTCCGCATGCCATTGCTTCTTTATCCTATTCATTACTTCTGGGTTCATTTTTTTCTTATTTAGCCATTTTTTTATAAGGGACTATGAACAATTTCTAAGTGCTTGAATGTCTAAAAATTCCTAATTTGCTCTGGCTTGTAAATGATATTTTGCCTGAGTTTTGAAATCTAGGTTTCCAATTATGTTTCCTCAGCATATCTAAGATCCATTGTCTTCCAGAATTTATTTTTTGCTGATGAGAAGTCTTTTTCTCAGTGTTCTTGAAATCACTTTACTATAATCTGCCTTTTCTCTTTAGTGGCTTTAGAGCTTTCTCTTTATTCTTGTGAAATGCTGGCTCCTGAAATACCACCAAATTAACCTCTTGAAAAGACAAAGCTGAGTTTACTGTTTACGATAGTAAGAGAGAATGCTAACTTGACAGAATCTCCAAGAAGGGATTGTAAAATCTGATTTATTGAGATTTTGAAATTTGGTTTAAGGAGGGTCTTTCAGGGCAGGAACTTGAATAGGATTGGGTAATTATGATATAATAGTTTAGGATTTGTGGAAATAGCAAGGTGAGGATTTTGAGATGAGAAGTTCAAAGAGTCTTGGAATGAAAACTGGGCATGTTGATACCTTCTAGAGTTGCTGGATCTCTCAATAAGATCTTAGGAAGAACAATAAAGTTATTTGCAAACTTTTACCTTCTTGGACAAGAGTCTCTTGGAATAGCAAAGTTATGCTAATGAAGACAATGGCATATGAAGTTAGCAGACAGCAAACTGGAAGCAAAAAAACTGTAGGTGGTTTTGGTTTTCATGGCCCCCCTTTGTGGTCATTCTTCAGCTTGAGCTGAAAGATAGACCATTATTATGTGAGGTGTGATCAGTCCAGATCTTCACCCCTACTTGAGGCATCTCAGTCTCGAATAAAATTTCTGAAGATGGTTGGTTTGACCTTCAAGGCTCTGAGGGCGGTTGTTTCAGTCTCTGTAAATGGCAAGTATTCCTGCTCTTTAAGTTGGATGATCATTTGTTGAGTCATTTTATGGGCTGGAGGTTGCACAGCAGGATTTAAAACTCTAGCATCACCCATCTGAACACTCCAACACCGACTAGGAGAAGGATTATGTTCAAAGTTTGCAGTCCACTTCTCAACCAGGAGCCAAGAGTACCAAAATTAAATCAAATGAATTGGTTGCATCCCTCATCTAAAGAGCCCACAAAATTAGATTTGGCATTATTAGCCAAATCATCTACTTTTCTGATTTCCTTATTTGCTTCCTGAATATTTTTAGTAATATATAAGGTCTCAGACAGGTCTGCAGGGATGTAAGTACAACATTCTTCCTCTAAAATAGTGAGTATTTCCCCATGAGTGGCTAATATTGAATTGGAGGCAGCTCCATTCTGAACCACGACCTGTCCAATTTCATGAACCTCTTGGGCAAGGAGTCCCAAAGCCTTGGTGTCATTTGCCTAACTCGCCTCTAGGATTCACCTGATTTTCCAGGTCTCTTATAGAGCATCAAATGGAGAGTTTGGGGAGGAAAGAAAGCAATCCAGAATTCCCCTGGAGTGGTTAGGATTTCGGTTTTTAAGTCTAATTCAAGGCCCAGTTTTATCCTACCTGAATCATGTCATTGATCTCTTTTTCCTAGAGGAAAATCTGATGGGCCAAGATGGACTCTAGGTGTCATTAGCAACTGCTGAAAGCAGGCGTCAGTTTAGCATGGTAACATGTTCCTCTCCAGGCTGCAGATAGAAGTCAGTAGGTCTTTTTTTTTTTGCCACAAATCTTATAATAGTCACTGGAAGCCACCCAGTGATCTATTTTTGGTTAAAATAGATGTTTAAGGTTGTCTAATGGTTGTAACATTTTGGTGCCATTTGTCAAGAATAGTTCAGGATCAGACAATGAAATTTGTAGTATTGAGATCACTAGGTAGGTTTACAGCAGAGTTTCTCAAACTTGGCACTACGGACATTTTGGGCCAGAGCATTCTTTGTTGTGGACGTCTGAACTGTGCACTACAGAACATTTAGCAGCATCTCTGGCCACTACCTACAAAATGCCAGTAGCACCTCCCCAGTGTGATAACCCAAAATGTCTGCAGGCATTGCTGACTATCCCATGGGAGAGAAGATTGTCACCAGTTGCAAATCACTGGTCTAACAGCAAAAAGAAAGTATTGTGTCCTACATATAAGATCTGCAAAAGTGAGACCGCTTTGAAATAGACACTAGCCAAACCTAGTCATCTTCCAAGTCCTATTTTAGTGAAAGTGTGGCTACAAAAGATAGCCCCAACAAAATATCCCTGAGTATTGTTTTGGTGAAGACAGGAATTTCCTTTGCCAAATATGACATTATAGGGGTTTTAGATTACAGCCTGACTGTAGCAGTTTAAAATTCTTTTATGAATCCCCAAAAGAGAAAGATTATGTTTGTGAACGAATCCATTCCTGTGGGTGTGAGACCCTTTCAATTGGACCACGTCAGTGAGGCGTTGACTCAGGTTGAGTCTTCGCCCTCTTGCTGGGTCTGATATAAACGGAGACACACACATGAAACGGGACCCACCTGATTAAATTGATCCTGCCATGTGAGAGAGAGGACTGCAGGAACACAGAAGCCCTGGGGAACTCAAAGAGCAGAGGCGCAGGGCGAGATGAGCGATATGCCTGATGACTCACAGCTGAACTCAAGAAGAAAGCGGAGCAACTGAGCCTGATAAAGGAGGCCAGGAAAGAAACAAGCCCTGTGCTTGGTTGTCCACAGCTCCGAGAGATGGTGAGCCTGGAGGGAAGGCAGAGAGACCTAGGAAGAGATCGGCGCCATCTTGCTTTGTCACGTGGCTGGACAATGGGATCATCGGTAGCTGACTTTGGTGAGAAAGCATCTCTGATGGTACCTTGATTTGGACTTTTCACGGCCTCATAACTTTTACCCCAAATAAATCCCCTTTATAAAAGCCAACCCATTTTGGGTACTTTGATTCGGCAGCCTTTGGCAAACTAAAACACTGGGCTATTACAGGATTTGCCATCTAAAAAGTCACCAAGTGGTTGAGTACAGTCACACAGGACCCAAATGATTCATTTTAAGGATCCGGGACCAAGGGAAGCTGGGTGGCTCCAAAATGAAAGGTATACAAACTCAACTGTGAGTTTGAGTATATGCTTTTGTCAGTTCTCAGGTAAATTATAGTCAGGTATTGAATTCAAATTGAGGTTTGACTAAGGATGCAAGAGGCAATGTTAAAGAATAGGGGCCTAATCCATAAAGTAATTAAATGTTGCCTTAAATTAGTAACAAAGAAAAGAAATTAGCTAGGAAAATAGAGAGCAAAGGAATGTAAATTAAAGAGTGACAATCTATGGTCTTATTACATGGATTGTGGGCGGGAGATATTTACATCTCCCCACATTTATCTTATTGGTCCAAAGTGTAATTTTGTATTTTATTAAGCCTTTCTACATGCTTTGAGCTGGGTAGCAGCACTGTTATTTCAGTATGAATTCAAATCATCATCTTGTGGTTACACACTTTTTTTTGGAGAAAAGTTGGACTGATGTTACATATATTAAATGAATGAATGAATGAGTGAGGAAATGAATGAATATATGAATAAATAAAAATTTTAAAGGTATGCACAGAGTTAGGCAGCGTTAAGGGGAGTCTGGCCTACAGATACCATGAGGAAAGGTCATCTTGATGTTTTTCTCTCCGCCAGTCAAATCCACCTTACTAGAGCCTGGTGTTCGTTCAGCATTGGCTTGGGGCTGCTCTTTCACAGAACAGACTTTCAGTGACGTTTTCTGGCTTGCTTGTCAACCTAGTTCATCCATTCTAGCAACACTGTTGGTCATGAGAGACACCTAGAGATGTCAGCCCACTCTGAAATGGGTGTCAGGGTCTCCAGCAAAAAAGGCACGGCCCATAGTCTCCGGTGAAAAGACATTTCACTCACCTAGAGAAGAGACAGAGGAAGGTGGGCTTCGCCCGTGGGCGTTGGTTCTCCATGGCCAGCGCAGGGGGGTGTCCCACGCACAGCACCCCTCTCTTGTGTTTGTGCTGCTGTAGTGGAGGAGCCCCTTTCCTTCCCTGCCAGGGACAGATATACCAGTGGGGTGTGAGCTGGATGCCATAAACAAGTCCAGAGAGTCTCCAGGGAACGTTTACGTCCGTTTGGGCTAAGAGGGGGAAGGAATATATCAGCAGCCCCTCCTCTACTTGGGGTTTGTGTTTTATTCCACCAGGATGACACACCTGGTCCTGGGCACAGGATGTGTTTGTGGGTCCCAAGGAAAGGTGGTAGGCTGAGCCAGGACACAGACACAGATTCTAAGGATTAGAAAATAGGATCACTGAAAGGCGATTTGGGATTGCTCTGGCTGCAGAAGAGAAGATTAGAGAGAAATTAGGAGATTTTTTTTGTTTTGTTTTGTTTTCAGTTCACAAGGTACCCTCCATCCTTGATGAAGTCAGATATCCTTACATATTACAGGATAAGTGTAGATAAAAGGACCTTTTTTTTTTTTTTAACATTTTTTTAAACTTTATTTTGTACATTTAATAATTTAAAATAAAAACAATTAAAAACTAAAAAGTAAACACAGATGAATAAATATATACATTTCTCAATTAAATGTATGGGATACATATAATTTTTTTTTTTGAATCAAACAATATATTACACAATATATTTGGTTCATAGTAATGCATTCATACAGTATTTGTCCTTTTGTGTCTGACTTGCTTCACTCAACATAATGTCCTCCAGGTTCATCTATGTTGCCATATGCTTTATGACTTCATTTCTTGTTAAAATTAAAAAAAATTTTTTTCGTTTTTAATTTTTTATATATATATTTTAAAAGATGCTTGTATTACATAAATGTTACACAAAAATTACAGGGATTTTTAATAGTGTTATGTCCATTACAAAATAGTGTTATGACTGTTATAAAATGTTCCTAGCAATAAATATTTATAACGAATAAATACATAGTATAGCTTTAGACCAAGATTAATTTTCTTCAGCCTCAAATGGTTTTAATTAATTTATATCATGTACCAGTTTGATGGACTCCGTGATATCTCTAGGGCTTGTCTAGACTTCTGATTCTAGGTTCAAAATAGGTTAACAAAAATTAATTCAGCCAAATCTTAATTAGCCATGGAAAGAGAAAAGCTTTGGAAATTAAATAAATGCATGACAAAATAAAAGATCCTTATAATGGCCGTACTCTTTACTGGTAAGCCTCAGAATTTGTACGCCATGAGCTTATTGGGATACTTCCAGCTAGAGTTAGTAAAAGGTTGGTGAACGGTATATGGTGATTCCTTTTTTTTTTTTTTTTTTAATAAGTTTGAAGTTATGTCAACATAAAAAGTTAAAAATAATGTTTTTGGTGCTTAAAATGAATGAAATTGATAAGTTGCACTCCTTATTGATTATTGCCAATACACTTTTACGCTTATGTCAGAGCATATTTATCTTTCTTTTCCTTCGGATATAATTCCAACCAGATTGGTTTATCCTTCTTAAACTGGAGGACTTAAAGTGAGTAATTCAGGAACCTGAAGAGGAGATATTTATTTATTTATTTATTTTATTTTATTTTTTTTTTTAAAGATTTATTTATTCATTTATCCCCCCCCCTTGCTGCTTGTGCTCGCTGGGTCAGCCAACCACGCCGTGCGGGCGGGCTTGCCTTCACCAGGAGGCCCCGGGAACCGAACCCGGGCCTCCCATATGGTAAAAGGGAGCCCTACTGATTGAGCCACAGCCGCTTCCCAAGAGGAGATATTTAATAACCTAATAGCAATGGACGGTGCAGGGAAACTGAAAAGAACCAAGAACTCAAACACGTAGAAGTAAATCGCACCAAACACTTAAATATCCACGGGGACATCACTGCTTCACAGCATTGCAAGATAATGGAATGAATAAGTGAATATTGATGAATGAAGTAACATACATAAAGCATCTAGAACCTTGGCATGTGGAAAGGACTAAGTAAATATAGGCTATCAGGTTTTTCATGATAGCCTATGCTGTTACACAAAGAGTACTTCAGCTCTTTTATTTCTAGGAAGGCAAGAAACTTTCCAAAATATTGTGCTGGTTGACCTGTTGAAGGAGACAGTGAAACTTATCTCATGTTTCTCATGTGCTCATGAGAAATACAGACCCAGCTGCTTTACCCCCACCGGAGTTGCTATGGCTTAGGTAGTATGTACTGTTAGGGACTTTGCCCTAGTGGCTTTGATAGTCATGTGGACAGGACAGTGCTGTGGCTCACATCAGAAGGTGGCCACGTATAGACTCCCAAATGGTTTTTTGGAAAGACTTATTTTATTTATTTCTCTCTCCCCCCGCCCGTTGTTTGTGCTTCCTGTCTGCTCTCTGTGTCTATTTGTTGTGTGCTCTGTGTGTCTGCTTGTCTTTTTTTTTTAGGAGGCACCAGGAACCAAACCCAGGATCTCCCATGTGGGAGGGAGGCGCTCAATTGCTTGAGCCACCTCCACTCCCTGCTTATTGTGTCTCTCATTGTGTTTCCTCTTTGTGT
Source organism: Tolypeutes matacus (assembly GCA_026826555.1). Classification (NCBI taxonomy): domain Eukaryota; kingdom Metazoa; phylum Chordata; class Mammalia; order Cingulata; family Chlamyphoridae; genus Tolypeutes; species Tolypeutes matacus. The sequence goes on along the minus strand of JAKSZT010053830.1, from coordinate 15,491,784 downwards.
CTCCTCATTGTGTCATCTTGTTGCATCAGCTAGCCAGGAGAGGCCGTCATATCCGCTTGCTGTCTTGCTTGTCTTCCTTAGGAGGCACCGGGAACTGACCCCAGGTCCTCCCATGTAGGCGGGCACCCAATTGCTTGAGCCACATCTGCTTCCCTGTCCCAAATGGTTTTATTTTTTATTTATTTATTTTTTTTATTGTTCATTATTTAATGAATACATCACACCCACACCAACACATCCCCACAAGAACAATATTTTTTTGAATTTTTCAATTCAAGCTCACAGACCCCTGAAATCAGACCCGTGGACCTCTGGTTAAGAACCCCTGATCTAGTATATTGGTTTAAGAGTAATATTTAAAGCAACTGAGGAGACAGAGGAAAGGTAGAGCCACAGAGGAAAGGGGAAGGAATCGGGGTGGGTGGCTGGTAGGCAAGCCTTTAGCCATCTAGGAAACTCAGTCATAAACAATGAGTCATTTCCATAAGGCTGCTGACATCTAGGACTTCCATTCCTTTCTAATGATTGCATGGAAGGTTTTGTGTTTTAGCAAAGGAATTTCAGAGCACAGCAAAGCAAAGCAGGAGTGAATAAAGGAACCCAGTGTTAGCGTATTGACTCTAGGTCTTTTTCATTCCCTTGCCTCAGATCATTTAATCTCATTACTTTAGTTCCTCACCTATTAGGAGGAGGAATTAACATCACTACTAGCCCCGTTACAGGGCTGTCCTGAGGCTCACAGATCTCCCACTCACACACACACACACACACACACTCCACACATTTACAGATCTTTAAAGTGGTATGCATATTTGAAGGGGTTATTCCGAAGCTGTCTTCCCTGACGCTTCTAAAATGACCCCACAAGGACAAAAAAAGCACATTTCTTAAGACTTCTTTTATTCATTCATTGTCATTATACGTGCATGTGCACATAAATGTACGTGTGTCTGCGTATGTAATGTCTTCCTTGAGTCTTCTCTCTTTAAGTGGGCACAAGAGAAGCAAGAGAAGTATTAAGGCTAAGCTGGAGATTTGAAATTGGGTTGCCTTGGAAATTCCGGGACTTGCTCTAGGGGTAAGCGAACAGGGAGCGAAAAGCAAATAGAAGTGTTTTGGGGTTGGGGAAAAGCAAAAGAGACCTAGGAGGAATTCACTTCTCCAGCCACTGGAGGCTGCTCTGGGTTTTCTTTTAAGTGGCTCGATGCAGAAACCTGCTTCACTAGGCAAGGAATCTCACACTGAACACTGAAGAGCTAAAGTCTGGGGGAAATGGGATTATCAGAGGAGGAAGCCAGGAAGACAAGACTTACTCATCCCTGGCAGGAGGAATCATTTAGCAGGGATCTCCTGTGAAGACCAAATTGTGTTATTTATGTGTTATTATGAAGGAGGGGGAGTAGGGGGGCTCAGCCACCTGACACCTGAACTTTAGATTTCCTCCTAATTACAAGCATAATGGGGCAGAGGTGTCAAAGTCACACTGAGGTGCAAATGCCTAACACCAGGCCCTTTCCCGACAGCCAGTTTTTATAGGACTGAGGCAGGAAATAAATCTATTTCCTTTGAAAAATCTTTTTCTAATTATAAACATTTCCATTATTGGGAAAGTGCAGAAACCTTTAAAGAAAATATATCATTCTTATTCCCACAATCCAAAGGTAACTTCTGCTGATTTGGTGAATTTATTTCCAGCTTTAAGATGTGACACTCTATGTATAGAAGAAATTTATAAGGCAAAACATTTGGAAACTATTAATTTTTAAATTCCAGTTTGTTACATAGCCATCCTTTTGAATTGGGAAGATGCGTAAAAGCATAATAAAATAAAAATCATTTTAAAAAATCCCAACACTCAGACACAGACAGAATGGTAATTTATTGTTTTGCCCTTCATTTCTTCCCTATGCATAGATACATATTTTTTTAATAAAAATTAGAACTACTATTTTGTAACCTGCTTAATTCACTTAGGAATATTTCATGACTATATCCCCAGTCATGAAATAATTTTTAATACAAACCATTTTAAATGGCTGCATATTATTTCGTTGTGTAGTTGCATTCAGCGTTTGGCCAATTATTATTATTATTATTATTATTTTTTAAAGACTTTATTTATTTATTCATTTATCCCCCCCTTGCTGCTTATGCTCGCTGGGTCAGCCAACCACGCCGTGCAGGCAAGGCTTTGCCTTCACCAGGAGGCCCCGGGGCCTCCCATATGGTAAACAGGAGCCCTACTGATTGAGCCACAGCCGCTTCCCTATTTTGGCCAATTAGAAAGGGATATTTTAAAGCAGGCTAGAAAAGAAGTTGTTTTCTAGTGCTGTTTTAGTTTCCTAGGCTCTTTAAGCAAATGCCATGCAATGGGCTGGGTTAAAGAATGGGAATTTACTGGATTATGGTTTGAGGCTGAGAAAACTGCACATAAAGTCACCATCAAGGTGATGATTTCTTCTCAAAGACTGGTGTTCGGGGGTTGGCTGCTGGCCATCTTTGGTCCTTGGCAACTCTGTCACATGGCGGCCTCTCCTGGCCTCTCTCTTCTCTTCTGGGTTCCATTGAATTTCAGCTTCTTGCTTCATGTGGATTTCTCTCCCTCTGTCTGAATTTCACTCTGCTTATAAAGGATTCCAGGAATAGGATTAAGACCCATCCTGATTGAGGTGGGCCATACTCTAACTGAAGGAATCTCATCAAAATGTCCTACTTAGAATGGGCTCACACCCACAGGAGTGGGTTAGATTTAAGAACATGGTAAGTGCCCTTCAGCATTTTGAAAATAACCATTTAAATCCAAACAATTATAAAATTCTTATATGTTTATAATAGAAGGTTCAATAAAGCAGGTCAAATAGGACGCAATAAATGTACTTGAAAATAAAATCAAAGCAAACAAAACAAAAACACAACACCATCTTATAATTTTTCACATAAAGCCTTTAATTCAGATTTGTATGAACTCAAATTTGTCTCTGCCCAAAGAGCCCAAACTAATGAGGGCTTTCATATTAATAATTATCCCAGAAGAACGGAAACTCAATATACCCCAAACCAAAGTGATTTCTTCCTTCCCCTGCTCCTCCTGCACTACTTCCTATCTCATTCTTTTTCATCTAGTGGCCTAATACTAAAACCTAAACTTCTCAGGCTCCCTTGGTCCCTCCCCTGCCCACACCCTATTCAATAGGTCACATTATGTCAATTCTACATCTTCCAATCTTTCAGATCATCCCTCCCCTCTCCATCAGTCACTCCTTGGTTCGAGCTTTCCTCATTTCCTAGATGGACTGCCCTAACAGCCTCCAGACTGGTTTCCCACTCTCTATTATTTTGAAATTACCCCAGATATATTTTCTATAGTGCTACCTCTGAATAGTGACCTTTCCAAAATGCAAGATGGGTCTTGTCCCTGTTGCTTAAAGTAGTCCCGTCTCCTCCCTCCCCACCACTGGCTTTAGAGAAAATCCCAAACTCCTTAGCATGACGGCCCCTATTTAACTTCCTTTCTTGCTATTTCTTGCCCCTGAATCCTACTGCATCCCAGTCCCAAGGGACAGTGTGCAATTTCCAAAGTAACCCATGTTTTCTCATATATATATATTTAAGATTCACTTATTTATATATTTCTCCCTCCTTCCTTGTTGTTTTATGTTTGCTGTGTCTGTTCATTGTGTGCTTGTCTTCTTTTTAGGAGGCACTGGAACCAAACCAGGGACCTCCCATGTGGGAGGGAGGTGCCCAATCACTTGAGCCACCTCCACTCCCTGCTTTGTTGTGTCTGTCATTGTGTTGTCCTCCTTGTGTCTCTTTGTTGTACCATCTTGTGTCAGCTCACTGCGCCAGCCTGTCGTGTTAATTCGCTGTCTTGCTCATCTTCTCCAGGAGGCACTGGGAATTGAAATGAGACCTCCCATGTGGTAGGCAGGAGCTCAACCACTTGAGCCACATCCACTTCCCATATTTTCTCATCTTATTGCTTTTGTATGGACCTAGGGTCTCTTAATCTGTTTTTCTTTCTTTTTTAGTTGGCTAACTCTACTAAACATTTAAAATTCATTTCTAAGGTTGTCTCACTTGGTAAGGATTTCTGTCCCTCATCTTACTCTGCAATCTGGTGCAGTTATCTCTTTGTGCTCTTACAGCCCCAGAAGCATAGTTCTATCATAGGACTTAGCATGCTGCATTATTATGCCTGTTTCCTTATGTCTCCCTTTCACTAAACTGAGAACAGCTTGAGACAGGGGCACCGTCTCTAACTTCTGTGTGTCTCTCTATCTGCTCAGTACTTAGGACAAGATTGGTACTCAGGAAATAGTTTACTCACGAGTAAATGATCGGCACTTTGGACCAAGGAATGAACCACACCATTCACAAATGTGTGTGTTAGTTTGCCAAGGTTGCTATGACAAATACACACGTTGTGGGAGTTTATTCCCACATGGTTTTGGAGGCCAGAAGTCCACAATCAAGGCCTCTACAGGCCACGCCTTCGCCCAGAGTCTGTGGCGTTCTGATGCTGGCTTGCTGCAGTCCTGGGGTTCCTTGGCTTGCGCCTCTGCCTCTCTCACACCATCTTCTCCCGTGGCTTTTTCTGACTTCTGGCTTCTTCTCACTGACTGTGTCCAAATTTCCTCCTCATAAGGCCTCCAGTCAGCTGAATCTAGGCCTTCCCTGATTCAGTTTGTCCTGGCTGCCAAGGAGCTTTGAAGAGTCTATTCACAAACCTTAACTAATAACACTTTCACAGGGCCTTTTTACAAACGAGTTTACACCCATAAGAATGCGGATTAAGACTTGAATATGTCTTTTGTGGGGACATGTTTTAATTCCTAACAGGGTGTCAAAGACAAGGGGAGAATTAATTCCTGATATGTGAGAACTTCTCAGGACCTGGGAGAGCGTGGGGCACTTGACTGAGAGAGAGAAGCTCTCAGCCAAGAGGAAGGAAGTGGTTTGTCAGTGAATCAGCTCTTACATCACTTGATGGGACTGGTGGTTTAAAAATATTTCTACAAATTCTCTGATGTTTCTCTCTTTAGAAGGTAGAGCCTAATTTTCCTTCCCTTAAATGCAGGCTGGACTTAGTGATTTTTTAATGAATAGAATGTGGTGGAGGTGATGGCATGTGACATCCAAGACTCGGCCATAAAAGGCTCTTTCCCTTGGGGAACTTGCTCTTGGACAGCCCGCTGCCGTGTTGTAAGGACAGGGAAGCAGCCCTATGAAGATTCCTAAGTGGCAAGGAACTGAGGCCTCCTGCCAAGAGCCACGTGAACGAGCCAACCAGGAGGTGGATTCTGCAGACACGTCCAGTTCTCAGATGGCCGCAGCACCCGGCAACACGCTGACTCAGCCTCCTGAGAGATCCTGTGCCAGAACCTCCCAGCTAAGCTGACATAACGCATGCCTCTAATTTTAAGCCTCTAATTTTGGGGTGTTTTTTTATGCAGCAAAAGATGACTAGTGCAACGGGCAAGGCCAAGATCACTTGGGGCTCCTTGCATCGACGTATGGCTGTTTTCTGGCAGGCGCCATTGAGAACTCCCAGAAACTGAAAATTCTACTGGACCCTATGAAGATGTCCCTTTCCCAAAAAGAAACTGGCCTTTGAAATGTGAATTTTTTTTACAAATGATGGGAGTTTGAGCAGTTTACAATTCATGAATGAGCCAGCATCCAAGCCACATGCCAAAAGGAGCTCTACCAAGGGGGTGAAAAGGACAAGCTTACAGGGAACAAACAGCAGCAAACAAGGAAATATTTGGATTGGCTGACGAAAATTTTCCATTTTATATGGAGGCTTTTACATAGTGGGGTCTTACATTGATTAGTATGTTATGTCCAGTCTGATAAACTCCCTTTGCTGGACCAAAATTGTTTTATCACCAGGTGCTACTTGTCTGCAATTCTGTAGCCTGTGTTCGATTTTCATGGAAAGCTCCTACAGGTCAATGGTTTTTCTCTTCTGGAAAATCCTTTCTTGGAAAGGGGGCCCTCCCGGCAACAGCCAAGGCAGGTGGCCATTTCATTTTTTATTTTATTTTATTTTTTTTCTGGCCATTTCATTTTAATTCAGTCCCTGCTTTGGTCGTTTGCTCACGTCATTGGAAATGTGACCAAAACATTCTGGTCACCACCACTTACTTCTTTTCTTGCCAGGCAGTAGAGTAGGCTCAGTTGGTTCATTTCTTCCTTTTTTCCTTTCAATTTTTTTGTGTTTGTTTTCTTTCTTTTTTTTTTTTTTTTTTTTTTTTTTAAAT
>JAKSZT010053830.1:15430298-15485118 GCA_026826555.1 Tolypeutes matacus | reverse complement strand
GTGCTCGCTGGGTCAGCCAACCACGCCATGCGGGCGGGCTTGCCTTCACCAGGAGGCCCCGGGAACCGAACCCGGGGCCTCCCATATGGTAAACGGGAGCCCTACTGATTGAGCCACAGCTGCTTCCCTGTTTTCTTTCTTGATGGCAGTGAAGTTTGTTGGGTGGCTGTTCAGTTACATTTAAGACCCTTGGAATGGGATTGCTTGAGTGGATTATGGCTATGGCCTTCTCTCCAAGTCAGGATGTCTATACTTTTAATTAAAAAAAAAAAGTTCATCTCTAACCCCTAGAGACAGTCCCATTTCCATCGCATTTTAATTTTGGTTAGCTATCTTAGGAGCAAACCTCCGTCTTGAGGGTGACAAGGAATTTGAACAGACTCTCTTTTTAAAAAAAATTTTTAAAGAAGCTTTAGATTACATAAATGTTCCATTGAAAATATAGGTGATTCCCAAATACCCCACCCCTCCCCTTCTCACATTTCCCCCTATTAATAACATCTTACATTAGTGTGGTACATTTGTTACAATTGATGAACAAATATTGAAACATTGCTACTAACCATGGTCTGTAGTTTACATTATGGTTTACACTTTGCGCTGTATAATTTTATAGATTTTAATAGAATGTATAATGGCCTGTATCCATCATTGCAATATCATGCAGGACAATTCCAATGCCCCCAAATGCCCCGTGTCCCACCATTCTTCCCTCCCCCTCCCCTCTGGCGACCACTATCTTTATATCAGTGTTACAAGATCTTTCATTACTACAATAATAAGTCTACTTTGGTCCTTGGTTGCATTTCCCCCTTATGTTTGTTCATTCCTCAATCTTGAGGATTTTGGGGTGCTCTGCTTCAGGTTGTGAGGGGGCTTAGATCTTATGGGGCAGATGGAAGGAACTCTTGCTTGCAGTTCTACATACTCTGCTTTTTGGGATGGGGGTTGTCCATAATGATCATTTTTTTAGTTGTCCTGCGAAAGTCCGATGTGAACAGACTCTTGAAACGTTTGTACGGCAAGAAATAAAAACATATAGACTGATAATCACAGTTTATTTAAGAGCATAAATCCAAAACCTTCTGGTTGTCCCCAGGAAACTGGCTTTTATAGGTATCTCAAGAACCCTAAAGAGCTCCAGGCACAGAGTAATTAGGAGGTCAACCCAACCAGTCCGTTCTATCAGCTGTTTTGCTATACTGGCAAAAAGGGAAGGTTTCTGCAAAGTTTTCAGGCCTTATTGCTTGACACTAGGGCCCCAAAACACATATAGCTGAAAGAGGAAAAGGTTATTGGGAAAAGGAGAGGTCACTCTCTTTTTCCAACTCTCCTCCCCGCTCTCCTGCACCTCATAAATACAGTGCTTGTGTTTGATCCATGTTTATAAATCTGAGCTGTAAGGGTTTCGCGGGACCACGACGAGGAGTTCTGCTGGAGCATCGTGTGACACACTGAGGATGCCAGGGGAGCGTTTTGTGTTGTCCTAGGTTAATGTGAAGGTCAGAGACTGAGGTTCTGGGCATACAGACAATCCCTGTCCTTATGGACCACAGTCTAATAGAGAAAACAGGCAAGTTAACAGGCCCTTCTATTTTTTTTTTTTCTTTCACTTTCTTATTTTGAAACACTTTCAAGTTTACAGGATTACAGGACAGTTGCAAAAATACATTACAATGACAGATATAGGCCATTTGACATCAGCATATACCATGCAGAACTGTGTGGGAGAGAGTGAGAGAGTGTGGTCTACAGTGTGAACTGAGGTCCATGCTTAGTGGCAAAGCCCCAGGATGTGTGTATCCATTGCAGGTGATGTGCCACACTAATGAAAGATGTTTATGTGGGAGGCTATGGGAGGTGTGGGAGGTGGGGAACATGGGAATCCCTGTAATTTTTGTGTTACATTTATGTAACCTAAGCATCTTTTAAAATATAAAAAAATAAATTAATTAATAAAAAAAAAGATACAAACCCCATGCAGAGACCTCCAACATACCCGTGCTCCCGCCCGCCACTTACCCACATCTAGCATGTTTAATATTTTGTCACATTTGCTGTATCATTTTATCTATCTAGGTATCAACCCATTTTCTGTGCACTTCAGTGTAGGTTATGTACCTCATGCTCCTTGAACACTTAATACTGCCATGTCCATTTCCTAAGAACAAGGACATTCACTTATGTAACCACCTTAAGGGCAGTTATTAAGTTCAAAAATTCAACATTGATATAAAGCTTACAGTCTGTATTCTAATTTTTTTCATATGTCCCAATAAATCCCTTCGAGCCTCTTCTCTTCCTTTGCTAGATTCCATCCAGGATCATGTATTGCATTTAATTGTCAGTGCCTCTTTAGTTGCTCTTTTTTTTTTTTTAAAGATTTTATTTATTTATTCATTTATCCCCCCCTTGCTGCTTGTGCTCGCTGGGTCAGCTAACCACGCCGTGCGGGCGGGCTTGCCTTCACCAGGAGGCCCCGGGAACCGAACCCGGGGCCTCCCATATGGTAAACGGGAGCCCTACTGATTGAGCCACAGCCGCTTCCCTCTTTAGTCACTCTTTAAAAAAAAAATCTGTGGGAACATATGTACAGCATAAACTTTCCCATCTCAACCAGCACCCAAGCATGTCATTCCATGGGATTAATGTCCCATTCACAATATTGCAGTACCCTCACCACCTTCCGTTGTTAAAACTTTCCCATCTCTCCAAACAAACTCTAAACCCATTTTGCATTAACTCCCCATTCTCCTGCCCTCTCTAGGTACCCCTCTAGGTACTCTGTCCCTATGAGTTTGTATATTCTCTATTTTCTTTGTAGTTACCAAGAAGCTGAAATTTAACATCCTAAATCTCTAACAATCTTGTTTGCTTTGATATCACCTTCACGAGTACACACAAACTATGTTCCAATATCCCTCCATCCTGTACCTTTATGTAGTTCTTGTCACAAATTATGTTTATATATTATGAGTCCAAATACACTGATTTATCATTGCAGTTCGTGCATTTACCTTTTAGGTACTGCAGGAAGAAAAAGAGGAATTACAAAGCAAAAGTACAACGGGGAGGTATTCTGCAGTTGTCAGCTCTTTTGAGTGAAGGATTCTTGTATAAAGACAATTGCACGTTCCTTGAGGAACAGGGAACTGGCTGTTACTAATCCTCTTTGTATGTTGAACAAAACCTGGTGCTATATTGACTTGAAGCTGGAATCCAAGCTGCTTTCAGTCTCCTCTGTGGTCCAGTTTACTTCTTATCTTTTTCAGGGATTGCCAGTGTGTGCTTATATTTGGGGATTTGGTGGTGGTGATGCGTAGATGTCTTAGGAGGGGGAGAAGTTGATAATAGTTGTGATTACAGGAAATGAAGTAGAAGAAAAGCAATTGTTTGTCAAGAAGAATAAAATGTGGCAAAATAATTCTGCTGTCAGATTTGATAGACCTCAAACAGCAGTGGACCTGGCAAATATTTCCTAAGACAATGGTCGGAGGGTGGGAGTGACATTGAGGGAGGAGGAGTGGAAAGGGAGGTTCTCATTAGTATGCTAAATGAGAAAGATGCATTTATAATCCACATGGGACAGATTGTGGAAATGCCATAAAGAATCCCCAAAATATAGGATGCAGAAAAACTAGCTCTGATTGGAGATCTGAAAAATGCAGAAGTGGAATTTGAGCTTAAAGGCATCAAAATCACCAATAAACTGGTGGGACACTCACTGAATGCTCTCTTCTACTTTCTTTCCTTTCCTGATGCTTTTTGCGCTCCTTTATTGAGTGTCTGACTAAGCTATCGTCTGCATCCAGAAGGTTCTCTGGGAGACTAGTATGTAAAGAAAGGAGGTTTTCTGTCTCTGGTTTTTAGGACAGGATTGCTGGGAGGATCAAATGGGTCAGAAGGAACTTAATGTGTGTGCACAGAAGACAAATGTGAGTTGACTAAGTTGTGTACCAGGCATTGGAATTTCACATGCGTTACTCACCTGGCTTTCCAAACAACCATTAGTTCAACATTTTGTGGATATTGAAACTGGGGCTCTCACAAATTGTGCCTGGACCATGAGTTGGAGCCAGGATGGGAATCCAGAACTTCTGACTCCAATGTCTTTTCTATTACACCTTATTTTGTAAATCATCAAGCACCTTACAATATAAGGCAGTATTAAAGGAATTTTTACTTGGCAAAGTGTAAATCAAGTTTTTGGAGAAGCCTTCCTCTTCCAGGCATGAATACAATTTCAGGCTCTTTAAAAGCAGTAACCTTTTACCCATTACAAATGGACAGTTTCCCTCCCTTCCCTTCTCCTACTTTCCATCCAATTAGTTTAAGAATCATTCATCGACTAGGAAGAGCCAGGGAGAATCTCTGCTTCCCATTCAAAAGCTATAGTGCCAGAGAGCAAACAGAAGCTCGAGTCTGGCCAAAAAATTCTTCTATAATCTTGGATCTAAATCTGATTTCCTTTTTCCTGGCCTTAGGCTCACATTCCTAGAAAGTTCCTATTTGTCCTTGGAAGGAGATAAAGCCACCTAAGCAGGATCTCTGCTGTTTTATTAAAGCTCGGCACGCGCCCCCTGGTGGAAAGAATGTGAAAGCACGGAGGCTGCCCTTCGCCATGCCTGGAGTTTGCAGGCACTTGCTAAGTCCCGGGACTTCTGTCTTCGCCCATGTAAAGGAGCCTGCCGTGGGCAGAGTGAACGGGTTCTCTAGGGTGGACAAAATTTATTTTTACACGGACTCTACACTCTACGTACCTTGGGGAAAATGAAGCTGGAAAGACAGCGCGAAGCCTGCTGTAAGGGGAGGTTGGCAGCACTGGGGCTCCAGCCCTCGGAAGATGAGCCGCCACCTAGCAGCTGCCATCGCAGGAGACGTGTCAGGGAAAATGTGAACGACTGAAACGCGGAAAAGGATGGGAGGGTGTCCCGTCTAATCCACCCATCCGGTTATGGTTCCTCTCCCCCCCCTTTTTTTTTAAACCAATTTTTTTTTAAACAAATCAATTTTATTGATACATATTAATAAGGCATACAATCCATCCAAAGTATACAATCAATGGTCTTTGGTATAATCACATTTTGTGCATTCTTCACTTCAATCATTATTAGAGCATTTTCATTATTCCAATAATAATGAAATAATAGTAATAATAAAGAAAACAGACCAAAAAACCTCATCACCTCTCAGTTTTGCTTTTGTTTTTTAGTTATTTTACAACTCTGTGAAGTTATCAGAAACTGATAATAATGCAAATGATTCTTGTCCATAGAAATGCAAATTATTGAGTCCAGTGGAATGCGACTGATTATTTCCCTGTGGAACGAACCCTTTTGGCATCTATTTGAAAATTCATGTAAGACTTATTCTCTATATATCTCTGCTCTTGGAATTCTCCTTTCAACCATTTGTAAAATCTTATTGTTTCCCCCATTAACTAACGGGTTAAGTAAAATCTAAGACCTGTCTTCATTTCATACTTATATGAGAGTCATGATTATACCCTATTTAAAAAATTATCCCGGGGAGCAGAGGTGGCTCAAGTGGTTGAGCGCCTGTGTCCCATGTACGAGGTCCTGGGTTCGATCAGTACCTCTTAAAATAAATAAATAAATAAATAAAATTATCCCTCAACACAAGGTAGACTATAAGTGAACCCCTTCCTCTCACCTGCTGCTCACCAGGACCCTGAATAAAATAGCGAGCCTGAACCCAGGTGGGGCAGTCAGCTCCGGCCTCTTTCATTGGCAAGTGCTAAGTGCTGACTTAAGCAGCTTGCATTTATTGATCTGCATAATCCTAACATCAAACCTGATGTAGGAACAATTATTATCCTCATTTTACAAATGAGAAAGTTGAAACACAGGTTGAATGATACACCTAAGATTACATAGATAGTGATGGACTGAGTGGGATTCAACTCTAGTTTTGGAGTCTATACTTTCCTACCACATTCTACTGCTCTACTACTATATCTCATGCTGCTCTTAAATAGCATTTGCTTCCAGGCAGGATCCCTTGTGTCCAAGAGAGGAACTGCGCTTAAGGATGGCCTTTCCGGTATAGGTCAGAGGCAGTCTCTCTGGAAGTCCTCTGGTTGTACATTGCCCACTGGTGACTTGGTTGCTTCTACCTTTTGAGGTCACAAAATGGCCTATGCACAAATGGGATGCTTTAAACAAATTTGAATTAGATGGCTACCTAAATTTTGGAGATTTCACATACAACTTCAGAATTCCATCTTCTCTGGAACTGGGCTCTCCTATACGTCGACTGTCCTTTCGACGGGGCTGTGAATGTACCACAGTTCATTACTATTCCCACCAGAGCTGGCGATCTGCTTTAGTGACCTCAGATCTACGGGTTCTAGACTGTTCTTCTCCCCAGTTGTGATAGCTTAAGGTTGGGGAAAGGATTTCAGGTAGGGAAGGGCAGATCCAGGTTTTGTGGGGCTTGAAGCTTATTTAATTTGGGGCCCTTCTTAATGAAAAATATTTCAAAAGTATGACTACAGAAGTAGCTATGAATGTGGATATTTACTTAGGATAACAAAAGAAATACAAATTACAAAAGTACTTATATGGAAATATCACAAAAATCACAAAATCCAGACACTAACAATATTTATATTAATTGATTGTTTCAACTGCCCTTTTTCCGTGACTGCCTAATATTTTTTATTTGTTTATTTATTTATTTTACCGGGAGGTCCCGGGGATCGAACCCAGGTCCCTCCATATGGGAGACGGACGCCCAACCAGTTGAGCCACATCCAACCCCAGTGACTGCCTAATCTTTAACTGTCTCTTTAGAAGACAATGGTTTGTAATATATATATATTTTTTTCTATAGAAAGATCAGAAAGACAAGTCAGTCCTTTCTCTAGTATGGTTGATTGAAAATTTTTTTTTTTTTTTTTTTTTTTTTTTTTTTTAACCTGGAGGTCCCGGGGATCGAACCCGGGTCCCTCCATATGGGAGATGGACGCCCAACCAGTTGAGCCACATCCGACCCCCTGGTTGATTGAAATTTGTTTTTTATTATTCATAGTTGGGAAGGAAAAAACATGCATTTAAGGAGCGGATGTGGCTCAAGCAGTTGAACACCTACCTACCACATGGGAGGTCCTGGGTTTGGTTCCCAGTGCCTCCTAAAGAAAAAACAAACAGGCAATGAGCAAAAAAAATGAGCAGACAATAAGCAAAAACAACAAGCGGACAATGAGCACAAACAATGAGCAAAAACAATGAGCAAACAGATGAGGGAGCCATCTCGGGAGTGGGGTGGATCAATTTGTTAAAAAAAAATGCATCTGTGTGCCAGATGTTCTAGATCTTCGAAGTAGTGTCACAGATTTATGCCCTTGAAATATAAGCATTTTGAAATCTGTTTTGGGACTATTCCCATTGGAAAAAAGAGAAATATGTGATGCATTTATAATCGTGTATTCTGCATCATGGAGGGTATTCCTGGCAGAAGAGAACTTCTAGTTTGAGTAGGCATTGATGAGAACCAAATCCTCCACTCCTATTTACACATCTCGTGATTGGAAGACTTCCACGGAGTGGTTTCTGATTCTGCACATTTCAGATTCTGCTTTTGCTCCTCTTCTGGCGCAGGAGCCCTTGGATATATTCACTTTAGAATATATCCTTTGGCCGGGCACCTCCATGTGATGGCACTGTGTTCCTGGTGGCCATTCCTACACGAGCTAAATCAACTCCAGGGAAGTAACTGTGAACCACATGATTATATCCCACTAAACCCAAACTGGATGCCTCCCCAATACAATTTCCCCTTAGCCAGATCCTGAAAATATCCTTACCCATTCCAACATCACCAGCCACAAGACATGTGATAAAGAGGAAGTTGGAGTGGAAAGAGACAGCAGTCTTACCAATCGTTAAAATTCATTACTTTGGCAAATTTTACAAAAACGTACGGTCATGTGAATTCATTCACCCAAGGGCCTAGGTATATGATGGTCCTTTGGGTAGGCTGATATAATGGACCCCCAGAAGATATCCAGGTCCTTACCCCTGGAAACTGTGACTATTACCTTATATGGCAAAAAGGACTTTGCAGATGTGATTAAGGCAAGGATCTTGAGATGGGGATGATTATCCTGGATTATCCAGGTGAGCCCTAAATGCAATCACATACATGTATTATAAGAGGTAGGTGGAGGGAGATTGGGGACCGCACACAGAGAAGAAGGCGATGTGAAGCTGGAGGCAGAGACTGGAGTGGAGCCCAGGCGAGCCCGTAGCCCCAGCAGTGGGACGAGGCGAGGAGCAGATTCTCTGCTTGGCCTCCAGAGTAAACCCTGCCCGCTGACACCTTGCGTTCCACCTGGTGATACTGCTTTTGGAGTTTTGGCCTCCAGAATGAAGAGAGAATAAACCTGTGTTGTTTTCAGCCCTGGGGTTTGTGATTTGTTACAGCCGCTGTAGGAAATGACTACAGCCCGGAAGCTTAAGCTTCATTAGCCTGTGACCAAATCTAGCTCTCTTTGTGCGAAGGCTTTGTGCTGAAGCTAGGTAGAGTGACAGAGAGAAGAGTGTGGGGCGTTCCTGCTTCAGAGAGGTATTTTGGGACTTCCAGGTATCGGCTAAGAAAGGGGGTCAGGCTGTGACAGAGGGGACTGTGGGTGGCTCATTAAGCCTTGCAAGTTCCCACTGTCGGACGATTTTAGCAACTGCTCTGCTTACTTTTTTGCTTAGCAAGACTAGGAGCAGGGCTTGTGTGCTCGTTTTGGTAAAAACTGTAAAGAAGCTAGCTAGATTAGTGTGATCAATTCTTTTACACAGCAAACCTGGGAGAGGCAGGGAGGAGAATCCTACGAAATAAAGTCGAGCTGGCAGTTTTGAAGAGAGAATGAAATGCAAAAAAAAAAAAAAAAAAAAAAAAAAAAAGATGTAAGTCTCTGGGCCCAACACAAGAAAATGGGAAATCTGGAGCTTCTATGACCGAGGCTTACTCAGCCCTGCATGGTCATACGTGGACTTAATTTCTATTAATGAAGATGGAAGAGAAAGGCTATTGGCCAGTAGCAGATTGTAGTATTGTTCCCAGTTTTTCTCTCCCTCTTTCCCCGTGAGAGGAATGCACATCTCCACTTGTTGCCATGAGATCAACTGAGCCTGCCTTGGGTGGAGTGTATTTCTCCACCCCACCACCATTTGACTTCACCAGATGATTTGATCTGGGCAATGTGATTGGGAAGGGCCATGTGCCAGTTCCCGGCAGAAGCTTCCGGAGCCTTTAGGATCTTTCTCCTGCTCTCCTGTGTCTTTTCTTCTGCCCAGCGATCAGTAAGTCCCAGACACGGGCTCTTCTTCCGACCTACATCCCGAAAGACGAGGCTCCACTGGATGCAGTGTGAACAATCTTTGCGATTCTTAGCCTTTGCTTTTCTGGGTTGTTTGCTCTCACATTGCTCTATAATTGGATGGAGGTGAAGAGAGGGTGAGAAGAGAGGCAAGCCCCATCTCCTCTCAATTACTTGAAGTGTTAAGGCAGGAACGACAGTGGTATTGTGAATGAATTTTCAGAAAATAATGTGGCGGCAGAGGAATGGGCTGGAGGAGAGAGGACAGTCCTTGTGGTCAGGGAGGTTTCTGGTAAGAATGAGCTTTCAACTTTAAGAAGGATATGAAGGCGTCAGCCGAGAAAACATCCCAGCAAGGAGACCTCTCCAGCGAAGTAGAAACGCGTAAAATAGGATGCTGTCTGCAAAAAGCAGAGAATGGCTGCCCTTAGGTTGTGTGTGGCTGTGTGTGTTCCTTGGAAGGGGTTTCGATTTCATCCTGAAATCTCTGGGGAGCCAATGCAAAGTTTTAAGCAGAAGCAATAGTATCACATTTAGACTTTAGAATGAATGGAGCGGAGAGTCTTTTAGGCAACAGGATGTGCTCCAAATGTGTTCAGTGGCTGAAAGAAAGCAGCGACACCTACTGCCTCCTAGACTCTCCTCAGGGTTTTGTTTGCAAAGATGTCCTAGGAGACCACATCATTAATGGGCAGCAGGATTGTGTTTTAATTTCTATGAAAAAAATATAGGCAATGGAATTTGGGTCCTTTTGCCCCCTTAAAAGGGAACAACATGAGATCCTAGGCCTTGTGATGTTGAGAGAAGATCTGACCAGAGAAGGTATCTGCACTTGACCTCTGCTTCAAAGGCAGGGCTCAAGACATTGCAAGTGTCTATTACAATCAGTTTATCATCTTTAATAGAAACACAATCCACTCTTTTTCTGAGCTGTCAAGTGGAGCCTTTATAAGTAAGAGATGCGTAAATATGTGTGTGTGTGTAGGAAGGTGGTAGAATGGTGGTGTGGGGATGGGAGAAGGGCAGGAGTTTAACGTAAGTGAAGAGAATCAGAAGGAAGGAAGAGAGAAAGAAAGAGCTATGGGAAAGGTAGATCATATCTACATGAACAATGATAATTTACTTTAGGAAAGGGCAGCGGGCGTCAGCAGATATCTAACATCGTCTGACTATGAAAGGGGTTAACTTTCTACAGAGAGGAAGATTGCACAGGGCAGAAGAAGAGGCCTTGTTCTTTGTTGTGCCAGATAGAATGTGGCTTTTATTAAAGTAAGAAAGGTTGAAGGAAGACGGGTGTTGACAGTGGGCAGAATTCTAGTGAAATCCTGCGGATTGCTCGGCAGCCACCAGGCGTGGGGACAGGCTGTAAAGCCCTGCTGCTGAGCTGCCCTCCCTAGCAGCCTTTCCGCAAGGGGTAGCCGGCTTAAGACAGGCTTTGTCAGAAGGATGCAGCACAAAATCTGTTTGGTCACCGTGTGAAGGAAGCCTGGGTAAATTATAAATATTCATCTTGGGCCGAAGTCAACTTGATCAAGACTCCTCTTCCATGACGTGAGTCTACAGAACCTGTTTGTTCAAACAGTTCTCTGTGTACTGATCTTACTCGTCAATTCACGTCTCCCCTTTGTTAGCTGCTAACATTCGCTCTCCTTCCCTTGGAGTTCCTTCCTGTCAGGAGTGACTCTAGAGTCTAACCAGCTCTCCAATTCCTTGCTTTTTCCTGAAAACAAGCCAGACCTCTTAAGGGTTTTACTGTTGATCACTGTGGAGAATCAACCAGAGATAACAGATCTGTGGATGTTGCAAAGGTAATTAAGTTTCCAGAATCTGAAAAAGCCTTTATCATCTGGGCCAGGTTGCCTTCAGCGTGTTCCCTGGCTTTATCCTGAACAGCCCAGCATTTCCAAATTGAAATTACTCAGGTCACTGTCATACAAAATAGATTGCATTATTTGTACAGAATTATTGACTCTTTTCCCGCACTTGCCACGCTTCCCAGAGGCAGAGTTTACGTCCCCACTGCACTGACTTTGGAACTGGCCGTAGACTTGAGGTGGCCGTGGAGTGTGGGTGGAGGCACACGTGCCCTGCCAAATAGAAGCTCTCGATGCCATTGCTTTAAATGGGATCACCTCTTGCACTGACTCTCTGCTGGAGCATGCCTCAGGCTAACTTCCCCTGTGAAGGGACTTGGCAGATGGACTTAAGGTAACCAATCAGCTGAACTTAAAGTAGGGAGATTATCCTGGGTTATCCAGGCGGGCCTGAAGTAAGCACGTGCAATCTTAAAAGCAGAAGAGATGGTCCAGAAGGGAAGGTCAGAGAGATCGGAAGTGTGAGGAAGGATATGACCTGCCATTGCTGGCTTTGAAGATAGAGGAAGGGGGCCACAAAGAATGAGCGTGGTCCCCAGAAGCTGAAAGTGCCCTGTGGCTGACAGTTGGCAAGGAAATGGTGGCCCCGATCCAACGACCTCATGAAGCTGAATTCTGCCAACAGTCTGAAGGAGCAGGTTCTTCCCCAGTCTCCAGGTAAAAGCCCAGCCAGGGTTCACCTTGACTTAGCCTCGTGAGACCTGAAGCAGGGAACCCAGTGGATCCTGCTGGACTCTGAACTACAGAACTCCAAGATAAAACATTGGTGATGTTTTTAGCTGCTATTTTTTAAAGAAGCTTTAGAGTACATAAATTTTACATTAAAATATAAGGGATTCCCATATACCCCACTTCCTGCCCCCCACCATCAACAACATCCTTCATCAGTGTAGTACATCTGTCACAATTGATGACACACATTGAAGCATTGCTACTAACCATGGACCACAGTTTACATTATAGTTTACATCTGTGCTGCACAATTTTGTAGGCTGTGACAAAATATACAGCGGCCTGTATCTGTCACTGAAATATCATGCAAGACAAATCCAGTGTCCCAGAAATGCCCCATGTTACACCTATTCTTACCCCTCCCATCCCTCAGAACCTCTGGTGGCCACTGCCTTTATGTCGATGATAAGAGTTCTTCAATTGCTAGAATAATAACAAGTCTATAGTAGAATAATAATAAGTCTACTTTAGTCCATTGTTCATTCCCCAATCTTGAGGATTTGGGATGGTGGCGCCCACTCTGCTTCTAATTGAGAGGGGTCTTAGATCCCATGGAGAAGATGTATGGAACTATCTTGTTTGTAGTTGCAGACACTCTGTTCCTTGGGATGGGTGTTGTCCATCATCATCTCCTTGTTAGGTGTCCTGGGTGAGTCCAATGAACTGGAGAGTAGGTGTTGCAACTCTGCTGAGATTCATGGCTCCACTGGACATGGATGGATCAAAGATTTAAGTCTCTGGGACATCTATTTATCGAGGATAGTGCTAATTATAGGCTCAAGTAAATGGAGCAGAAGACCCAGGTGTAGAGAACCTGTAAATGAGTCTAACTCTGTTATACTGGGCATCATAAATTCCAAAATAAGGTCCACTAACAGGGTGCCAAATTCCTGAGCTGTCTGTCCTGTTTACAGTTTCTGGCCCATCCACTCTTTTGTTGATTGTTTTGGTCTCCTCTCTCCATCACTTTAGTGAAACAATTATGATCAAAGTTTCCAGTTATATTTTGTTGCTAAATCCTATGGATGCTTTTTAGGCTTAACTTAATATCCCTGTAGCAGTGCTGTTTACTATTTCTTCTTGAAACTCTCACCTCCCTTGAATTCATGACAACACTCTCCACGTTTTCCTGTTCTCTGTCACCCCTCACTTTCCTACAATGGATTCCTTTCCTTTGCTGTTGCTGAAATGTTAGTGTTCCTCAGAGTTCTGTCATCTGTTCTCATTTCATGACCTTTTCCTGGTTGGTCTCTTTTTTCATGATTTCTACTACACAATGATGAAACAAAATCTATCTATAGCTCTATAACTGTTATTACATAGTCAACATTTGTACTTTATTTGGTCCCACAAATACTTTAAGAACAACTTGACTTAAACTTAACTTTTCTTCCCTCAACTTTTCCAGTTCAATTCTCTCCTCTTATGTTGTCTACTTGTGAATGACATTTTCTTTAGCCATGTATCAGCTATGATTAAGATAAAAGGAAACCCCAAATAACTGAGTTAAAATAGATGTTAGGCTCTCACATTAAAAAAAAACAAAACCCAGAGCTAAGCAAATCAAGGCTGATATGGTAGCTTCTTAGTCATTGAGCATCCAGGTTGTTTCAACCTTTCTGCCTCAACATCTGAACACATGTCCTTAAGGTTACCTCGTGTTCCAAGATGGCTACCAGAGATCCTGCTATTGTGTGGGATTCTAGGCAACAGGAATGAGGATTGAGGGAAGACCAGCTAAGGCTGTATGGAAGACTGGGATAGAAGAACTTTAACAGGATATTGCCACTTAAGGAAAGTAGAATTCTGTTACTAAACAAGATGGGGAGAATGAATATTGGATAGCTAACCTTCAATCTCTGCAACCACCACTCCTCCACGCCCCCCACCTCCCAAATGCCAACACTGGAAACTTGGGAGTCATCTCTAGATTCCTCTTTCTACCTTATTCTTCAAATCCAATCAGTTATCAACTCCTGTATGTTTATCTTTTTCATTCTCATTTTCTTTAGTTTAATTCAGGCTTTCCTTATTTCTAAGCTATGATGATATTGATGATGATAACTGATATTATTGAACCTTTACCTTGTCTCACTATGGAAAGTGCTTTACACATGTTTCCTAAATTTATCCTCACAATAACTCTATTTGGGTATTTTTATTATATTCATATGCAGGTTATAAAACTGAGGTTTAAACGATTAAGAAATTTGCTTGAAGTCCCTTGGTTAGCAAGTGGAAGAGCTTGAACTGATTCTAGGTCTTTCTACCTTTACTACCCCATACCATTCATATGGAAAGGCCATTGACAGGAATAGGCCTGAACCTTGGAGGCACCAGGGATTCAATCCCTAAACCACGCTCTCTTTCATGTCTGGCCTCTTCCAGGCCATTCTAAAGGCGAGTGATCGCTGAGTGACCACTCTCAAATGCATATCTTACCCTGCTTCTTCCCTGCTTAAAACTTTCAATGGTTTTCTCTAACTTTCTTTTTTTATACTTAAAAAAAATAAATAATAATTTAGATTACATAAATGTTACATAAAAAATATAGGGAATTCTCATATGCCCCACACTTTTCCACATTAACAACATCCTTCATTAGTGACAATTTGTGACAATTGACGAACACATATTGGAGCATTGCTACTAAGTGTGGATTACAGTTTACATTGTAGTTTACACTCTGTTCTGCACAATTTTGTAAGTTATGACAACATATATAATGGCCTGTATCCTTAATTGCAACATCATTCAGGACAATTCCAATGTCCCGAAAATGCCTCCATATTACACCTGTTTTTCCTTTCCCCTCCCCTCAGAATCTCTGGTGGCCACTGCCTTTATATCAATGATAAAGGTTCTTCCATTGCTAGAATAATTATAAGTCTATAGTAGAATAACTGTAAGTCTACTCTAGTTCATCGTTCATTCCCCAATCCTGAGAATTCTGGGATGGTGATGCCCACTCCACCTCTAATTGAGAGGGGGCTTAGATCCCATCGGGCTGATAGATGGGACTGTCTTACTTGCTGTTGCAGACTCTCTTTGTTCCTCAAGATGGGCGTTGTACATCATCATCTCCTTGATAGTTGTCCAGGTTGAGTCCAATCAATCCTAAACCCTTTAGCTGTCACTTGATCCCAACCCTCAGCCCATGGCAGTTCCCTAGACACAGCCTATGCCTAAGCCTTACTGCAATGCTAAGTTTCTTGGCATGCGCTATACGTTCTCTGGGCTTCAGCTCTCATGTTCCCTTTCTCTGGAATGCTTTCCCTGTCCTTGCAAGAAATACTTCCTGACCTTCTCTCTCACCACCTTGGGCTCATTTCCTTTCCTCTGGGATCCCTTAGCAGGATGTGGGTACTTCTCAACTAAATAGTGGGTTTCCTTCCATTTTGAAATGTCTATTTCTCTGTCTGTCTTCCCTACTAGTCTCCAAGCTCCTTGAGGGAATGAAGAATGTCTTAATGACCTTTGTTTTAGGTCTAGAATCTAACAGGGTGCCTGAATAAATCGTCATTGAATTAGTGAATGTGCACCCAGAATAAAGATTCTACATAAATATCTCTTGCTCCATGCTTAAATCATGTTTACATAAACATTCCTAAAAACTTTAACAATAGTAAAAAATAGGTACAATGTCAGGTGTTTTTTCATAAAACAAATACACACTTATTCTTCTGATGTACTTGAGTGGGAAGAGAGATGGTCTTACCTGGCATGAAAAGGGTATGGATTTTGAAATCAGACTGAACTGTGTTTGAATTCTAGCTCAGACAATTATAAGTCTTACAACCTTGAGCAAGTTGTTTAACCACTTTGTTTTTTTTTTTTTTTTTTTTTTTTTAAAGATTTTATTTATTTATTTATTCATTTATCCCCCCCTTGCTGCTTGTGCTCGCTGGGTCAGCTAACCACGCCCTGCGGGCGGGCCTGCCTTCACCAGGAGGCCCAGGGAACCGAACCCAGGGCCTCCCATATGGTAAACGGGAGCCCTACTGATTGAGCCACAGCCGCTTCCCTGTTTAACCACTTTGTACTTTGGAATTCTTATATGTAAAAATATAGGGAGTTAATAATACCAATACCTACTTTAGGATTGTTGAAAGGAGTAAGATAAAATATAATATGAGACTTCTGGTTTACTGCTTATTACATAGAAGAAAACCAATAAATAAACCCATGCTTAATTCCTCCTTCCCATCCTCTTTTTTCTCTCTTCTTCCTCTTTTGCCATCTCAGACAGAACTCATGTTAATAGAATAAAGAACTCTGAATTTAGAGATAGACATTTGCGTCTCAGCCCTCCTGCCCATCGAGTTATGTGTTAAATTGTCTTTTTAAATCGTGTATCTTTCATTTTTTCCCTTTGAGTTACGTTTCTTTGTTTCACTCTCAGCCCCTAATATAGTGCCATGTGCAGAGTTTATTCAGTAACATTTATGCATTCAGGAACTATCACTTGGGCTCCTATGGTTTCAAAATGCCTCTGCTGGAAGGAGGATTGCTGGGATGGGGGAGGGCTGCAGCCGCAGCTGCTGACCTGACCATCAGGAGCCATCTGTTTGGCCAGCACTTGATTGGTTGACCATAGAAGGGAATGAAAACCAATCAAGAAAGATGACCTTTCGTGGAATTAAGCAGTTTGTAAGCAGCTGCAGAGATCCTGGGACCCCAGTAAAAGCAAGCAGATTTGCCTGGCTTTTATGTTGGCCTCGCATCAAACTCGTTAATGTCAATAAGAAAGAAATTGAGCCGGTCTTTGTTGTGAGCCTGATGAAGCCTTTGCTGCTTGCACGAAATTTCTCCCTTTGATTTCCCTCTCTTTACCTTTTTCTGTTTCCTTTTATTCAGTGTCCTTCTTGGCAGTGGCTCTTTTACTCTTTATTTTCAAATGGGGGGGGGGTGGGAGATGGAGAAGAGGAAGAAAAGTTTAAAAAAACCAATAAATTTTAAAGTGAGTGTTTAGCCTTTCTCCAAGGTGATGTGCTTAGATCCTCTCAAATCCAAATCTGGGATGACTCTGCCATAGACTGATGGGTGGTGAGGCGAAGAGGGGGTACTGCCCAGCTAGAGGCAGTACCCGAGGGAGAACTGATTCCCTCTCTCCCTGCTGAATCACACCACTTGATGTGAAATATCACAGTTGGAAAGATTGGCAAGATAGGGCTCTAACTTACTTATATGTGGTAAGTTATGTTGTAGATAACTCGTCTCAAGCTGATTTAATCAAAAGAGAGGCTTTATTAGCTCAGATAACTGAAAAATCCTGGGTAGAACTGGCTTTAGGTAATGCCATCAGAAATTAGTTTCTCTCCATCTCTTGGCTTTATAGTCAGTGTCATTGCCAAGTTGCATGTGGGGGTTGTGGCAACGGCAGGATAATATCCTAAATCTAAATTCAGCAGGAAAACAAAAGAGTATCTCTTTCCTAGAGCTCCTAGATAAATCCTGAGATTAGCTATGACTGGACCAATTCTAGGGAGAGGAGTGTGCCCACTGGCCAGGCCCAGGTCATCTGCTCAGGTTGACCAGTCACTGGGCTGGGGGATGCTGGGGCTATGGCTGTCAGGTCCCAGCTGGGCTGGACCCACCCAACCATATGGCCTGAGAAGAGAAAGGGTTTGTATTCCCAAGAAGAGAGAAGGAAACTTGAGACACTATTGCTATAAAGAAAAAAAAAAAAAAAGGAATGGATGCAAGGCGACCAAACTAAGAACCAGGTAATAGGTGGAAAGATTCAATCTCTTGAGTCATGCCATTCAAAGGCATATCTGGACAATCAGCTTGAAGTCTCTGGGTTTATGCTTTATTCCAATATTCCAATACCATAATCAGCATTTTATTAATTAGGATATGGATTAGAGTACTTCGTGTTATATTTGTCTCATTTTATGTGTATTAGTCTTTTTTTTTTTTTTGAGATGCCGGGGCCAGGGATTGAACCTACGACCTCACATGTGGGAAGCCAGCACTCAACCACTGAGCCACATTGACCCCCCAGAGTTGTTTTCATTTATTTGCCTATTGTTTGCTTTCTGTGTTTTTTAGGAGGCACTGGGGACTGAACCTGGGACCTCCCACATGGGGAACAGGCTCTCAACTGCTTGAGCTACATCTGCTCCCGTGTATTGGTCTTATCTCTTTAAATTTGAAAGCACACACTACTTTTTGGTTCCTCACAAAGGCTGACATGATCATTCTTCTTTCCTTTAAAATTTTTGCTGTTGGCTTGCTAATTGGAAGTGAAAAAAACCTGGATCACTCCTAAAGACTTAACTGTGATCTAGCAAGTACACTTTTGGAGATATATGCCCCAAATAAAATTTCAAGTCTGTAAGGGGACCTGGATGAGGATGTTTTTTTGCACTGTTTTTGGGGGAGATGTTATATCAATCAGGGTCCAAACAGGAGGGAGAAACCACACAATAATCTGACCAGGAAAATTTAATGTCAGTAATTGATTATGACAGGGTATCGTGAGTGATTGGCTAGTGAGAAGTAGAGAGAACGCTAAAGCTTAAAGGAATATCAGCTAGAAGGAGTAGTCACCTGCCTGCCCCCCGGCACCCAAGGAAGAGTCCAGAGCTAAGATTTAGACAGTGTTGGAGAGGACATGGTCGTGGCTCACTGGATGGGAAAGTCGCTGTGCTGCTGTGCCATTCAGTATAGCTTGCTGGAAATCCACCCTCTGGAGCTTGTGGGAAATCTGTCCTCTAGGGTGTTGTGCATAACCGGTCATGGGAGTTTTCTCACTGGAAACATTTCTTATAAAACCACTTGAGGGGTGGAGAGATGAGGCCCTGCCGGGGCGGGCAGATCTGGGCACACCGGGGAAACAGCATGCCCACTGGCATTTGGAGGGTCCCCGAGGGAACCCGAGAGATCCTCTCAATGCCTTGGGATCCTCGACTTCGGAAGTGTTATTAAGGAACTCAGGCTTCCGGAAATTTGCACTCAGTTTTGAGGTGGTTGCGAATGAGGTTTTCAGGTCCGTGTTAAATGTTTGCTTTGTAGAAAAAGTCGCTGGAGTCAATCAACTCTAGGCTCCAGCTTGTTATGAAAAGTGGAGAGTACGTGCTGGGATACAAGCAGACTCTGAAGATGATCAGACAAGGCAAAGCTAAACTGGTGATCCTCGCCAACAACTGCCCAGCTTTGAGGAAATCTGAAATAGAGTACTATGCCATGTTGGCTAAAACCGGTGTTCATCACTGCAGTGGCAATAATATTGAGTTGGGCACAGCATGCGGAAAATACTACAGAGTATGTACACTGGCTATCATTGATCCAGGTGATTCTGATATCATTAGAAGCATGCCAGAACAGACTGGCGAAAAGCAAATCATGTAAAAATTTTCTTTAATAAAACTGGCCAGAGCTTGTTTAAAAAACAAACAAACAAACAAAAAAAACCACTTGAGGGAAGCTGCTGGGAGCACTGAAGGAGCTGGCGACACGTTACAAAGCCACCTGATTTGGGGGTGAGCGGTCAGTACTGGGTGCACTGCAGGAGCCCAGCATTGGAGAAGCTGCCTGTGCTTCAGGAGTCTTCAGAGAAAGCACACGGGAATCAGGGAAGAAAGTCCCTTCCTCCTGAGATGTTTCTCCAACATCCTCTACTGATGGAGCTTAACATTGCGCCACCCAGCTAAGGAAAAACAAGGTCCAGATTCATTTTCACAGAGCAGACAAGGAAGGGTAGATTTGGAGTTGAGGCAATAAATTGATAACTAGCACAGATGGGGAGTCGAAGGTAATCTGGGTATCTATCATTGCCGGAAAACAAGGAGGATGCACACCGTGAGTACTAGATAGAGTTTGGAAGTATTATATTATATACATATAGTTTAAAAACAGGTGCTGAGTGAAGAAAGCATGGTGAGACCTAGAATGCAATACCAGCTCTGTAAATGCACACACACAGCATATTCACATGGAAGTGTATATATCAAACACTTTAGGATGTTTGCCATGTGGGGTGTAGGAAGACGAATGGGATTGGGGAGTGGAAATAAAAGTGAATATAAACCAAAAAAAAAAAAAAAGGGGGGTGGGGGTTTGTGTAGATGATTCTAATAGCACGCTATATTTAACTGAAGAGTATGATTAATTCTTGGCACATGGAGTATAAAACTAAAAAAATTATATATTTTCCTATTATGGATGTTCAGTGTTGATAGAGCATGCTCTCAGTGCTTAACAAATACTTCTTGATTGTGCCACTCTTTGGGGATGAGTGACATCTTTTCATTAGTTTGACGATTATTACCAAAGCAGTAATAGAAGCCACGATAAAAAGAAAAAAAAAAATGTTTTAGAGATAAAACTTTTAGAATAAAAAGTTTGTTATAATAGGACCGTAGGAAGAAAAGCCTAGAGAAAAGGATTTGCTGTTTTTTGAGAAACAAGGCATACCAGTTCACTTACATGAAGATGATGAGGGCATAGAAACCGAGTTAGTTTTCAAGAGGTGGGTGGTTAAATAAACCTTCTGTACAAATAGTTTATAACCTTAATGAACTAATGGTTTTCACAACAAGCATTTTCAAAATATAGTTTCCTATAACAAACATTCACTGTATTAAAATGATAAATCAACAGTCCTTCGGACTAGTAAGTCTTTCAATGTTGCAGGAAAGCTCGTTGCCATTCTTAGTAGACAGAAATTCGACTTTAGGCTTCTAAGATACTGAACCAGGCAACATTTAGCTTAAACTTTAGGGTAAGTTGTATGTAAATATTCTCTAAGCTTTTCCTCAACTCTAACAAGATATACCAGCTATGTCTTCTCAAAGTTACAATGTTGCAGTCTTCCAGTTCTTCTTCAGGAGTCCTCATTAAACTGCTAATTAGGTTTTGTAGCCTTTGGTTTCAGTTTTCTGGTCAAGGCTGAGTTTAACAGTATGGGGTGTCTCTGAAGGGAAAACGTTATCAGTGGCCTGGGGTGTTTCTGGTGGATGCCAAGAGTCAGGCTTCACCATGACTGTGACCCTATAATCCTGGAATTTTAAGTTTCAGCATGATGGCGCCTGGATAAATCAAGTCTCAGTGTTTGGAGGACTAGGATTCTGCTCTTTTTTCTTTGTGTTTCCCACATCAAATGCAGGTGTCTAAATAGATGCTATGCATATACTGAGATTGATTATCTCACACCCCTTCAATCCAGCAGCAAAATCAAAGAGAATGGGAATAGCAAATAATAATGTTACAGCTTCCTGCCCAGATCCACACCTTGGATCTTATATTTTTCTTGTTAATGCTGTTGCTGCTGGAAGTATTTCTGTATGCCGAGTAATGATTTCTTCTGGGGCACTGGAGACTCTGTGGTTAAAGTGTAAGAGCATTCGATTTTATTTTTAACACCGTAATGAAATTTATATGAATCCTATCTTTATCTATTCCAAGTTGGTGAGCAAATGGTTACTTACCAAGGGAAAGTATAAAGTCCTAATATGCCAATAATATGTCTGTGCTTAGGAGAGCAAATTCTGAAATTACCCATGACAGTATTATTTTATTAAGAGATACCGTTTTATGGACTTCTACTGGAATTGCAAGGAAAAAAAATCATCTGGCAATGGGTTCTTCGATATAGTTTTCCTATTACCATTTGGATCCTTTTTTTCTTATAATGGTTGCTTCAACTGGATAGGGTAAGTCTTTTAAACAGGGCCACATCGACAGGTGACAGGCTCCTGCTTTCAGCATGGAGCCCCAAGTGTGTCATAGAACATTAATCGAAGACAACGAAGGCGCTCATTGGTGTTTTGTGCCAACAATGATTTATTTTCCCTGGAAATTGCTCCCCTCGCTTCTCTACTTGAGTCACAGCATGGAACTCTGCACCTGGCTCTGCTTTTCCTCCTTTCTTGGAAGAGCTAACTAGACACTTAGGGGGTTTCTATTTAAATGTGGATGGCCTTCTCTCTCCTTGGGGGAGTCTTTGTATGTGTAGATGGGTGAGTGTGCACTATAGGCTGAAAATCAGCCCCCCAAAAGATAGCCAGGTCAGACCCCTGAATAGCATCTTATTGGGAAAATGGTCTTTGCAGATGCAATTGAAGCTGGAGAAGTCGGGGGATGATGGATTCCTCTAGGTTCTTGCTATGTCACATAAAAGAATTTAGGAACTTGCCGCCTTAGTTAGGCCAGGAGTTTGTTGAGAAAATGAGTGAAGAGAACAGAAACAGGAGAAAATACAGATCACACACCTCCAGATGTAGGTGTGGGCTCCTCCAGGCAGAGAGAGATATTTTTCTTGTGTGGTTACCTTTGTTAAACTATTAATTGTTCCTCCCCTTGCTAATGTTCCGGGGGAGGGGCCCCACCTGTCAGTTCCCCTGGGGGCCCAATTGAGGCCCCCTGATGATATCCTGGGCTTTTCCTTGACCCCAATGAGATATTGTTCCAAATGGGGTTCTCGTGGGGTCCTTCCAGCAGCCTCCTTGGTGAGGTCTTTTCCTCAGGGGGTTTCCAGGTGGGGTTCCATGGCCATGTTTGGTGGCCATGTTTTTCTGCCAGGTCTGAGACTCGCCTACCCTTTCCCTAAACTAACCTGCCTCATAATTAAGTTAAAGATTTTGTGAGGAGATCATCCTAGATTATCTGAGTGGGTCCTAAATCCAAAGACAAGGGCCCTTTCAAGGGACAGGCAGAGAGAGACAGACAGAGAAGGCAATGGGAAGATGGAGGCGGAGACTGGCCTGATGTGGCCACAAGCCAAGGAAGCCAAGGAAGCTGGGCGAAGCGAGGGAGGCGCGTCCCCTGGAGCCTTCAGAGGGAGCATGGAGCACGATGACACCTTGATTTTGGACTTCTAGCCACCGGAACTGCGAAGGAATAAATCTGGGTTCTTTTGAGAACCAAGTTTGTGGTAATTTGCTATGACAGCCTTAGGAAACTAGTATAATGGGTACAGCATAAAAAGGATAGGTGTGTATTTAGGAAATCCTAGACCTAGGGAGAGAAGCTGACTCCTGCCTTTATGATATGGTTTGAAGCCTCACTGAAACTGCCACTTGCAAACATACTTTTCAGAGTAGCCCTTCCCTTTTTGGTTTGTAGAAGTTTCTAGAAATTTTTTACTTCCCTTTCATTCAAACGCCCACCTCCTCATGTCTATTCATAAGAGGATTATTGCCTTCCGAGATGGGTTACTGTTTTTTTCTCTCCCTTGCAGTACCCGCTAAAGCTGGCTCCAGCTGGTTCTAGTCACCGAGCATGCTAAGCTTCCATTTGAAGACTAAGCATAACCTGCAACTGAGCATGCTCTGGTTAACCCCGCCTTTCCCAAACTGAATTGGCCCACATCATCCTTAACCATGCCACTCAGCCACCTTCTCCAAACCGGATTGGCTCACATCATCAACCCCATCGTAAGCCACTCCCTTAAGCCCGCCTTCCCCAGACAGTATAAATTCTCAGCACCCATTTTGTTTGGAGAGACTGTTCTGAGGCTCTCCTTCAGTTACTTATCAGGTTGATGACATGATAAACTCTTTTCTTGAAATCCTGGTGACTCTCTATTGGCTTCTCTGGGCTCCGACCAACGAACTCACTTGGGCAGTAACATCACTGGAAGTTTCCCCTCTTCTGACCTATCTAAATAGTCCCCCTATTAGCTCTGTCAATTATTTTTAATTCAAGGTGTCCAAAATTCTGCCAGTTATCCAAGCTTTTTTACGGGTTGACAGAAGCTTGTGTCAACTTGCAAACATTTGAGGTTAGTTAATACATTATGTAATTAGCCACAGTTACTTGGTCCTCAGATGATGTGGTTTGCCAGAAACAACCAGGTCGTTCAGAAATGGGAAACTTGGGATAGTAAGCTGTGATGGGGACATGGGAGGTGGGAGCAGAGGAGGAATCAGGGACTATCCAAAGTCTAGGAGCGCCCAGGTTTTGCAAGATGCTTTAATGAGTATCTTAAAAGGATAACATGGACAACTAAAGCTCATCAAAAGATTGTGGGCAGAGAAAGCTGGAGGAAAGGAAAATAGGACCCCAAAAAGGTGACAAGAATGCTGAAGATCAGTCGGCTTATTTCATATAGTTTCTAAGATCTGGCTTCATCTCTCTTTTGCTTAATTGTGCTTACTTTAGCATGTGCCTTTTTGGGTATACAAGACGGTCTGGACATGTCTATATTTAACTGAAAATATATTTGTGTTCACAAATAGGTTTTTAAAAAATAGTCTCCTAGTCAGTCTGCCTGGGTGTGTACATATATATAATCCATAAGTTGATACTGTGATATGCACATATTTATGATCCAATAAAAGAGGGGATTTGCTATGCTCTTGCTACCTTGTGTGCATGTGCACAGGCTATTCTGAGAAATGAGGCTTGGGGTCAATCATTATAAATTCTGACATTGCAAACAATGTTTCAACATGAAGTAATTCACCTTGAGTCAAGAAATGAGGCAAACAGAAAGCCAAGTTGCTGTACAATGGGGCAAGCTAGTGAAACAAAGTAAGTAAAGGGGCGAGCTGCAAAACAACCTGGGGAGTTTCGCTAGGTGGAAGGGTAACCTATGGCAGGAATGTGCTGGGCTACCAGGGTAACAGAGCCATCTACCTAAGAGAGCAACAGGACGGTATCAAGGCACTGATTAATTTTCCTCCAAGGAAAGTGATTCCACCTCTAAACTGCAGGTGGCAGCATTGCAGGCCATGAGCCCTCAGACATGGTTGGCTGATTTTGTGTGATGAAATCTGCTGAGGGAGAAATGCTTGTTTACATTATAAGAGACTGTAGCTTTAAAAATTTTCCTTATGAAGAGAAAGGGCACTCTTATTGCTATTACAATCATTTTACATTTTTGCTAGGTCTCCAGAGCACGCACCTCCAGTGGCAGTGTTATAAGTTCCTGAGTGGCTATTTCAAAAACAGAACCAAGAATTTATTAAATTTTTGCCCACAGTGAAAATAGATCTATGACTTTTAATTTATATTTAGCAAAGGAGAAGAGTGGCTCTATCTTGGTGAGATTACAGTCTGGAAATATTCACTGTGTTGATTCTAACCACGCTCTTTGTTTTCAGCTGGAGAAGTTATTTTTGGACATATTTTATTTCCTTCATCTTTTGTTTATTCATTGAATAATGCTTAATTAAAAAATAACCGATAATTGGCAAGTCTCTACCATGTTCTTAGTTTTTTGCAGAACATATAAGTTCTTAGACTATGAGCTTCTCGAAGGCAGCAATTGTGTCTTTAGTTCTGGCTTATTCCCTGTACTGATAGAATACATATAAAAGGAATGGGGGAAACGGGTGTGGCTCAAGCAACTGAGTTCCTGCCTACCACAAGGGAGGTCTGTGGTTCGGTTCCCAGTGCCTCCTAAAGAAGACAGCAAGCTGACGTAATGGGCAGGCATGGCAAGCTGACGTCAACAAGAGAAAAAAGAAGAAAAAACATAATGAGACACTCAACAAAGCAGGGAGCAGAGGTTTCTGGTGCCTCCTAAAGAAGACAAATGCGATGGGCAGGCTAGGTAAGCTGATGCAACAAGATGATACAACCAGAGACACGGGGAGGAAAAAACATAATGAGAGACACCATAAAGCAGGGAGTGGAGGTAGCTCAAGTGATTAGGTGCCTCCCTCCCACATTGGAGGTCCTGGGTTTGGCTCTTGGTGCCTCCTAAAGAAACAAGGATGATGAACAGATACAGCAAGTGCAAACAATGAGGGGGTGGGGAGAAACAAATAAAATAAGCCTTAAAAAAAATGATAGGTAATATTTATTGAGTGTTTCCTATATGCCAGCCATTGTTCCAAATGCTTTACATGTATGAACACATTTAATTCTCATCACAGTGCTCTGAAGTATGTTCTGTTATCCCCGTTTTACAGATGAGGAAATTGAGGCACAGAGAGATTAAGTAACCTCTAGATGCTTTCAGGATTTAAATCATCAGTTTTCAAACTTACTTTTTGGTTTCCAAATGTGTTCAAAGTATCCTGCAGAATGCTAAATGTTTAAGTTCCTGAAAAGTTGATGCAAAGCAATATTTCACAGCCTTTAAAAAGTCATATTTCTTTCGTACGTAGCAGAGCAGCTCCCTCGCTGCGATCTATTGAAAGTCAGCCCTCGACACATGGGTTTGTAAAAAAAGAGAGAAAAAAAAAAGACATATTTTGTCATGTAATGAATTTAGTTTGTAGCTTATTAAAATTTCCTCTGCTTCATTTGAGCACATTATAAAAAAATGATATTTGTTAGACCAGCAAGCAAAGCAGCACAATTGCTTGTGCTTTTTAGATTCCTAACAATGAACTCTACGAATATATCCCTTTGAAATGCCAAAAGACCCCAATAAGGAAAGTTACTTACAAACAAAACAGCTTTTTTTTTTTAAAATTTTATTTATTTATTCATTTATCCCCCCCCTTGCTGCTTGCGCTCGCCGGGTCAGCCAACCACGCCATGCGGGCGGGCCCGCCCTCACCAGGAGGCCCCGGGAACCGAACCCGGGGCCTCCCATATGGCAAACGGGAGCCCTACTGATTGAGCCACAGCCGCTTCCCAAAACAGCTTTTAAATGGAGGAGAAAAGTGTCAATACAGGCACAAGGTGCTAAGATGT
This sequence comes from Tolypeutes matacus, assembly GCA_026826555.1. NCBI lineage: Eukaryota > Metazoa > Chordata > Mammalia > Cingulata > Chlamyphoridae > Tolypeutes > Tolypeutes matacus. The sequence continues at coordinate 15,458,580 of JAKSZT010053830.1, read as the reverse complement.
TAAGCACCCCCAGTTGGTAAAACTTTACTGTAAAAATGGTAGAGGAGGAAGAGTTTGAGACTGAAGACTTGGGTTTAGGTGATTATTTTGCTCTGTGACCTCATGCAAGTCCCTCCATATATCCGAGCCATAGTTTTCCTCTTCTTTAATGGGGATACTAATCTTTGTGTGTCTTCTAGAATTGTTGAATGGATTGAATGAGTTGATGCAAGAGAGCACTTAGGGTATTAATCAGTATAATTATAAAATTATGATCAATACTATTAATTCCTTGCGTTTGTATGACAAATTATGTAGAAAGTCTATGCTTTATGTCAGAGTAGACTAGCTTAGCTTGTGAAATCCTAGAGGGCAAGGGGCAGTTCTTATTTTGTCTTTTGTATGTGTCATGTAGAACCACAATCAACAAATTTCTGGGCAAGCGTTTTGATGGTGCTGATAATGATAGTTGAGAAATTCCTAGATAATGGTCCCAAATGACAAAGGACCATTTTTACTTAGAAAATGGATAATCTATATTGTTGCTGTCAAATAACGTGACCCAAATGGATACCAGAGGTGGCCCCTTATTATAGGCCTGGCTGTAAAAACAAAACAAAACAAAACCAAAAACCCAGAACAGCTTCTTCTTTTCTTTATTTCATTATTTTTTCATCCCACCACCAGAGATGTAGGGCCTATCACTCTTAACATCCTCCCTACCTCCCTCCTTCCCTCCCTTCTTCCCTTCCTTCTTTTTATTAAAACAGTTTTATTCAAACACCATATAGTCCATCCTTATTTAAAAAAAAATAGACTTTATTTCTTAGAGCAGTTTTAGATTTGCAGAAAAATTGTGCAGAAAGTATAGAGAGTTCCCGTGTTCCTCCTTCCTTCCCTCTCCTCTCCCACTCCCCACGACATATTGCTTCTACTATTAGCATCTTTCATTCATGTAGTACATTTGTTAAAACTGATGAACCAATATCGATATCCTGTTATTAACTAAAGTTAGACTTTACATTAATTAGGGTTCAGTCTTTGTGTTGTATAGTTCTATGGATTTGACAAATGCATCATGCCATATATTCACTACCATAATGTCATACAGAATCATTTTATTGCCCCATATAAAAATGGAAAAATGCCCCATGCATTTATTTATCCCCTTTCCTATCTTTTTAAATGCAATTTTTAAACACAGTTTAGCTTAAACTGTACAGGTAATTTTGTGTCAAATGTTTTACATTTAAAATCACATTAATTACAATATATGATCCTTGACTGGATAAAATAATAGAGGAGAAAATGTCCAAAAAGACATTATTGGGACAATTGAAAAAATTGTAGTATAGACTCTTTGCTCTATATCAATATTAAGTTTCTTGAACTTGACAATTGTACTTTATGTGGTTACTTGAATGATTATCCTTGTTCTTAGGAAATGTACATGAAAGTATTAAATAGTATAGGAGCATGAAGTAGGCAGTCTACTGTCAAATGTTTAGAAAATAGAAAGATAGAGGTTCCAGAAAGATGGCTTTAGCTAGGTAGACACTCTCTAGCTCTCTCACAAAAAATGGCTGAGAAGGGGCAAAATACTACCGGAGTGAGCTGTTTTGGGAACCCACAGAGCAGGAGGTGTCAGGGCATCAATCTGGAGGGAACTGGACAAATAGATAAAGAGCCTAAGGGAAAACTGGAACTTAGACAACAGCAAGGAAGTAGAAAAAGAGGAATGAATCGTCAAAGTGAAAACTTACCACACACACACATAAACAAACAGCAAAATAAAACCCCAGATTAGAAAGAGAAGCAAATCAACTAAACAAACCCATCAAGATAAACTGATGCCTAGAAACCAACAAAAAAATTACAACCCATACTAAGAAACAGGAATACATGGCCCAGTCCAACGAAATAACTAAAAAACAGGAGGAGATGCAGACCATGGAACAACTAATCAGAGATGTCCAAACAAATATCATGAATCAACTTAATGAAGTGAAGGAAGAGATTAAGGATATTAAGAAGACACTGGGAGAACACACTGAAGAAATAGTAAACATACATAAAAAGATAATGGATAACTGCTGGGTATATACCCAGAAGAACCAAAAGCAAAGACACAATGTTCATAGTGGCATTGTTCACCATTGCCAAAAGTTGGAATCAGCCCCGGTGCCCATCAACAGATGAATGGATAAGTAAAATGTGGTACATACATACAATGGAATATTACTCAGCTGTAAGAAGGAATAAAGTGCTAACACATGGGATAATGTGGATGAATCTTGAAGACCTTATGTTGAGTGAAGCAAGCCAGGCACTGAAGGATGAACAGTATATGACCTCACTGATTTGAACTGAGGAAAGTGAGCAGTCTCTGAGAACCATTGTCTGAAAGATAGGTTAACAAGTGAGAGAAAGAGAAGAGTAGGCTGTGAGCCATCACCCATATGGACATAATCTATGGTAAAGGGATAGAGTATAGTTGCATATTGAAGGACAGGACAGATGGGTAGTGATATTACTGGGTGTGGTGGTGCAGGGTTCACAGGTGGGTAGATTAGGAAGGGCAGGTTGGAATATCCAGGGCATGTAACTATGAATCTTGTCATTCCATGAGTCAAGAGAGGAGAGTGTCATATGCCCCAGGGGGAGGGGCAGGTAGGAACAGAAAAGAAAAAACAGGGGGTATTTAGTGGTCATGGGAAAGGTTTTTCATTACCTTACAGTAATGGACACAGGACATAGTAAATATCATCAAAAGTTATTAAACTGTATCATCTAGATTGTAAACTATACTGTAAACCATTGACAATGCTTATTTGCTATATTTTGCTATCTGTATAACAGTTATAACAATGCTAACATCCAAAAAAAAAAAAAAAGGTTTTAATATGGGGTGGGGAAGCGGGGGTGGTTTGATATCTGGGAGTCTCTGGTATTCCGTGTGTGACTTTGCTGTGACCTAAAACTTCTTTGAAAATTAAATGAAAATTTGGGAGACACTGAGGATTGAGAGGGGGAAGGTGTCACGGCACACCGGACATCAGATAACACAGTGATAAAAGGAAAAAAAGAATAATTAAAAAAAAAAACAAAAGGCATTTCTTTTGTTTTTTTTTTTCCTTTTTTTTGAATGTCCCAATCCGCTAATTATATTTTGTTTTGTTTTGTTTTTTGTTTGATTGTTTGTTTTTTTCCCTGAGTTTCCTTGTGTTTGTCTCTTGCATTTAAGCTTATCATTGTTGTTTCTTTTTCCTATTAAGTGTATTTGATTATTATATGGGCTACATGTTCATGGAAGATTTAGATCACAGAAGGGTTACAATGGGTGCTGCAGGGGATTATTGGTGGGGGGTGTCTGGGAGGGGGGATTCATGGGAGTAAGTTCATCTGAATATACATGAAAGATATACAAAATTGTTCAAATGATCAAAGGATGGGGCATGGTCACAGTGGGTGGACAATCACTCAATAAATGAGGGAATATTGAATTCCCAGCCTGGAGAGCTCTGCCACATTCTCCAAGGGAGCAGCAACAGTCCCCCAAGTGCAGGGGCAGTGTCTGGCAAAGAAGGATGGTCCACTAATGGGTTCTTGTTATTGATGACTAGCCTTATGAGCCTTTGCTCTTGTAATTGAAACTTAGCCTATTGTTATGGGGTGCCTAAGGGTTGCCACCTGAAAGCCTCCTTGTTGCTCAAATGTGGCCTCTCTAAGCCAAACTCAGCATATGAATGCATTACCTTCCCCCCAATGTGGGACATGACTCCCAGGGATGAGCCTCCCTGGCAACGAGGGATTAATACCAAGTGCCAACTGGCAACACAACTGGAAAAAGACCTTGAATAAAAGGGGGAAAAGGTAAAGACAAATGAGTTCAAGTGGCTAAGAGACTTCAAAGAGAGTCAGATGGTCATCCCAGAGGTAACGCTTATGCACACCTCAGTAGGATCTCATAGAACACCAAAGTGCATATCACCCCACACAGAGGGGCTCCTGAGGGCTCTGGAGACACTCAGGTCCTATATAAGAGGGGATAGCTCCAGAGACTGATGCCTTATCAGTGGGCTCTATTTTGGAATCTGTGCTCCTGAGAGTGACAGAATTGGACTCAAATAAGTCCTCCCTGCACATGGTTCATCAGTCCCTTCTATTCAAACCTATATGTGATGCTGGAGTTTTTAGGTATACTTCCAGAGACTGGAGCCTCTGGCCTACCTATGTGCCAGGTGTGTGTGGAATCTCGGTGGAGATTCAATGGACTCATCCAAGTCACCTGGCGAGGAGACAATGATGGGCAACGGCCATCCCAGGGAATGGAGAGGGCCTGCATCTGCAGGCAGGATCATCCCACCCACCATATCCATGGGATATAAGCCCTCTTTCACTTGGAGGTGGAGTGGACATCACCATCCCAGTCCCCTCAGGATTGGGAGAAGAACTATGGACTAGAGTGGACTTAATGATATTCTGTTGTACACATATGGTGATTCTAGCAATGGAAGAAATTATAACAGTGAAGTGGAGCCGGTGGCCACTGGACACTTTCGGGGCAGGGAGGGGATGTGCAGTTGAAATACAGGGGCTTTTTCGGGAAAAAAAAAAAAAAAACAAACAAAAAAAAAGATAACGGATATGATGGTGATGAATGGCATAATACAAGACATCAAAAATACACTGGAAGCACATAACAGCAGATTTGAACATGCAGAGGAAAGAATCAGTGATGTGGAAGACAGTACAGCTGAAGCCAAACAGATAGTAGAACATATGGATAAAAAGATAGAAAAAAATCCAGCAGGGACTCAGGGATTTGAATGACCGCATGAAACACACACACATATGCATTATAGGCATCCCAGAGGGAGAAGAGAAGGGAAAGGAGACAGAAGGTGTGTTGGAGGAAATAATGACTGAAAACTTCCCAACCCTATTGAAGGATATGGATGTACATCTCCAGGAAGTGTGTACCCCAAACAGTTTAAACCCTAGCAGGCCTACTCCAAGACATATACCTGTCAAATTGTTCAATGTTCAATACAAAGAGAGAATACTGAAAGCATCAAGAGAAAAGAGAACCATCACATACAATGGAAGCTCAATAAGATTAAGTGCTGATTTCTCATCTGAAACCATGGAGGCAAGATGGCAGTGTATGACATAGTCAAGGTGCTAAAAGAAAAACAACTTCCAGCCAAGAATTCTCTGTCCAGCAAAGCTGGCATTAAAAATGATGGAAAGTTCAAAATATTCACAGATAAATGGAAATTAAGAGAGTATGTCAATAAGAAACCTGCCCTTCAAGAAATACTAAAGGGAGTTCTGCAGGTTGAAAAGAAAAAAAAAAAAACAAAAAAAAAACAGGAGAGAGAGAGAGAGAGAGCGAGCGAGCGCTGGAGGAGAGTGTAAGAACAACTAAAAAGATAAGAAGAGAAATAAAAACAACATTTGGCATATGTAAACCTAAAGAAAATATGGCTAATGTAAGTAATTCCTTGCCAGTAATAACAATGAATGTTAATGGATTAAACACACCAGTCCAGAGACACAGATTGGCAGAATGGATAAGGAAATATGACCTATCTATATGCTGTCTACAGGAAACCCACCTTAGACACAGGGACACAAGGCGGCTGAAAGTAAATGGTTGGAAAACAATTCTACAAGCAAACAATACCCAAGAAAGGGCGGGAGTAGCTATACTAATATTGTACAAAATAGACTTTAAATGCAAAACTATTGTAAGAGACAAAAACAGACACTGTATATTAATAAAAGGGGTAATCTATCAAGAAGAAAGAACAATCATAAACATTTATGCACCTAACCAGGATGCCTCAAAATACAAGAGGCAAACACTGGAAAAACTAAGAGGGGAAATGAAATAGATACCTCTACAATTATAGTGGGGGATTTTAAAACACCATTATCACCATTAGACAGAACATATCAACAGAGTATCAATAAAGAAACAAAGACTTTGAATAATACATTAGAGGACCTGGACCTAATAGACATATACAGAACATTACACTCAAATACAGCAGGATATACATTCTTCTTGAGTGCACATGGATCATTCTCCAGGATAGACCACATGGTAGGCCACAGAACAACTCTCAATGAATTCAGAAAGATTGAACTTATACAAAATAATTTCTCTGACCACAATGGAATGAAGCTGGAAATCAGTAAGGGACAGAGAATCAGATTAGGCACAAAGATATGGAAGTTAAACAACACACTCTTGGACAAACAGTGGGTCAAGGAGGAAATCACAAAAGAAATCAGCAACTACCTTGAAATGAATGAAAATGACAACACAACGTATCAAAACCTATGGGATGCAGCAAAAGCTGTATTGAGAGGAAAATTCATAGCCATAGTGCCTATATTAAAAAAGATGAAAGAGCTAAAATCAAAGACCTAACTGCACACCTAAAGGAATTAGAAAAAGGCCAACAAACTAACCCCAAAGGAAGTAGAAAGAAGGAAATAGCAAATATTAGAGCAGAACTAAATGAAATTGAAAAGAAGAAAGCACTAGAAAAAATTAACAAAACCAAAAGTGGGTTCTTTGATAAGATCAATAAAATTGACAAATCCTTAGCTAGACTTACAAAGGAAAAAGAGAGAAGATGCAAATACATAAAATAAGAAACAAGGAAGGAGATATGATCAGTGACCCCACAGAAATAAATAGTATCATAAGAGGATACTTTGAAAAATTACAAGCCAACAAGATGGATAATTTAGAGGAGATGGACAAATTCCTAGAAACACACAAGCAGCTTACATTGACGAAAGAAGAAACTGATCAACTTAACAGATCAATCACAAGTAATGAGATAGAATTAGTTATCAAAAACCTCCCAACTAAGAAAAGCCCAGAACCAGATGGCTTCATAGGTGAATTTTACGAGACATTCTAGAAAGAACTAACACCAATCCTGCTTAAACTCTTCCAAAAAATAGAAGTGGAGGGAACATTGCCTAACTCATTCTATGATGCCAACATCAAACTAATACCAAAGCCAAAGATGCCACAAGAAAGGAAAATTATAGACTTATCTCTCTAATGAACCTAGATGCAAAAATCCTCAACAAAATACTTGCTAATCGTATTCAACAACACATCAAACGAATTAAACACCGTGACCAAATGGGTTTCATCCCTGGTATGCAAGGATGGTTCAACATAAGAAAATCAACCAATGTAATACACTACATAAACATATTGAAAGAAAAAAATCAAATGATCATATCTACAGATGGAGAAAAAGAATTTGACAAAATACAACACCCTTTCGTGATAAAAACACTACAAAAGATAGGAATAGAAGAAAACTTCCTCAACATCATAAAGGGTATATATGAAAAACCCACAGCTAATATCATATTCAATGGAGAAATTCTAAAACTTTCCCTCTAAGATCGGGAACAAGACAAGGATGCCCACTTTCACCACTCCTGTTTAACACTGTGTTTGAAGTACTTGCTTGAGCATTTAGAGAAGAAAAAGATATAAAAGGCATCCAAATTGGAAAGGAAGAAGTAAAAATTTCACTGTTTGCAGAAAACACGATCCTATACATAGAAAGCCCTGAGAAATTAAAACAAACCTCCTAGAGTTTATAAATGAGTTCAGTAAAGTCGCAGGTTGTAAGATCAATGCACAAAAAGCAGTAGCATTTCTGTACACCAATAATGAACAATCTGAGGAGGAAATCAAGAAAAAAGTCCCATTTACAATAGCAACTAAAAAAATCAAATACCTAGGAATATATTTAACTAAAGATGTAAATGACATATATGCAGAGAACTATACAACACTGTTAAAAGAAATCAAAGGAGACTTAAATAAATGGATTACTACTCCTTGTTCATGGATAGGAAGACTAAACATCATTATGATGTGTATCCTACCCAAACTGATCTACAGATTTAATGTAATTCCAATAAAAATCACCACAGCATTTTTTTACTGAATTGGAAAAGCTAATTGCAAAATTTATCTGGAAGGCAAGAGGCCCCGAATAGCCAAAGACATATCAAAAAAGAAAAATGAAATTGGAGGAATCACACTACTTGCCTTTAAAACATACTACAAAGCTATAGTGGTCAAAACTGCATGGTATTTGCAGTTCCATATTGACCAATGGAACCAAATTGATAGTCCTGATATAGATCCTCACATATCCAGTCAACTGATATTTGACAAAGTCACCAAGCCTGTTCAACTGGGAGAGGATGGCCTCTTCAACAAATGGTGCTTGGAGAACTGGATATCCATATCCAAAAGAATGAGAGAGGAACCCCATCTCACACCTTATACAAAAATTAACTCAAGATGGATCAAAGATCTAAATATAAAAGCCAAGACCATAAAGACCTTGGAAGATAATGTAGGGAAGCATCTACAGCATCTTATAATAGGAAATGATTTCATGAACTTCACACCCGAAGCACAAGCAGCAAAAGAAAAAATAGATAAATGGGGCCTCCTCAAAATTAAAAACTTTGCACCTCAAAGGAGTTTGTCAAGAAAGTGAAAAGGTCTCCTACTCAATGGGAGAAAATATTTGGTAACCATGTATCTGATAGGGGCCTAATATCTTGCATATAAAAAGAAATCCTACACCTTGAAAATAAAAAGAGAACCCATTTAAAAAATGGGCAAGTGATTTGAATAGACACCTCTCCAAAGAAGAAATACAAATGGCTAAAACGCACATGAAAAGATGCTCAACATCACTAACTATTAGGGAAATGCAAATCAAAACTACAATGAGATATCATCTTACACCCATTAAACTGGAAGCTATTAAAAAAAAAAAACAGAAGACTACAAGTGTTGGAGAGGATGTAGAGGAATGGGAATCCTCATCCACTGCTGGTGGGAATGTAGAATGGTGCAACCACTGTGGAGGACAGTATAGCAGTTCCTCACAAAACTAACTACAGAACTGCCGTATGATCCAGCAATTCCACTGCTGGATATATACCCAGAAGAATTGAAAGCAAGGACATAAACAGATATATGCACACCAGTGTTCAGAGCGGCATTAATCACTATTGCCAAAAGTTGAAATCAACCCAAATGCCCTTCAACAGATGAATGGATAAACAAATTGTGCTATATACATAAAATGGAATATTACTCAGTTGTAAGAAGGAATACAGTATTAACACATGGGATAACATGGATGAATCTTGAGGACCTTATGTTGAGTGAAGTAAGCCAGGCACTGAAGGACAAATATTACATGACTTCACTGATATGAATTAAGCAAATTGAGCAGACTCACAGACTAGAGTCTGGAAGATAGGTTTATAGGAAATAGAAAGGGAGAAGAAGGCTGTGAGCCAATGCCCATATGGGCAAAATCTATGATAAGGTGGAAGTGTGTAGTTATACAGTGGAGGGGCAAGACAGAGGTGCAATGATATTGGGTTAGGCAGGACAGGTATGCTGGGGGGTAGGGTGTGGAGGGGATTTGGACTATCCATGGAACTGGGGGGTGGGTTGGGGGAGGGAGCAGGTGAACACTGGGGATTGGTGGGTATGTGGTTGAAACTACAATGTTGGGAATACTCTTTTGGCAATAGGGCAAGATAGGGTTATTGGTTTAGGGTGTTGGATGTAGGGGCATTCGGGACAGGGCGCACCTGGGGCAGGCTTCTAGGGAGTGTGTGAGTGTTCATCTTTTCATAGTGTGTTATATCAGTGGGTGGAGACCCACATAATGAGCATCCTGGGGAGGTCTGCTGTGTTCTTAAATAGAGGGGGCAGGAGTCTCTCAAGAGCGTGGGTAGTGCCCAACAGGGGAGGACAGACCAATGTGTCAAGCCCTCAGTGTTGTTGCAAGTAACTCTAAATCTGTTCCTGCAAGAGTGAAGCCTGGTGGTTGCCATGGGTCCCAAAGGGAGGGTGTTGCAGTTGGGCAGTTTGATGTAATTATGAATTCCAGAAATATAACTGGATCATGCTTGTAATCTGTTAATCTGGGCATGATTAAGTTATGTTTAGGGCATTGACTGGGCCACGTCAGTAGGGCATTGAACCCTACCCCTTTGGTGGGTGGGGAATTGAATATAAAAGGCAAGGCAAGAACAGAGTTGAAGCAGTTTTTGAGAAGCAGTTTTGATGTTGGAGAAAAGGCCCCAGAAGAAGAGAAGTGAGCTGTTTGCCTGATAGTCTACAGCTGACCTTGTGGAGGAACCAGAAGAGCTAAGCCCGGAGAGAAACTCAGGCCCGGGAAGAGAGGAACACAAGAAGCCTGAACCCTGGCAAATGTCGGCAGCTGTCATGCTCCAACACGTGGCAATGAACTTTTGTGAGAAGAAACTTATGCTTTATGGCCTGGTATCTGTGGACTTCTACCCCAAATAAATACCCTTTATAAAAACCAACCCATTTTTGGTATTTCACATTAGCACCCCTTTGGCTGACTAATACAGAGGGGGAGGGAGGAATAGAATAGATGGAACAGGTGGCTTTTTGAGGGCAATAGAAGTGTACTACATGATCTTGCAACGATGGATACAGGCCATGCTAAGTTTCATCAAAATTTATAAAAGTTTATTGTCCAAAATGTAAACCATAATGTTACCATTGACCATGGTTGGCAGCTGTGTTTCAGTATTTGTACATTAGTTGTAACAAATGTACCATCCACCTATAAAATGTTATTAATAGGAGAAGGGGGAAAAGAGGAAGGCTATTGGATATATGGGAGTCCTCTATATTCTGTATGTGACCTTGCTGTGACCTAAAACTTCTTTGAAGACAAAATGAAAAAAAGTAAGACTTTGGAGGAATAAATGGAAGAAAATATCACTGTACATATAGGGCAACAGATTGCTCAGTGATAAAAGGCAAAATGTCAAAATTTTTAAAATTTATTTTTCCATTATTTTTCATTATCCCCAATTTTTTCTATTTTTAAATTTTTTTTGCATTTTATTTCTTATTTTTAAAACTGTCAGTATTATTTGATTTTCTTATTAATTGTATTTGGCTATTTTATTGGCTTCATTTTTGAAGAAGTTTTGGATCACAGAAGGGTTACAACTGTGGCAAGGGAGGACCATTTGTGTGGGGTGTCAGTGATGGGGAATACATGGGAGGAGGTTCACCTGGGCATACATATAAAAAAGCATATAAATGTGTTCAAATGTTCATGGGGCATTGTCATGGTGGGTGGAGATTCACACAGTAAACAAAAGAATATTGAATTCCCATCCTGGGGAGCTCTGCCACGTTCTCTAATGGAGCAGCAACAGTCCCCCAAGTACAGGGGCAATGGCTAGTGAAGGAGGATGGTCCATCGATGGGTCCTTGATATTGATGACTGTGCTTATGAACCTTTACTCTTGAAATTGAAACTTAGCCTAGTATTATAGGGTGCCTAAGTATTACCTCCTGAGAGCTTCCTTGTTGCTCAAATGTGGCCTCTCTCTAAGGCAAACTTAGCATATAAATGCAATAACTTCCCCCCAGAGTGGGACATGGTTCCCAGGGATGAGCCTCCCTGGCACTGAGGGAATACTACCAAGCACTAACTAGCAATGCAACTGGAAAAAGACCTTGACCAAAAAGGGGAAAAATTCATACAAATAAATTTATATGGCTAAGAGACTTCAAAGTGAGTCGGGAGTTAATTCCAGAGGTCACGCTTATGCACATCTCAGCAGGATTTCATTGACTGCCAAATTAGACACTACCCCAAATAGTGGGGCTCCCGAGGGCTGTGGAGACACCTAGGCACTATGGTCAGGGCAGATAGCTCATGAGATTAGTGCCTTGCCAGTGGTCCCTACTTTGGAGTTTGTGCTCCCCTGTGTGACAGAATTGTACTCAGTTATGGTTTCCTACACATGGCTCTTCTGTCCCTTCTATTTGAACACATAGTTGGTGCAGGAGTTGGTAGGTGTACATCCAAGAGACTTGAATCTTTGGTCTATCCATGTGCCAGCTGGGCCCTAAGCCTCAGCGGAGTTGCAACACCTACTCTCCAGTTCATTGGACTCACCCAGGACAACTAACAAGGAGGTGATGATGGACAACCACCATACCAAGGAAACGAGAGAGCTTACAACTGCCAAACAAGAGAGTCCCATCTATCGGCCATATGGGACTGAAACCGCCTCTCAATTAGAGTTGGAGTGGGCATCACCATCCCAGAATCCTCAGGATTGGGGAATGAATTATGGACTAGAGTGGACTTACTGGAATTCTATTATAGACTTATTGTGATTCTAGCAATGGAAGAACTTATTTTATTGATGTGGAGGCAATGGCTGCTGGAGGTTCTGAGGTCAGGAGAGGGAAAAACAGGTGTAATATGGGGGCATTTCGGGACTTGGGGATTGTCCTGAATAACATTGCAATGACTGATACAGGCCATTATATATCTTGCCATAACCTACAGAATTGTGCAGAAGAGAATGTAAACTACAATGTAAACTATAATCCATGCTTAGTGGCAATGCTCCAAAATGTGTTCATCAATTTCAATGAATGTATTTGCATCATTGATGAAGGATGTTGTTAATGTGGGTAAATGTGGGTGGTGTGGGGAGTGGGGCATATGGGAATCCCCTATATTTTTAATGTAACATTTATGTAATCTAAATATCTTTCATTTATTTATTTATTTATTTATTTATTTATTTATTTATTTATTTATTTAAAGATTTTATTTATTTATTCATTTATCCCCCCCTTGCTGCTTGTGCTCTCAGGGTCAGCTAACCACGCCGTGCGGGTGGGCTTGCCTTCACCAGGAGGCCCCGGGAACCGAACCCGGGGCCTCCCATATGGTAAACGGGAGCCCTACTGATTGAGCCACAGCCGCTTCCCTAAATATCTTTTAAAAATTAAAAATTAAAGAAAAGAAAATAGAAAGATAGATGATAGATAGAATGATATCACAAATATGGCAAAATGTTACAAGTTGGTAAATCCAGGTGCCTGGGTAGCAGATATATTAGAGTTCTCTTTATAATTTTTCTATTATATTTGCAACTTTCCTGTAAGTTTGAAATTATTTCAAAATAAAAAGTTAAAAACATAACATCATAGGTATTTTTCTATGTTTTTAACTGTCCATAAAGTCATATTAATGGCAGCATAATATCACACCATTTGGATTTGTATTAATTGATTTAACCAATTGCCTAAGATTGGACTTTTAATATGAATCAATTTTTAATATTAATACAAAGAATTTGTTTCCTCCTCTATAGAATTGCTGACCCAGGCCCAATTGTGTTGATTTGTTAGGAGAATGAGCTAGATTCTGAGATTTCTCAGTTAACACAGTAGTGCCAAGGAGGATGTGGAGATCACTCCGAGATTCGGCAGCGCCTTCATGGACTTTCTGAAATATCGGTAACCATGTCAGTCCCCGAGGTTTCTTTTGTGAAGATGGGAGCAGCATGCAGTATTCCCTTTTCCTCTTTTAAAACCCATCACTAGGCTGTCATTTCAGCAACATCTTAACAAATGAAAATCCTCCTCTGAGTCAATAGTAATTATAGAAATTTATCACAATTGCCAATCAAGGTATACTGAAGAGATTCATCTTTCTTGTTAAATTAGCTTTCATTGCACGCAAACAGTGAGTTATCTTTAGGAAATCAATTGCAGGGAAATTACAGCTTTCATGGAGTGATATAACCTTGCCAACCATCTTGTTATACATAATTTCTCTACCAAGAAACTCAGCTGGGCTCACATTGCTTATTTTTAGGGACTGTATTTCATTTCAGTAAACGTGGAAAAGTCAATGCCTAAAGGCCCAGGAAGGAGGTGAAGGCAAGGACTGTGGAAATTGTCACAAGACCTGTAGAGCCAATTAAACCGTCACCCCAGAAGAGGTAAGCAGGCTGGGGTTTGTCATTTCAAAAGACTTTGATCCATCGGTTTGGGGGAAACATTTGGTTACTGGTGGTGGATGTTACTGGCTGCTCTTTACGTAGCTACACTAGAAGAAACTTTAGTTAGTGGATGCTTTGTGTAATGACTGGGCTTTTTAAAGAAGCTGAAACATAGGAGGTTTTTCTGAGAAGCCTTGCTGATGTGGAGTGATCAGTGCACATTCCCTCCAGCAATCAGAGAAGGTCCATTTTAGCATTTAATCGCTGCTGCAGGTTCCCGCATGGAATGTATGGCTCATTGATGCTCTAACAAGAGGGTAATTAATATGCAATTAACCCGGAATTACTAGGGAATTACCATGTGGTTTTTAAAGTGAATTTGACTTGGCAATTTTTATATTTATTGCCTGTGCCCAGTGTGTATTCTCTTCCCGGGACATTTGTGAATGCACTTAGATGATGCCAGCTGTCGTGAAAATCAGACAAAATCCTAAACTTTCACTCTAGCTTGACCCGTCCCCCGCCGCATGGCATGGATGTGAGGTGTCTCAGGAAGTTATTAGTAGGATCGGCAGAAGGACCTCTTTTAAGTTATGTGTCAGATGCTGTGATAAATGCCTCTTACATAAAAGATCTAATCGAATCCTTTTATCAACCCTCTGGGGTTGGATTATTAGTGTTCTCATTTCACAGATGAGAAAATCAAGCCACTTGCTCAAGTTCCCAAAGCTTAGGAAACAGCAGAGGAAGGATTTGAACCCAGCTCGTCTGACAATTGAACCTATAGTCAATGCTTCTTTCCTTGACTATATTCTCTAGCAAGTTCCCCTGAACGAGTGCGTGAAAACTCAACACCTTTGCTGCTATGGTGTGCTGTGTATTGCCCTTCTTGACAACGTTAGGGGCAATTTTTCTCCTACAGAAGCTTGGCCCCACTTTGGTAGGTGGGCAAATGCCTGTTCTGGAGAGGTTACACACTGCAAGGGCTGCACTCTAATACAATTTTCTCAACAAACATTTGTGTGATTTTACGTAAGCCACACAACTTTTCTAGCCTCAGCCGCTTCATTTTCTTGTTAAATGATGAAATTGCCCCAGGTGAAGACTACAATCTCTTCCAGCAACAAGATTTTAGAATCGTACAGAACTAATCATTTTAGGCCAGCCTTGCATTATCAGAGGCTCAGGGCTCTATAACATAGTTCTAAAGTTGGGAATTCAAAAAATCATATTGGGGAAGCGGCTGTGGCTCAATCAGTAGGGCTCCCGTTTACCATATGGGAGGCCCCAGGTTCGGTTCCCGGGGCCTCCTGGTGAAGGCAAGCCCGCCCGGATGGCGTGGTTGGCTGACCCAGTGAGCACAAGCAGCAAGGGGGGGATAAATGAATGAATAAAAAAAAAAAAAAAACAAAACAAAAAAAAAAAACAAAAAAAAAACAAAAAATCATATTGGTTAGGACCTACCTGACATTAGTATGGAAGGGTCACGAAGGCTGGAGGAAGGTGCTGGGAAAGGAAGACTGGGGAGAGAGGGTGGGCAATGATGTAGGATCTGGGACAGTCAGGGAGAAAGAATTAGGGACTGACATTGTGAAGAGTCAAAAACCAAAAAAAAAAAAAAAAACCAAAACCCACAAAAAACACACACAAACAAAACCAGTGGAACTCATAAGGGATTTTAAAAATATATGAATACTATCAGAATATAAAATTGAACTAATATTAATATTGAAATTAATATTGACTACTGAATATTTTGCAAAAGGAAAGGACCAGTGGCTGTGGGGCCTCAGAGGGGAATCTGGTCTGAAAGCCAAATGAGGCCAAGGGTAGTTTGTTACCTTTTTAAAGGACTCTTACAGTAAAATAAAATAAGATGCTAGACTTTCAAACCTGGACGTTTGACATACAGTTTGCAGGCAGGTTTCTGTGCTTTTCAGGTACAGGACACACATACACCTGCAGGATGGCTTTCTTTTCTTCTTCTTTTTTTGCTCAAGTAGGGCCACCGGTAGCTCATACAGTGCTTTGCATGAATTAGTAAAAGATCCCCCACGGGGCAGGACGACTCAGTGAGCAGATCGTGCCTTTGTGCAGATAAAGGCAGCCCTTCCACTTTGGGACTAGGGGCCCGCAGCCTGTGTAGCTACAGGGTTGAGCTTTCTCTGTCTGTGAGCGGCCTTCTAGCTGCAGGGTGAAATTGAGACGTCTCTCTGATTCTGCTTCCCCTGTTTATAGGCGGAGGCTTCTGATGTATGTCAGGGGCGCTAATACTTGTTGGTTCCACAGGGTGATAGACTGGGGAGAGAGCGCGAGGGCATAAAATCAACCTGACACTGCTGGTTTCTCTCCTTGATCGCGTTATGAGCTTAGCAGCTGAGATAGTTTATGGCCCCATCCTGTCTGAAGAGGCTGAAGGGAAACCCAGTTTGGAGAAACGAGGCCCTTGCACTAGCGCAGTGATGCCTGCATCTGAGGAAATCAAAACGAGAGTTCGGAGGCATCTGGCGTAGGCACCTTTTCTTTCCGGATGGGATGGGTGAGGCTCTTGAATGAGCCTTTGAATCAGAGCCCAAGGCCAAACACAACTGGGTGGCCCTTCCTGTGCCCTCAGTGTCCCCTGGAGTCCAGAGTCAGAAATCTATAGGAGATGGGAAACGGATGTGGCTCAAGAGGTTCGGTGTCCGTCTACCATATGGAGAGACCCGGGTTCGATCCCCGGTACCTCCCGGTAAAAAAAAAAAAAAAAAAAAAAAAAAAGAAATCTATAGGAGGCGGCAGCTCTTTACCCTGAAAGGGCCTTGGAGCAGCCTCTGGTTGTTCTCTGCAAACTTCTGTCATTGCTGGAAGCAAATGCTACCCTCTAGGTCCCCAGGACTGCCCGAGAGCCTTGAAAGCGGTGGGGGCTGTGACTGTGGGTAGGTATTCGGGGAAGGGTCCGGTTAAAAAACATTTAAAAAGGGAATATTATGCTTTTTCTCTTGTACTCATCTGTGATTGTAAAAATAACAAAACAACGTAAAATGAAATTTAAAAGTGAGAACAATGTGATCCGTAGGCCTGCCCCCATCCCCATGCAGCATTTCTCACTTTCGTGTATTGCCTTTCAGAGCTTGTTCTTGGGTCTGTATATTTACATAGCTATAAATCAGAGCGACAACTTATGATGTATTAGGGGAAGGAAGCAGAATACTAAATGTCAGCCTTCTTCGTATTTCTTCTTCACATGTTTCTCAGTTTTAATGGCCGGATGACAGTCATTTTAAAAAGTCCCCGCAAAAAAGAATTTACTTTCAAAACCTTGGCTCTTTAACCTTGACTCTTCTGTGCTACGTCTTTCTACACTTCAAGAAAAGAGTGAATGAAGCACCACGATTAGACTTAAGAAAATATCCTGGGCGGGACAATGCTTTAATGTAAAGAGTCTTGTGTATTGTAATTTTCACATGCTGTCAGCAAATTCTCCTCTAGAGCCTTTTCAGACATATTATCTCATGAGATCCCAACAATTGTAGGGTGGTTCTTTGCCCATTTCTTATATATAAAGACAAAGAACTGCACACAAGGTTCTCATAGACAGACTTCTGACTTGTCTTCCAGGAAGCTCCTGTTCTCGCTTCGGGACTCAGGGCAGAAGTCCTGACTCCTTGGTAACTTTTGTGAACACCTCTCTGCCAAATCCCATGCTAGTAGAGTGAAACTTTTTTCTTTATATACAGTCTTTTTAAACATTTTCTCTTTTTTTTCCCTTTATTTTTTTAAAATTCTAAGTGGGAGGTTTGGGAGAGGGGCACTTTAGTCACTTTGCCTTTCCCGAATTTCCACATCCCAGCCCCCAGGTCCCCGAGCTGGCTAGACAGAGCAATCCCAGGACCCACCTAGCGGGTGTGAATGAGAGATGATCTCTGAGGAAAGGGCCTGGGGATCCAAGTGTCCTATGGGGCTCTTTTTTTTTTTTTAATTTTAAGTTTGGTACATTTATTCAATGGAATATATCCCCCCTCTTCGTTGTTTGTGATTGTTGTCTGCTCTCTGTGTCCGTTTGTTGTGTGCTCATCTTCTTTTTAGGAGGCACTAGGAACCGAACCCGGGACCCCCCATGTGGGACGGAGGCACCCAACAGCTTGAGCCACCTCTGCTCCCTGCTTGTTGTGTCTCTCATTGTGTTTCCTCATCGTGTCTCTTCGTTGAGTCATCTCATTGTGTCAATTTGCCACGCCAGCCCATCACATCAGCTCTCTGTCTTGCTCGTCTTCTTTAGGAGGCACCAGGAACCGAACCCGCGGCCTCCCATGTGGTAGGCGGGCACTAACTGCTTGAGCCATACCTGCTTACCCCATAGGATTCTTATCAGGCCCGTGTGGGCAGCCCTGGCTTAAATTGTGACTTCTGCAATGTGTTTATTTAAACCATGTGAAGTCTTAGTTACTGCGTCTGTAAAATGGGCCTAGCGACAGGACCTGCTCCTGGGGGCAGTGGTGTTGGTGTTAACGGGATGCTCTGGATTCTGGATTCTTGGCTTATGTTACATAAAAGAATTTAAGCACATGCCATAGACTACGCTAGGGAGTAAAGAGTTTATTAAGAAACAAGAAAAGAAAAACAGCCTGAGACAGGTTGCAGGCATTGCTGCAGTGAGAAGCACTTTGTGGTCTTTTAAACATTTATTAATCATGCCTCTATTGCCCACCCTGTCCCCAGCACTTGGCTGTGTGGCTTGTGTGATGGAACCTTGGGGACAGTGGTGTTTGGGGAAAGGGGCTTTGGAGCCCTGGTCCCTGGGACAGTACCTGGCAGAGCAGAGGTGCTCAGGAAATGCTTGCTGAACTGAATTCTGACCGCTCACTCTTTCCTCATTTTGATTAGTCACTGCCATTGGGTCAGTCACTGGTCAGTCTTTTTCACAAAATGCCCTTCCATTGTTTTGGCCTATTGGAGAGAAACAAGGATGGAAATGGCTTTTGTCCTCTGCAGGGTCTCTATGGAAGAATGAACTGTGCTGGGCATAAGGTGGCCTTTTCATTTCTTCACAGCTACCAACAATCTCATAACTCACAGCACCTTGCCTGGCTTTCATTTGTGAAAATGCTTGAAAGCAGCTTTTGTATGACAGACAGTGGATGGGTGTCTGTAAAATTGAACGAGACGCAGTGCCTGCACTGGAGAAGCTCCTGGCTTAATGGGGGAAATAATAGACACAGAGTGAAAAAACAATGTGGGCAGGGCACATGTGCTGCAGTATGGCAAGACCTAGGAAGAAGCAGCTGACTGGTGGGGTGCTGTGGTATTCTTACAGAGGGGTGACTATGTGATTTGTCTCTTGAAGTATGTGTAGGGACAGGAGGGTGAAGGGGAGGTGACCCCAGCCTGTGCAAAGTCAGGGGAGGGAGTTGTGGACAACATCTTGGAATAATGGGATATCAGGCAAGACTGGAAAAGCTTTTTTTTTTTTTTTTTTTGGAGGTACTGGGGATTGAACCCAGGACCTCGTACATGGGAAGCAGGTGCTCAGCCACTGAGCTACACCCACTTCCCCGGAAGAGCTTTTTATACCAAAAATGAGTTTGGATTTTATCCTGTAGCTAAAAGCGACCCACTGATGAATTTTAAACAGGAAAATGAATTGATCAGATTTACATTTCAGAATGATCCCTTTGTAGATTATGTGAAAGATGGGCTGGAAGGGACTGGGTGGGAAGCAAGGAGACCTGTTAGAAGGTCTTGTCATACGTGATCTAGAAGAGGGAAGATGAGAGCCTGATCCACGTCTTTGGCAGTGGGGATGGAGAGTCCAGGAGAGATGCTACAGCGATTTCTAGCATAGAAATGATAAGACATAGTGGCAGATTGGATATGGGAGACCAGAAAGAGGAAAGAATCAAGTAGATGAGGCCAAGATTTCTACATGGTCGGAATCTTCTCTAGTTATCAACGTTTTAAGACAGTTTATCATTGACCA
This sequence comes from Tolypeutes matacus, assembly GCA_026826555.1. Lineage (NCBI taxonomy): Eukaryota > Metazoa > Chordata > Mammalia > Cingulata > Chlamyphoridae > Tolypeutes > Tolypeutes matacus. The sequence goes on along the minus strand of JAKSZT010053830.1, from coordinate 15,438,746 downwards.
TGGTGTAATGAGTCTTTAACCAGGCTTTTGGGTGGGGTCCAAAAATGCCAAAAGTACGCACAGCATTTATTTATTTAGTTTAGATCTTCGGAGGTGAGTGTTCTGGCATGCTTTCAAACCATATTCACGTCATAGCGCCATAATAATCCCAATTATTGTGAGCCTATTATGTGCCGGGTGCTTTACAGCATTCATCCCCCCAGCAGCCTCCATGGTCGTTAGTGTCCCTGTGCAGTGCCTGTGGTTATGTCACAAACAGGAGAATCATTGACGTAGTATTATTTTCTCAATCATATCAACCTGACTCCATGTATCCCCATCCAATGGAGTAGAAGGAAATCCAGTCTGTCCATTTTTGGAGTTCTCTTCCCAACCCCACCCCTAGGACAGGAAAAAGGTCTTGAGGTCTTGCCCCACACAGAAACTTTGGAGGAAGCCCCCTGGTTTTCTGTGCAGGCTGATCACAGCTCATTTGCCATCGTTCAAGTCCTCTGGGTTCTTTTGAGGTGTCCTTGTCAATACCAGGGACACAAGAGCGCTGGGGGTTCTCACCTCCCAGTGATGCCATCCAGCCATCCCCACGCCTGCAGTCCCCTAGGCACCCCATCAGCGTAGGTTCTGGAAAACAGAAGCCAAGTGGGGAGAAAAGCTGTCTTCAGGCACCACAAATCCTCCTGAGATGAGGGAGGTCTGGCTTCTTCTTAAATGGTAAGGAAAAAATTCAATGATGGTAACATAAAATAAAGCATCCTGCCACACCTCTTTTAGGGCTAAGGATGAGTTAGGGCCAGAAAATAGCCCCAAGTCACTGTGACAGGCAGAACAATGGCCGAAAGGCATACCTCCTGATCCCCAGGACCTGGCAGAAGGAGTTTTCAGCTGTGATTAAGGGGAGATGATATTGGATTCTTTCGGTGGGGTCATATCTATTCACATGAGTCCTTGACAATGGAAGAGGAAAGCAGAAGAGTGGCTCAGAGAGCTGCGATGTCAGAACTCCAGCTCGTGGCTGCTGGCTTGACGACGGAAGACGGGATGCCCAAGCCAAGGCATGCGGCGGCCTCCAGGAGCTGGGGCCAGCCCCAGTGCACGGGCAGCTAGCAAACAGCGACTCAGTGCTACGACCGCTCACTGGTGAACTCTGCAACATTCTGCAAGCTCTCCTCCCCTAGAGCTTCTAGAAAGGAATGCGGCCCTGCCAACGCCTTGTTTTCAGCCCAGTGAGTGTGTAGTCATGACCTCCTGAGTTGTAAGATAATAAATTTGTGTAGTGTTAAGCTGATAAATTTGTTTTAATTTGCTACTGCAGCAATAGAAAATTAAGTCACAAAACTAGTAAAAGTCAAGATTGGATCTCAGGTCTGTTCAGTTCTAAAACACATGTTTTTTTTTTTTTTTTTCCCCATTTTATTATGTGTCATCATTTTAAAGTATTTCCAGGTCCAGGACTATTTTACATAAAACTGAAATTAGAAAATAGAAGATGTTATTATTTTTCCTTTTGGAAATAATCTTATTGTAAAAATGATAGATCTTCTTCAAAGAGAGTCAAAAAAAAAAAATACAAAAAAGAAAGTAAAAGGCCCCAGAAATTCCATAACCTAAAAATCAACACTAACACCATTTTTACAAACATCCTTCCAGAAACTTTTCTTTGCAAGCGTATATGATAAATATTTATTTATTATTTATTTATTTTTATTTTTATTTTTTAAAGATTTTATTTATTTATTCATTTATCCCCCCCCCTTGCTGCTTGTGCTCGCTGGGTCAGCTAACCACGCCGTGCGGGCAGGCTTGCCTTCACCAGGAGGCCCCGGGAACTGAACCTGAGGCCTCCCATATGGTAAACGGGAGCCCCACTGATTGAGCCATAGCCACTTCCCTATGATAAATATTTATACTTTTTTTGTATGTTTCTGCAATGGCTTTTTGACTAGATAACTTTTCATAAACACTTTTGTGTCAGTAAATATAGGTCAACACCTTTATTTTAGGTGACTGAGTAATACTGCTTTGTATGGATTTTTCATCATTTACTTAAGCACTTTTTACAAATGGAAACTTACATTGTTTCCAATATTTAGCTCTTAGAAGCAATACTGTGATTAATGCCTTTTTATCTTACCTTACCTGTTTGAGCATCCCATTAAGGTAATGCCAGAAAGTGGAAGTTTTCAGAGTATGCACAAATTATGTTTTGATATATTTTGAAAAAACTGTCTTCCAGAATGGTTTTATAACTCACACTCTCAACACACTGCAGTCAGTGTTTCCATACTCTCGTTAACACTAGATTTTGTTAATTTTCTTAATCTTTGCCTACCTGATAAGCAAAACAAACAAACAAACAAAAAACATTTTTTTGGTTTTGATTTTTCTGTTACCATGGCAATTGAATATATATATATGTATGTGTGTATATATATATATATATTTTTTTTTTTTTTTTTTTAAGATTTTTTATTTATTTATTCATTTATCCCCCCCTTGCTGCTTGTGCTCGCTGGGTCAGCTAACCACGCCGTGTGGGTGGGCTTGCCCTCACCAGGAGGCCCCGGGAACCGAACCCGGGCCTCCCATATGGTAAACGGGAGCCCTACTGATTGAGCCACAGCCGCTTCCCTATATATATATATTTTAATGTTTGTTGGTCATTTACATTTCTTCCTTTGAGATGCCTATGAGAAATTGACTCAGCATAGTGTATCAGTGTAGACTTTGAACAGCAGACCGACTGTTTTTAGTCACTTTTGAACACTGTTCAGGTTATTATAATGGGGGTATCTAATTTTTTGTTGTTAAAACCTATTAATGTTAAAGGCCTTTTGCAGAAGCCAGCTTGGAAAACAACCTTAAATGTGGTAAGATGTGTCTCAGATTTGAGCTTTTCCAGTCATGGAAGAAGAAAAGGCACCTGATTGAATTTTACCTGTAAATGTACAATATAAAGGATATATGTTTGTTATAGACTACAATGTAAAACTTTGATTAAACTGCACTCTCCTTCTTAATATTTATTTATTTTTTTAAAGTTTTAATTTTATTTCCACCTCTCATGGTTTATGCTTGCTGTCTGCTCTTATTCCCGCCCCCCCCGCTGCCACTGTTTGAGCTCGTTGTCTGCTCTCTGTGTCCCTTTGCTGTGGGCTCTCTGTGTCTGCTCTTCTTCTCTTTAGGAGACAGTGGGAACCAAACTTGGGACCTCCCATGTGGGAGAGAGGTGCTCAATTGCCTGAGCCACCTCTGCTCCCTGCTTTGCTCTTCCTCCCATTGTGTTTCCTCTTTGTGTCTCCTTGTTGTATCATCTTGTTGCGTCAACTCACCGTGCTAGCCTGTCGCACCAGCTCGCTGTCTTGCTCCTCTTCTCCAGGAGGCACCGGGAACTGAACGCGGGACCTCCCGTGTGGTAGGCGGGAGCTCAATTGCTTGAGCCACATTTGCTTCCCAATGTTTATTAAAAGATGTAAAAACCAAACCAAACCAAAACAAACAACATCTTGCCTGGACTGGGAGATGACATGGCGTCGTTGCCTGTGCCGCTGACGCCAATTCACTGTTTCATCATTTGCCAGTTGTGCAGATCTTAAATAAATTATTTAAATCATTTGAGACTCAATTTTTCCACCTGTCAAATGGGTATAGAATTATTTACCTCCTTAAGGTTTTGAGAGAGTTAAACAAGATAATTTAGGTAAAACTCTTAGCCTGTCTGGCATGTAGTAAGGAGCTTCATAAATATTTATTAATGAAATATTTAGGTTTTCTTTTTGATTTGCAGGAGTCTAAAAGCTCTCTGATTATTAAGGATATTTATCCTTTGGCATATACATTGCAAAATGTTTCATGGGAGTATAATTTAAAATGATAGAAATGGAGAGAAAAACTATATATAAACAGTCACATAGAAATGTAATAACTAAACAAACTTGTTTAAAAAAAAGACTTCTTTTATTACTATATACAGGATTTTCATCTGAAAAACTAGAGAGCATCCAAAAAGTCCGAGTGTACTTGGATTTCTTCTGTAGTTTGTCTTTCCTTTTTAGGAGAGATGCATATTTTCTTATCATGCTGTTCATTTGCAGGTTGGCTTAGGTGGGCCTTAGTTCTCAGGAGCTGGAGACAGCTTGAGGATTTTTAGCTGACACAGACGGGATTTCAAAGACAGGAAGGGACAAATCACATTTAATTTCAGCCCCTATTGAGCCAGTGCTTCCTTTGCTAGCAAAACCCTCAACCAGTTTTCCATGTGTTGCGAGCCACCCCATCATCCCTTCAGCTCTCCCACAACCAACTCATTAGTCTCGCCTGACTCTGGCCGCACAGCCCCTTTTATTATCATTGATATTAGCAGCTCTCAATTCTAGAACTTCAGGCAAAAAGCCTTCCAGGCGAGGAGCCTGCCTTTGCTGCCCTACACGGGGTTTCTGGTTAATACTTATGTGTCTACCTGGTGCACATCCTCTAGGGAGCCCTTTGGCCAACCTGTACAGCCCTCTCCTTCTTCAGTGGCTCTGCTGAGCTTGTAGGGGCTGGCAGAGGTTAGGACAGGGGGCCAAAACCCTGTGCCCTTCCCTGACGGAGCCTTTTACTGAGTTGTCATTTTTTTCCTCTGCCCTGATGGACTCGGGCTCCAACACAACAGCATCGGACAGAGAAGTGATTCGTTGATTCATGTTAACAACTATTAATAGGGCTCATTATTTCCCGGGAAACCGACAGGATGACGCTTGTCTTCTGTTTTCAGGGCACAATTGATTCCTCTTCACCATATTAAGTGGCAGCCACTTAAATCATATTGATGTCTACAGTTCAAAGTGATGTCTCTGATGTCTTGCGTGTTAACAAATTAAATATGGAATCTGGAGTCCTGAACATGGCATTCGCTTGTTTTCCAGCACTGAGTGGAGCTCGTTGAATGGAGCGAGGAGCTCAGATTTTTAATTTTGAGGCATCTAGGCTGTATGCACAGATATATGCCACAAATGTGTCTTTGTGTCAAACTTCTGCCTCTGTATGCATTTTTTTTTTCTGTGAGTTACTAAAAGTCTAGATTTCTCTTTTTTATTTATCACTAATTTCCATAATATATCCCTAATGCTTCACTGAAGTTAATCAAGAAGATTTTCTGAGGTCTGGTAGTCTCTGATGTCTTCCAAAAGGATGTTGAACTCTGTTTTAAGTGTACTGGGGGCAGGGGGTAGGATGGAGCAGAAGTATGTGAGAATAGGAAAGAAAAGTGATCTAGGAAGGAGATAACTTAGGTTATCTAAAAAACTAAAGTTCAACATGCGTTGACTCCAAAGAAAGATGCAGGAGGAGTGGGTGTACCTGTGGCTTGAGCACCTGCTTCCCATGTACGAGGTCTCCGGTTCAATCCCTGGTGCCTCCTGTTAAAAAAAAAATGATGACGAGGCCAAAGTGGGAGAAAACCAACCCGGCGAATAGCAGTGCAGTCTGAAATAGTGGGACATCAGACTAGAGTGGTTTAGAAACAACAATAGTCAAAGCCACTGTCTTTTAATCCCCAGTGGACATTGGTGACGGGTGTTTGCTTTGCTCTGACATGGGATTTCCTTAGCTTTCCGTTTGAGGACTTGAGCCACGTGACCTCTGAGGCCGCCAGCCGCCCTGTACCTGGCTGTGGTTGTCCTCAGGCGTGTGTGCTCGAGGATGCGCACTCCCTCCGTGGTGTATTTCTGCGTGGGTGCCTTCCAGAACGTTTAAGGCTTGGCTGGGAGTTAACGATTTGCCAAGTTCAACACAAAGCCACCGAGGAGGAGGAGCTTCCCGAAGTCCTGATATGTAACGGTGGCACACAGGGGACTGGAGTCAAATAGGACAGCAAGGAGCCCACGTGGGGCTTGCTGCCCTCCCACCCTGAAGTGAGTTGGCAGCCGGCGTCTGCGAATGGCACACTGATGGATCGATTGCACATCGCAGCCTCCAAAAACCATGGAGGGGCTGTAATTGAGGCTGGAGGTGACTGTCAGCCTCCTGCCGAGTGAGTGACTGCTGCCCGAAAGCCCCGGGGGCTGCTGCTGGCTCCCAGCGCGAGGACTCCCTTCCTGCTTCCCTGGCAGCACTGCTGCGTGGCAGAGCCCTAGGCAACCGGATACTTGAAAGTCACTTGAGGTTAATGTCCTGATGTGCATGGACATTTTTGTTAGAATGACCTGGAAAATGACTTAGGTCTACTTTTACCTTTCCTTCTGGGCATCTGGTCAGTAGAGATACTGTCAGGGAAATCTGGTTAAGCCCGAGGGGCAGGCGAGATGATGAGCTCTTGGCCATCACTATAGATGGGCATTTCTGGAGTGGACTCGCAGTGGGAGGGGCAGGTAAATTGAGACCATTCATTTAGCTAGCTGCTCATTTATTCAGTCGGGCATCGAACATATATCGAGTTCCTGCTATATTTCCATTCCTGTGCTATGGGACAGGGATACAAAATGAGATCCAACACAGTGGTGCCCTCTGGAAGCTGAGAGTATGGCGGGAGAGACAGACATTTGGACAAATAAGCACCACCCAGTTTACTAAGTCCTAGGAGAACACTACTTCTGTGGCATCATGGCGGATGTGTAACTTACTACTAGGGGAGAGCTGGCAAGGGGTGAAGGAAGGTTGGTCAGGGAATGCAGAGTTCCATAATAAATGACGGGGACTAGCAGGCAAAGAGGGAAGAATGTTACAGAAAAAGAATGGCATGTGGGCAAGTAGGAGATGCATATACCCCCAGAGGACCGTATTTTCTCCTTTGGGGACAGATGGGAATGGGACAGTCAAGGAAGCCACTCTGATTTGTGCCTGTGCACCTACTCATTTTCTTAGGAGGTGGCTACCTAATAATGTGAGTTCAAAGTTGCTGACCCTTCAAGGTCTCCCAAGTTGATGACTGACATTTCATTGCTTTGACCCTTTGACCTAGAGTTTTGGCTACTTTAAAATTCAGATACTCCTAGGTGAGAAAGAATTTTCAGTTTCTTTTCTCCTTTCTTTCCCTCATTTACACCTTGCCAGGAGTTGGTTTGTTATATCTTCTGTGAACCTGTTTTGAGGAAGATGAAGGAAAGGGGGTGGGCATAAGAGGGTCCTTTTGGAGATAGCTAGCATTGCTCTCCGGGGCACTGATGAGATAATTCAAATATAATTGAATATGCCCTCTGGGAACTCTCGGCTGTCCTCTTGAAGAGGGGCAGGGGTGGCTCGGGTGGGGATGGGATTGGAGGGAAACACTGTTAACAGTAGTTACCCAAACTTGTGCTTGCGTCCATCTCTGTTTCTTTGGGTTTGTTTGTTCCACTGTATCAGGGAAATTGAAGATTTAGGAGACACTGCAGTATGATTTCCCTAAACATGGCCTGAAAACTTTCAGACCTTATGGCATCAAGAAATAATGCAGTCCATGTCATACCTGGGCAAGCTACAGGGAAATGTGTAAGATGTGAGGGTTGTGCTTCCAACATCCCCTCAATTCCCACTCTCTTTGCCACTTTTCTCTCAACTCCTCATCTCTCTTTAAACATCCTTTAAGTCCGCTGATGGCAGAGTCATCTTTCCAGTAGCTCAGGGCCAAAACCTCGTACCTCCCCTCCTGGTGGTCGTGCCCTCAGCGTATTTTCAGAATTCAAGTCCTCCTCGTGCCTCCGCTGCTGCCACCCTGATTCAATCTGCTCTTATCTCCTGCCTGGACCACTACGGGGCCTCCTACAGGCTCTTCTGCTTCTGCCTTTGACCCCTTAGACCAGAGTCTGTTCTCAGCACAGCAGTCAGAGTGGTCTGTCTAAAACATAAGCCAGGTCATCTCACTCCTTTGGCTCAAAACCTGGCAAGAGCTCCCTGTTTCAAGAGTGAAACCAGGGGAGCGGATGTGGCTTGGGCTGTTGGGTACTCGCTTCCCATGTGGGAGGTCTCGGGTTCGGTTTCCCTGTGCCTCTTGGAGAAGGTGAGCAAACAGATGAGCAGACAGATGAGGGAACCATCTGGGGGAGGGGGGATAAATAAAAAAAAAAAATAAAGGAATAAAAAAATATGGCCTACAGGCAACATGGCCACAAGACTATGCTGAGACCTTGAGTTTCACCTTGAGGTCCCATTTTCACTTTCTGGGACCTCCTCTTGGCCCTGGATATTCCAAACAGGCCTCATCATTGGCCCCCCCCCACTGGTGGGGTAACCAATAACAGTTAGGGCCTCTCCCCTTAGCATAGCAAGGGGGAGGAACAATTAACAGTTTAAAAGGTAACCACACATTGGGAAGCGGCTGTGGCTCAATCAGTGGGGCTCCAGTTTGCCATGTGGGAGGCCCCAGGTTCGGTTCCCGGGGCCTCCTGGTGGGGGTGGGCCCGCCCCCGCCCACGTGGCGTGGTTGGCTGACCCAGCGAGCACGAGCAGCGGGGGGGGGATAAATGAATAAATAAATAAAATCTTTAAAAAAAAAAA
>JAKSZT010053830.1:15368140-15430198 GCA_026826555.1 Tolypeutes matacus | reverse complement strand
AAAAAAAAAAAAAAAAAAAAGGTAACCACACAAGGCAGAGCTTGCTCTCTCTGCCTAGAGGAGCCTCCACCACGTCTTGTTGTGTATTTCCATCCTTCTCTCCCATTTCTCAGCAAGCTCCATTCTTTCCCCTGTTTCCTAATAATTTTTTTTACTGGCCTAAATTAAAAAAAAAAAGTGGAACCAAAGTCCTGCCAGTGGCGTGCCAGGACCTCCGTGGCTGCACCCACACATCGTCTTTCCTTCTTTCCCTCTGCCCTTCCTCGCTTACTCAGCTCCAGCCTGCTCACTGCCTTATAGGTCCTAGAAGAGCCCAGGCATGTGCTTCTCGGGGGCTTGCACCTGCTGTCCTCTTTGCCGGGAATGCCCCTCTCCCTAGATTTTTGCTGGACTAGACCAACTCCCTCCCTCCTTCAACTCTTTAATGAAATGCCATCTACTCAATTAGCATTTCCCAGTGGGCAGGTGTAGCTCAGTGGTTGAGTGCCTGCTTCACATGTACAAGGTCTCAGTTCAATCCCCGGTACCTCCACAAAAAAAAAATTAGCATTTCCCTGCCCATCCTATTTAGAATCATATCCCTCCTCTCTCTCCTCTGCATTATGCTTTGTTTTTTTCTATAGAATTTTTTAGCTTGTAACATGTTATATAATTTACCTAATTATTTTTTTTAAGATTTATTTTATTTATTTATTCCCTCCCCACCCTCGCCGTTGTTTGTGCTCGCTTAGTGCTGTCTGTGTCTGTTAGTTGTGTGTTTGTCTTCTTTTAGGAGGCACCGAGAAGCGAATCTGGGACCTCCCATGTGAGAGGGGGGTGCCCAATGGCTTGAGCTCCCTAATATACTTCATTATTATGCTCATTTTTTATTGTCTGCCTCCCCTTACCAGAATGTAAGTTCCATGGAGTCTTGTTTTGGTCAGTGAGGTATTCCACCTACCTAGGCCAGTGGCTGGTTCAGCATAGGTGTTCAATGTGTATCTGTTGCTTGCTTTTTTTTTGGTCAATATGTATTTTTTTTTTTTTTTTTTCTTAGTTCATGTTGTTTTTATTAATCCACACACAATTACTTGTCTTCTGGTTTGTTGAAGCAGTAAGTCAGACAACACTTGCCACAGTAATGTCTGTCGAAGTGACTGGCCATAAAAACTCCAGCACCACATTCATCTGAAGGGCACTCCCGACGAAGGCGACTAATTTTGCCATTCTCATCCACCTTATAGTATTTCAGGACAGCCAGCTTCACCTTCTTTCTCTTATGCTTATTCTTCTTGGGAGTAGTGTAAGACTTCTTCTTCCTTTTCTTAGCACCACCCCGAGGTCTCAACACAAGATGAAGAGTGGACTCCTTTTGAATGTTGTAGTCAGACAAGGTTCGTCCATCTTCCAGTTGCTTGCCAGCAAAGATCAGTCTCTGCTGATCAGGAGGAATTCCTTCCTTATCCTGGATCTTGGCTTTCACATTTTCTATTGTATCCGAGGGTTCAACCTCAAGAGTGATGGTCTTTCCCGTCAGGGTTTTTACGAAAATCTGCATCCTGGCGGCGGTTCCACCACAGATGGCGGATCGGAAAGCTCAATATGTATTTTGATTGCTTGCTTCTCTTAATTTGGTGCCCCTGCCTGAAAAATTCTCACCTGACCGTGTTCCGGCCTTCCAAACTAAATCTACCTTCTCAGAAAATGCTTCAAGCTTTTTAGGTTTTCTACCAACCCCTTTAATCAAAATTTCTACATTCCATGCTCTGTTCTCTTAGGACTCTGCTTTTAAGTAGATAGTATAAATCATTAATCTAAGCTACCATATCATTATTCATTTTTTTTTCCATCTACGGTGTTTACAGCACAACACAATTTGGCCCTAAAAACCAAAGATGCTACTCCCAGGAGTCACTAGTGTTTGACCGTCAGGTTTCTAGCAAGCTAGAGGGGCAGAAACACTTCTATGGTAGAAAATCAGGTAATGCTGGGGACAGCCTACTCGGGGGCGCTGCATGGGTTAGTCCTGTGGGCCTCACAACAGCAGTCAAGAATCCTGGAGCGGGGGGTTGAATCACGCCCTCCCCCTCCAAAAAAAGGGCATGTTCAGGTCCCAACCGGGGTCCTGTGGGTGTGAATCCATTTGTAAATAGCACCTTTGAAGACGTTATCAGTTAGGCTGTGCCCATCCTGAATGAGGCTGGGCCTTCGTCCAATATGGCCGGACCCCTGATAAGCAAAGGAAATTGGACACAGAAAGAGAAGCCATGGGGAGCAGCCAGAAGCTGGACGTTAATAGAATCCGGAAGAGAAAGGGGAAGAGGTTGCCATGTGATGGAAAAGTCAAGAAACTCCAAAGATTGCCCGCTAGCCAGAAGATACTGACCCTGGGGGGAGGAATGCCTTCTGGCCTCCGAAACCATCAGCCAGTAACTTCCTGCTGTTAAGCTGACCCATTGTACGGTATTTATTTCAGCAGCTAGGAAATTGAAACACCTGGCCCCCGATGTCTGCCCCAAATGCGTCATTTTCCTAGTATTATTAACTAAACAAACCTTTGCAAATGTAGTCTGCACATGTTCCTTCATTTTAACCATTGTTAACACTTCTGTCTGTAGATATGTATTATCATTCTCATTTTATAGATGGTGTCTCTGAGGCCCAGAGAAGCCAAGTAACTTGCCCAATGTCACATAGCCAGCATGAGACCATGATAGGGATCAGAGTCCAGATCTTTCAAGTCTGAGTTTAATTTTCTTTTTTTAATACAGCACAGTTTCCTCGTGGGTCCAAAAAAATTGGCTTCTGTTGCCCAGAGTGTAAACACATTTAAATGTGCCTGATTTTGTCATTGTAATGCATTTGTATAATAGGTGTTCATCAGATGCCTAATCATAGTTGACTGTGCACGTGCACAATATGATTTCATGTTCTCTGACTTCCCTCCTCCCAGCCTAGACTTCTTATAAAGCTGGATCCTCCTAACCCCATAGCAACCCTGAGCTGGTGCCTTCCTTATAGCTAATGAGGTATCAATGGTCAAATAAACAAGATGGGGAAGGAGAAACTAGAAAGAAGGAGGCGAATGCAGACACAGAGTCGTGGTGACCTCTGATTATCCAAAGCTGTTTATTGAGCACGTTGCTGTGCTCAGACTGCCTGGTGTCTCCAGCTAGCATGCTGTCTTCTCCTCCTAATTAAAGCCAGCGGGCTCGGATGGAAGAAAACAATTTCAAGGCAAGGGGGTGGGGCAGGGAGCGAGCAAAAGCTTTCTTTTCTCTCTCTTCTGAGAGACTCTGAGCTTCTTCTAGATGAGGCTGGTCCGAAGGACATGCTGGAAATGAAAATCCAGACTGGTCAGAGGCATCCTTTGAGTGTACCGCATCCCATGGCAGCAGGGCCCCTGGGCGATTACGGCTCAGTGGGCTATAAGGAAGGGAGCAGCAAATGAGGGAGACTTAGCCTTTGTCAGGCCATTGCTCTGCATCTGCCTGGCTCTCATCTTGTCCTAATTATTACTGGAGCCTCAACTGGAGGAAATAGCTGGCTGGTTCACATGCCGCCATCTGCCATCACTCTCCTTTCCACAAAAGATACCAGACAGGTGAACATCAGGATGCCCTGGAGGACCTATTAAAACACAGAATGCTGGGCTCCGCCCTGGAGGTTTGGATTCAATGGAACCAAGGTGGGGCCGGAAAAGGTGCATTTCTCAAAAGTTCCCAAGCGAAGACGACGCAGAACCGTTGCTCTAAACCGGCAGTTCCTAGACTTTCTCACTTATATAATAGGTCTTTAAAACCATCCATTGTTTTATTTTGCTGCTTTTGATTCTATTTTCCTCTATTTCCATTGTCCCACAATGTATGGAGCTGAGTCTGGGACTGTAAAATGGGCTGGCACCTAGGAGGGATAGAGCCGCTGTCAGTGGCCTGTTTTCCTTTCCTCTGAAGCACTGGATTGAGAGGTAGTGACCAGCGGGGCTGTTCTCAGGACAAGCCTTTGTAGAAGATCAGATTCTTGGGGGCAGACTCACCTGTGGGAGGGCCTCCTTGTGGGTGGGTTGAGCACACCTCTCTGTGCTTGGTGTAATACTCACCTATGGGAAGGTAGCCCCAGGCTCCCATAATAAGCGTAAGTTTGGGTCCTTTCCATCTTGCCCCACGTTCCAAGAGGAAACCCCTTCCACTCCATCAGGAACCACCACGGAGTCCCTGGAGCCCCTGCTCTGCCTTGCCTCCAGGGGAGAAGAGTTAAAGTCTCACAACAAATAGGCAGGGAGCAGGGAGCCGTGTTCAATACAGAACTGTAATTTCTATTGGGAAGACAAAAGCACAACCTATAGCTCAGGCTCCACTCTGTCTTCTTGGTTGATGGGAAGACTTAAAAGGACTTAGGTTCCTTTGCCCTCGGGGCTGTGAGATTGTATGTTTATCAAAAGGGATGGTGGGATTAAGAGAGTTGAGATTGGACTAGTGGATGCCTCTTTGACCCTTTTTACCTCTGGTTCTGAGCTTCAAAATTCTCTTTGTCTTCGAGGTGTTCTCAGATTGACTCCTGAGGCCGGAGAGATTTCTGGAATCCCTCTGCCCCCTCCACTCTCAGCCCCTTCCCCAACCTAAGCCGCAGGCCCTTCTCCAGTGCCTGAAACGCTTTTGAAAGAGATTTAAGAACATCTCAGCATAATTTGTGTGATTTTTAGATTAATGGGTTTGTCTTTTCTCCCCAGCTGTCTGCAGTCTCATCTCTAAGGTGCAAATGACACATAATTAGACTCTTACTTAGAACAGGTTTTAATGGAGAGAAGGAGGCAAAAGCATAAGGGTCCTTTAGTGTGAGACTGAGTGTGTGTGTGAAAAAGGAAAACACTTTGCATGGTGAAGGGAGAGGGCGTGGAGTTTGCTTCAGACAGACCACAGGTTGAATTCAGCTCTTCCACTTAGTGGGCGAATTACTTACTTTTGTTGCCTGCAGCTGGTTTCTAGGTGCTTGGTTAAGTTGCATAAAAGAATTTAAGGACACAGCCACAGCTAGGCGAGCAAGGAAAGAGAAAGGGAAAGTATATGGGTATGGCCAGGGAGAGGGGCTGGGATTGGGGCCTTTTTACGGCCATTCCTCCTCCCCTTCCCCCACATCAAGGAGGGATTGCAGCTACTTGCTGTCCTGATTGGTTGTTCTCCTGCCTTCCCCTTGGTTTATCCTGTGGAGCACTCAGGCTGCACCTGTTTGCTTTCAGGGAACAAAGGGAGGCTTTTCTGTGTGGAGGTATCTGGGGCTTCCTTTGAGTCCAGGAGTTTCAAAGGGGACCTCGTGACCAGGGTCTGGGCGGGCTTATTGGCTATAACGCTTATGACTGTTTTTGATCAGCTGCCTTCCTTCCGGGGGGTTCTAGTCAGGGTCTCGCAGCCGTGCTCTCTGCTGGGCTTCAGCTCTGATCAGCTGCCTTCCCTCATTTCCTATACTAACCTGCCTCACTTTCTGAGCCTCAACTTTATAATCCACGAAATGGAAATAATAATAATAAAACCTGTTTTACAAGGCTGTTGTAGAAGCATGAATAATTCCTGGTCTGAATTATCTGCTCAATAAGTCATTATTTAGTGTGACTTCTAGGGCCGCCTTCTCACCAGTTCCCTCTTCCTTTACCAGTTTCCTCCTTACTTGAGTGAATAGTATTTTCTGTTGTCTGGGCTTCACCTTTAAGGGAAGACAGACCTATGATATGCTAATTTACATTGAGATTTGGGGGCATAATAGGCCAAATGCTACCTCTCCCATAGGTGTTACATTTTAAATTGGAGTATCCTATGAAGCTTAATATAAATAGTTGAATTTCAGGCTTCCATGGTGTGCTGGTTTGAGTCTTTTGTGGATCCTGGAAAATCCTGTTCTTAAAGCAAACCCATTCCTGTGCCTGTAAATCCATTGTAGATGGGACCTTTTGATTAGGTCACTTTTGATTAAATTGCTTTGGTTAAGGACCTTTGATTAGATTGCAGAACCCAGGGTAGGTCTTAATCCTCTACCTGAAGTCCTTTATAAGTGAAAGACTAAAAAGCTGCAGTAACAGAGAGAAGCCTCCAGAAGTTGAAATCAATGAATGTGGGAGAGAGAAAAGCTGCAGACAGAGTAGCCCGGAGCAGAACTAGCAAAGAGACCAGGAGGAGGTGCCCTGCCTTGTGCCTGATTGCCCACAGCTGAGCTCTGGGAGAAAGAGCCTGGAGAAGGCAGAGACGGCAGAGCTGCCATTGTGCCTTGCCACATGGCAGGGGTCCAGGATCCCCAGCAGCCGGCCTTCAATGAGGCCGCATCTCTGCTGATGCACAGCCTCAGAGCTCTAAGCTTTTAGCCTACAAAAGCCAACCCATTTTTGGTATATTGCACTGGCAACCTTTGGCAAACTAAAACACCTGGCAAGAGGAATTCAAGGTGCCGTGTAGCAGGGAGCTTTCTGGTGTCTGCCAAGACAGCCCTCAAAGTTACTTACTCACTTCTCATCCCTGGATCCTCGAAAGCAGGTATTTGCACCATCTTTGCAATTGCCATTTTGGAGAGGATGGGGGAGGCTTCTCTATCCAAGGAGGCATGTGCACAAATCTTCCTTCATTGTTTGTTGGTTTCCAGGACAGGCTGTGATAAATGCTGCGCTAGTGTAGAAATGAGATGCTCTGGGCCACAGATGAGGTGGTTGGACATTGGGGAAGAAGCGATGGCTCCACGAAGAAAGCATTTGGGCTGTTCTCAAATGCAGGGGTCCAGCAGCTGTGAGGGGCATTTTGGGCAGAGGGCAGAGCAGGGGGTGGGAGGGAAGTGCTGGAGCAGGTATGGAGCTCCTGGCCTCCGGCCCTGCATTCACTCCCCCACCCCGTACATTTCAGGGTCTTCCATACCACTGAGCTGAGAGCAAATTCATTTATCCTGAAGGACGAATCCCGTGCCCTTCCTTTATTCTAATACTGCGTCCTTTAGGTGTCAGCTCCCAGACAGCCGGCGGATACAAAGCTATCTGTCCGCACGTGCCTTTTTGAGAGGCTATTGTAACCTTTTGGGTCCCTGGGTGCTAACCTCTGTGATTGTTTTGCCCATTTGCTCTAAATGACTATCTCTATGCCTCGGTTAATTATGTGATTACAGCACCCTGTGACAAGGAGAAAATTAAAAATCCATGCTGCATTTTTCTATAACACTTTATTGCTCTATGCAAAAAGGGCAAATGAAATTTAGCTGAGCTGCCAGTGAACAAGAGCTGCTTCCTTTCCTCATTTCCGCCCCTCCCCCAGCTCTCCCAGGAGAGAAGCTGCCTTAGCAGTTGACTAAGGCAGGGAAGAAAACAGGTGTGGAAGGAAACATAAATTACCATTATCCCTGACAGCTCTGGACAGTGCCACCCACAGAGAAGGAACACAGCCAGCCCCTCCCACCTTCCAATTTCAGTGACGGCCTGTGTGCAGGCTTCCAGGTAAGCGCCTTAGTGCCGAGCACAGATCCAGCTCCGCGTGGGGCCTTTCACCCTCTATGATGTCCTGAGTCCCCTTTTGGGGTTGTGCCTCTTATGAAAAACCCAAGAGACACAGGGGTGGGGAAACACTGCTAATAGGGACAGAGCACAGGTCTTAGAGCCAGGAGACCTGAGTTTGTGTCCCAGCTGCCACTTACCTTGGGTAATTGCTGGGCACTTGCCTCTCTAGGCTTTAGTTCCTTCACTTATAAAATTGGAATTTTAAGACACATTTTTTTTCCCCACCCATTTTAACATCTCTGAAAACAGAACGTTCTTATAATGGATGGTGTTTTAGCATTGTGTCAAATTTTAATTGGCCTCACTTCTTCTTTTTTAGTGTTCCATAAAATAATATTGGGTTTTAGAATTGGCATTTTAGACCTGAGGAAATAAGGTACTGTGTAGGCTTGTTGCAGTGATTTAAAGAGAAAATATTTGTAATCCATCTGGCTCTCCATAACAGCGTTAGAACCCTAGGACATGGATTCTTATCCTCTCTCTCTCGTGTCACTTAGACAAGTCATTCCAACTGGACCCCTCATGTCAAGAAAATGGAATAATTTCTGTAAGAATTATCATAAGGAGAGCTAGTACTGAGGAACTAGGCAAGGACTAGAAGTCCGATATTATCGGTACACTATTCAACAGATATTTTTGAATGCAAACCTCTGTGGGGGGATACAGAGAAGAAGAAAACCTGGTCATGTATGGGGTTTATGGTTTATGGGTGGGGGAAGCATACATGGACACGAGGTAGAATGGGATTCATGTAGTAACTGAGGTATAAAAGAACATTATTCGTGAGTAGAGGAAGAAGAGATCATTTCAGCAGACAGGTTCAGGAAATATAACATTTGAGTCTTGAATTATGCCTAAGGTTTCAAAAAATGCAGATATGAAAAGAATGGACAAGACATATTAGAAATGAGTAGGTGATGCTTGAGAGGTGATACATTAACTAGTTTGACTCTAGACTTGGGGCTTGAAGAGGGAAGGGGGTATATAATGGGAATTATGTGAATGGCACCACTGTATACCTACTTGTCCAAGCCAAATGCCTAGAAGTCAACTCTTGTCGCTGATTTTCTTTTTCCTCTGTCCCCATGTCTAATTTCCTCTGTCAATCTTATATCCCAAGACATCACAACTCAGGCTGCCTCTCTCCATCACCCTTGCTCCCACCTTGGTCCAAGCCAATTGGGCTCCCCACTTTGTCTCTTGCCCCATTTCAAACTGTTCTCCTTAGAGTAGCTAAAGTGACCCCGTTAAGCTGAATTACTGTTTGTTTCCTACTTAAAACCCGCTAAGGGCTTCTTACCAGATATAGATTAAAAGTGGACCCTGCCCACTCCCCAGCGGCATCACGGCCCCGTCCTCCCTTGGCTCCTGATGTCTTCCCCACCCTGGCCTTCTTTACGGTTTGGTGGGCCTCTGTGCCGGCTGACCCTTCGCTTGGCACGCTCGTCCCCTAGGTGTTCTTGTGGCTTGCTCCTTGGCGCTAAATTCTCGGCTTCAACGCCACATGCTCAGATACCTTTTCCAAACCCATTCTAAAGTAGCTTTCCTGTTATTCTCTATCCCTATTTCATTTTCTTCTTCATACCCGTCACCATTTGAAATTTTGTTTGCGTGTTTAGTGTCTTCCTTCTACAATTTACAAAAACTATGCACTTAGAAATCGTGACTGTTTTGCTTCCCCAATATCTCCCACGTCTAGAAGAGCATTTGCCACTTAACAGACATTCACTGAATGAACACGCCAGGCCGGAGCAGAGGTGAGGTCGGGTTTTGAGGTGCTTGGGTGCCAGGCTAGGGATTCACGTGATATCCAGGGACGGGGTATCACAAGTCTTTGAGCAGGGTATTAACACAGTCAGCCTGAAACTTTAGGAGTGTTTGCTTGGGGGAAGGATAGAAGAGGAATTGGAAAGGGGAGATAGTAGAGGTAAGAAACCAGTTAGGAAAGCAAACCTCACATACCTGACTGCTTGAATCTCTCTAAAATGTTTGCTGATTTTCTGGCTTCTTTCTTTGGCCTTATGCATAGGAAATAGTATTTGGATGCTCATATAATACCTTGGACATAAAATCATTAGAGCATCTATTTGCTTTCAAATGTCCTTATTTGTTTATGCATTTGCTCTTTCCTTTCTTCCTCCCAACACTAGACTGTGAGCACATCAAGGAGGAGGACCATGTTCATCTCTTTTTTTTTTTTTTTTTTTTTTAAAGATTTTATTTATTTATTCATTTATCCCCCCTTTGCTGCTTGTGCTCGCTGGGTCAGCTAACCACGCCGTGCGGGCGGGCCTGCCCTCACCAGGAGGCCCCGGGAACCGAACCCGGGGCCTCCCATATGGTAAACGGGAGCCCTACTGATTGAGCCACAGTCGCTTCCCAATGTTCATCTCTTGATCTCAGAGTCTAGCACATTGTAAGGCACACAGCAAACTCTCAGTTCACGTGTGTGGAAAGAATAGACGCACGAAGGGAATATCTTAAGGATTTTTAGAAAGCTGTCATCCGAAGACGTTTCAAGTTGGCCCATACACAAAAGCCTTTATCTTGCAGAAGCCAAACAGTGGAGCCTTAATCAACTGGAGGCTGAGGTAGAGAAAAAAGGATGATAAATGACAAAAGGAAAAAAGGTGATTATTTATTTTGGTCTCTTCTATAGACTTTGACCTATGATTACAGAGTTTTTCAGGTCATAAATGAAGAAGAGATGTTTAGATCATTTCTAGCAGTACTGAGAGGATATCTGCGGCCATAATTCAGTAGGCTTTATTTGGGGGAATGAGAAATCCTGTTTTCATTTCATTTGTTGTTGCTAGGCGCTGAAGACTGCCAATTAGCCCTTGCCCTTACTGGATGCCTTGGTAAATTTTTAAAATTCATGGTTCTTGAGAAAACAAAGCAAACAACCCAATTATTTTTCTGCACTTTTGTATCTTTATTATAGCACTTATTTTAGTCTGCCTTATATTATGGCTATTTGTTACTGTGTCTTTTTTCTCGGCGAGATTGGGAACACTTTAAGGCAGAGAACACGCTCATTTATTCTGCTCTTTGCATAGTGTCAGGTACATGGAAGGAACTTAATTGATGCAGGAACTAGGAGCCCATGCCATATTTTTCCGTCTTAGCTGAAAATATTTGTACATTGTCTTTAGGTAATTCATAAAGATGATTAGCTCTAGGTCTATCATCTCTATCATCTCTATCTGAGTTCAAGAGACAGCTGCCTTTGCTGCAGTCCACTCTTTAGGAATTGGGCAGTACCTGTGGGATAAAGATGGACCCTCTAGAGACCTCTGTTAATGTCCTTCTAAGCTCTTCGCCTCAATTTGCAGCTTCAGGTATGTGCGATATTCCCCGAGGAAATTAGGAGGTGTTCCCTGAGTCATTTTCAGTGAGGACTTCTGTATCATTTTCCTAAAAGGGGACTATATTTGGCAGAGAGAGTAGAAACAGACCGTAAAGTGATTCCTATCTGAAGGGGGAGAAGCACCAGAGGTTTTTCTTAGGCAGTCCTTGGTCTTGGGATGACCTTGAGTTGTACAGATATTTTTAGCCCTTGCATAGGTACTCAGGGCCCCAGGAAATGTTGGCTCTGAATCTTGAAAGAGCCTTGGACACCCTAATGGGATTGCTAGAGCCATCATCACTGGGCACACTTATCTCCAAAGGTCTGATCATCTAGACTCATTTAGGGCTCGAATGCTGTCTGGTGGCCCATTTCTGCTTCCCTCAGCTCAGGAGGAGAGCAGCCAACTGGGAGTGAAAAGGCCACTTTCCAAACAGCAGCTTAGCAGGGCCTGCGGAGACATAGGCACACGCCGGTAGAAATCAGGAGTAAGAAGGTACCTCCAGATAGATATCCAGATTATTTTATTCCATGAGCCCTGGTTCCTTTCTGGGATTTGACTTTAAATATAAGTTTCACAAAGCTCATTAAAAAATCGTAGTGTGGGCTTTCTGGATGGAACCCATGGGGGGTGAAGCCTGGAGCCTGAGCAATGCAGCAGAGTGATGCCAGGAGACAGGTTGGTGGGAATCTTCCTAAAAGATTCAGGAAGGCGGCCCCAGTAGTTAACAGAAACTGCCACGAGCCAGCCTCAAGCCAGGGATCTTCAAGTGTTAGCTTAGGAGGGAGGTTTCCAAACAGAGCTCCACTGGGCGACTGAAAGTTATTGATGTCCAGAGAAAACCATGACACTAGATTTAACAATTAAAACAGGACAAAACAGGACCTTTAAGAAATAACAAGTTTCTGACCTTTTCAAGATAAATAGGTATAAAAGAGTCCCACCCCCAAGATGGCTCCCTCATCTGTTTGCTTTTTTTTTTTTTTTTTTTTTTTTTTTTTTTTTCTTTTTTTTCTCTCATTGTTTTTGCTCATTGTTTGTGCTTGTTGTCTGCTCGTTGACTGTTTTTTCTTTAGGCGGCACTGGGAGCCAAACCCAGGATGTTCCATGTGAGAGGCGGGTACTCAACTTGGGCCACATCCGCTCCCCTGTAAAAGATTTTTAAGCAAGTGGTCATGTCAATGATGGAGAAATGATTACTGTCCAATAAGTTAAATAGGTTCTGGAGACGGAAGAGAGAGAGAGAGTGTTTCCATCTGGAATGAGTCGACAGCCTTTACAAGCCATGTCAGGTTATGCTTTCTTCGTTTCTGAGTTGTTTTCTGACCTGGCTCCCTGAAGGGGATGATTATTAGCCGTGAAGCTTCCTCCTACAAAGCTGAGAGCCATCTGTTCATTCTGCCTGCTACGTGGAGCCTCTAGAGAGGCCCTAGAGTGCATTATAAATAGGGTGGCTCTTCCTGCTCTGGCTGGGACAGCTCAGGTGTGGTTTTGCATGGAGGCAGGGGATTGCCATCACAGCCTGGATGAGGTTGGTGAGCTCTAGAGCAGTCTAAGAGGCAGCCAGGCCGCGTGGCTTAGGGAGACAAAGGGGCTGTGCCGTCTCTGCTCTCCAGAGGTGCTCCGTGTGAGCTCCGCCCTGGCACTCACAGCCTGCGTGACCTGGGCACGTGCTTATGTCTTTGTGGTTGGATTCCTCACCTTTCAAGTGAGGATGATAAATATATCTCCCTGCCTTATAGGCTTTTTTTTTCTGGGGAAAAGAATAGTGACAGCTATTTCTACAGAGCAGGTGTATACAAGCAGGGCCTCTGGGTCAAGTCCTTCCCCTACCGCCACCCGTTTTTGTATATAAAGTTTTATTGGAACACAGCCACACCCATTCATTTCATTGTCTGTAGGAGGTACCAGGGATTGAACCCTGAACCTTGTACATGGGAGACAGTCGCTCAATCCCTGAGCTACGTCCGCTCCCCACGTGGCTGCTTTTGGGCAATACCACTGGAGCTGAGTAGTTGCGGCAGACACCATATGCCACCCAAAGCCTAAAAGATTTGCTCTCTGGCCCTTTACCGGAAAAAAAAAAAAAGTTTGCTGATCTGTTAGAGGGTTCCAGAGGCAAGCATAAAAATCAGGAGGACTGAGGCCACTGGACACATGAGAAAGGGAATTTGCAAATGGTTTAGTGGTCAGCAGGGAGGAAGACTGGGGAGCGCATGCAGGGTGGTGGGGTTTGACTCACAGCCCTAATTTTTGCTAAACTCACTTGTGTCCGTCTTAGTGAGGACGCAGCACCGCGGTGTTTTTCCACTGCGGCGTGCGGTCAGGCTGCCCCTCAGCCTGTTCCCTGCCAGGCAAATCCATCAACTGCTCGAGGCCTTCCTTTTTGTCCTCAGGACTTTCTTCCCATCCTTCCCTGATCACGGAATGCAGTTGTAGGTTGGGATCTTCCCAATGTCAGTATGGTGGGGAAGGAGTGGCCAGAGCAGGAGAGAGAGGACTCACTTTTATCTCATGCGTTGCCCTGTTTCTGTTTCAATCCTTTAAATCTGAAGCCTCAGGGGGCAGGATGGGCCTTTGTGATATAATTGGAAGGATTCAGCGAAACCTGCTAGAACCTTCTCTGTCAGGGCTGAGGCCTGTACTTTGACAGTAGCAGCTCTCAGCTACCAGCCTGTAGAATCCTTAGGAAGGAGACCTGTGTTTCAATGATATTTAAATAGTGCCCTGTTAGCAGGGCGAGCCGTCTCACAACCAGCAAACACGTTTGAAGGTCTGAGAACCATAAAATGATAGAGCACGATGCGAATATTCTTGTTGTTCTGATTTTGTGAAAATCACGGTAGGCTAGACATTCGCTATATTAGAAACCATGCATGAGTCCACAGACCTAGTTTTTTGTTTTTTTTTTATTATGGGTAAAAATCAAAATTCTCACAATACATACAAATAGACCTAGTTTTTCTCCCTAGGTCTGGTTTTGAGAATGCTGGTGATAAACTAAGCCTGATTTATTATATGACCATCCTGTATAGGAAAAGACTGTAACTTTGGGTATTTTTGGTCAAGCTTAAGAGATATAACAGGGGGACGGATGTGGCTCAAATGGTTGGGTGTCTGTCGCCCATATGGAGGGACCTGGGTTAGATATCTGGGACCTCCCAGTAAAATTAAAAAAAGAAAAATATAGAAGGCGCGTAGGCCACCAGTCCCTGCATGTGGGTGAGCTGCCAGGCCCTGCGAGCCATGCAGCAAGATGATGACTTAACAGGAGAGTGACACAAGGGAGAGCCAAGATGAGACGTGCCGAAAAACCAGAAACTAAGGTGGCACAGGTAGTAGGATGCCTCTCTCCCACATCAGAGTTTCTGAGGACCAAATCCCAGTGAAGACAGGAGGTAAAGGATGAGAAGAGAGGGCAGAAAACGGACACAGAGTTGCCCAGAGAATGGACAGAGAAACAGCAAAAAAGGGTGGTGGTGGCGGTGGTGGTGAAAATGGATAAAAGTAAATAAATAAATAAATAACTCCTTAAAAAAATGTATAGGGGAGGAAGATACGGACTATAGGTAGTAGTAATACTTTGACGACGCTCTTCCATGATTTGTTAACTAATGTTTCACAACAATGCAGGGTGTTTGTGTGTGTGTGGGGGTGATGTGTGGGAGCCCTGTATGATATTATGCATGTTTGTTTTGTAAGCTTACGATGTTTACTGAACACGTATAGTTTATGAATGTTCATGTAGGAATGATCAACTTCAATAAATTGTTTTTTTAAAAAAAAGAGCAGGGAGGGCTGTAGAGTTACTCCAACCATCTTGTTTTGGTGAGGCAGAAATAGGGGCCCAGCAATTGGAAGAGGCTTATCCAAAATCATACAACCAGTCACAAATCTTGTTTAGATATTAAAGAAGGTGATTTGAAAGGCCTAGTTCTGTGGGGGCCCCAGACCGCTACGATGCCTTGAAGGTTTTATTAGGAGATTTGTGAGTGCTTTCCAGTATTTTGAAAAGTCTAAAAGAAGCCATACGTACATTCATTTATGTTAAGGTCAAATTGGTTAACTAAAATGTCAGGTTTTATTATTTTGATTAGAAATGTATTAACCTAGTGTGTTAACGCTGGTTATTTCATGCAACTAAAAAGCTCTGATTGCTAGAACATACATACACATGTGTATATGCTTATATGTATATAAAATTAATTTGGAGAAGTAATTCTGTTTACGCTTAATGCAGTAGGTGGGATTGGCAAAATTTTTCAGTGTGCATCCATAAGGAGAAAACTAATAAAATGGAGAAAAAAAATTGTCTGGCAAACTACTACAGAATTTGGCCTGCTGCCTGCTTCTGTACGGTTTTTCGGAACCCAGCCCGTTCGTTTACAGATTGCCTGTGCCTGCTTTCCTGCCGAGACCATGCAGCCGCAGAGCCTAAGCTCTTTGCTCTCTGGCTCTTGACAGAAAACGTTTGCTGTTCCCCCAGCTAGCCTAACTCATTCATGGGGTTATCGTGGGAGGTGAGATGACCTGCCCATACCTGGTGGAGTCAAGCCCTGAAACACCTTTTCAGCTTTCCCCTCATGCTCCCTTGCCCTGCTTCTACACTGTCCTGCCCTCGCCCTTTCCAGGTTCTGCTTCTCCAATTACCATCCATTTGTATCAAGGAGAAACCGGTCCTACAAAGAGCAGCTGGTTTTGAAAAGGGACAGGGACCACGGAAGACTCTGGGGTCAAGCAGGACCACAACAGGGGAATTTGAGCCGGGTCCACAGCAAGAGAGAATGCGTGGTTAGGAGTGACCAGCTTTTTCCACTTGTCAATTTTCCTGTTGCAGGAAGCTTAGGTCCCTGATGCAACAGGTGAGGATGCCTCTGAGAGGCAGCATTTCCTGAGTAAGCACGTGGCCCCAGGCTCCGGCGTCTGTGCCGCTGGCATAAACCCTCATGACAACATATGGGCTAGGACTGTTTTCAGTGTTCTGCTGAGATATTACTTCTTTTCTGGTGCTGTTGTTGAAAGAAGCATTTTTTCCCCTTCTTTTCAGAAGAAAGCAGAATTTACATTTATATTAACTATAATTTCAAACTGTGAGTCAGCCCAGAGAACCTCTCCATGCCTTCAAACAGGCTGAGGCTGCTGGCCTTCCAGGCGCTGCAGAAGGAAGAACTGCAGCTGGAGATATTAAGGCCGCTTGCCTCCTGGTTTACAGGGACCTTCTCCACATAATTCACCCCAAGAGGCCAGCGTGCTCAAAGACATAGAAAGGGTGAGATTAGGTTCAAGGGAAGGAATTTCTGCAACCGAGTCCAAATTACAGCTTGAAATTAATAAGCAAATCCAAAGGGAATTATTTTTGAAGCTATCTTTAACGTTATTGGAAATTATCTTTTTTTTTTTTTAAAGATTTTATTTATTTATTCATTTATCCCCCCCTTGCTGCTTGTGCTCTCAGGGTCAGCTAACCACGCCGTGCGGGCGGGCTTGCCTTCACCAGGAGGCCCCGGGAACTGAACCCGGGGCCTCCCATATGGTAAACGGGAGCCCTACTGATTGAGCCACAGCCGCTTCCCAGGAAATTATCTTTTTAAAAATAAGAATTTGAAGTTAATTTCTAAACACTTTGGTTTTGAAAAATTATAGATTCACAGGAAGTTGGGAAAAAAAAAAACCCAACACCGTAGAGGAAAGATCCATTTTTCCCTATTGATTGACATCTTGCCTATCCCTATACAATATCACAGTCAATTAGCAGTGATAAAATCTCCAGAGCTTATTCAGATGTCACTAGTTTTACATGAACTCACTTGTGTGTGTGTGTGGACTTCTATGCAATTTTGTCACATGTGTACATTTGTGTAATCAACACCACAATCAAGATATGGAATTTTCCCTTCACCCCTCGGCTCTTAGGAGTCACACCCATACTCCATCCCACCCCTCATTCCTAACCCCTGGCAACTACTGCTATAAAACTAATACTAATACAATAACCACTTTATAGTAGTAGTATTTCAAGGATGTTATATACGTGGAGCCATACAGTATGCAAGCTTTTGTGACTGAACTTTTTCACTCAACATAATGCCCTAGAGTTCCAACCTCCCTGTTATGTGTATCAGGCATTCATTCCTCTTCATTGCCAGGTAGTATTCAGTGGAGTGGCTGAGATACAGCTTTGGGCTATTATAACCTAAGTGCCTATGGACATTCCATGTAAAGGTTCTTTTGGTGGACCTAAGTTTTCATTTCTCTGGGATATGTGCCCAGAAGTGCCGCGTGCTTCCTATAAGTAGCTGCATGTTTAGTTTTATAAGGAACTGCCAAACTCTTTTCCAGAGTGGCTATACCATTTTACATCCCCACTAGCAATGCATGAGTGATTCACCTTTTCAACATGTTCACCAGCATTTTGTGTTATCACTGTCTTTCATTTTTGGCATTTCTATAGGAGTGTAGGAATACCTCATTGCATATGGTTTTAATTTTCATTTCCCTAATAGCTAATGCATTAGTCAAAGTTCTCTAGGGAAACAGAACTGACAGGAGATGTCTGTAAATATCATGAGAGTTTTATAAAAATCTCACAACTGTGGGTATGCATGAGTCCAAACTCTGTAGGGCAGGCCCCAAGCTGGAAATTCCAATGAAGGTTTTCAATGGATTCCCCAGGAGAAGCTGGGTGGCTGAAGTAGAGATGGGAATTCTTCCTTCTGACTCTTGAAATCATCACTTCTCCTTCTAAAGCCTTCAACTGATTGGATAAGACTTCTCTCATTGTTGAAGGCAATCTCCTCAGTGGATTGTAGATATAAATCAGCCATAGATGCCATCAGACGACTGATGATTTAAATCCACGGAATGTCCTCTCAGTAACAATCAGGCTGATGCTTGCTTGACCAAACAACTGGACATCAGAACCTGGCCAAGATGACACATGATCTTAACCATCACAGTTTATGATGTTGAATGTGTTTTCATGTGATTATTTGTCATCTGTATATTCTCTTGAGTGAAATGGCTCTTCATGCAAATATCTTCTCTTAGTTTAGCTTGTATTTTCACCTCTTCACAGGTTTTTTTTTTTTTTTTGCAGAGCAAAAGTTTTGAATTTTAATGAGGTTCAGTTTATCAGTTTTTCCTTTCATGGATTGTGCTTTTGGTGTCAAGTGAAATGATCTTTTAATGGAGGGTGGGGAGTCGGTCGGGAGTCGTGGTATGAAAAGAACACGTGGATTAGCCACACAGCACTGAAAGGCTCGGCGGCCCCTTCATCCTCCCTGCACGAAGCGTGGCTGGATGCCTTGTTTCGGCGTCACGCCGTCGGGGGAGCGCATGTCATCCGTAAATGGGAAATGAAACCGAGGCCGGTGTCAGGCATGTGGGCGCAGATAAAACCCTCAAGAGCCAAGGCCTGTCCCTGAGAATTAGCAGGCTGCTTTCCCCCAGCCTATTCACATGATCCAGCTAATTTCATGTGAGATAAATTACGGGACCTTGTCACCCTGGCTCCCAGAGGAGGACACGCGTGTGATTCATGGCGCTGGCCCCCTGGGAGCTAGAGGCCCTGCTGACCTCGCCGCAAGGCTGCCGCTCGAGGACCGGGTGGGGAGGAGTTCCAACGGAGCCCCTGCCCAGAGGACAGGCTGGAGCCCGGGGAGGGTCAGACCCGAGCACTGTTCAGCATTAGGGGGGGCCTGATGTGACTCAAGGAAACGCCCAAAGAAGCCGTCTTGAGCTCTGTGGCCTTCGGCCTTTGTTATCGTTGTTGGGAGTTGCTGTGTATGTGTTGAGGCTCTGAGGGCTTTAGTGGCAGAGAATGTGGGGCTTAAGTTAGAAAGAGTGGGGCTGGCCAGAAGCGGAGTCGGGGGTATGCTCTGGGGATGACGAGAAGATTGCTGGAGAAGGCACATGGCTCTGGTACTTTGACAATGGATGTTCATGAGAATTAACCTTAAAGCAACCTACCTCCCCATCTGCTTTAAACCTGCACTTAGTTTTCCTGCCACTAGATTAAAAACTCAGGCATCCCCCCTTAGACTTTTCTGGTCACTCTTAGGTAGTATAAAATCCAACAATTACTTGAAATCACAAACACCGCCTAGATTCAGAAAATAGGATTACTGCCTTATAATGACCAGGAAGTCAATTTTAACACACGGCTAAAACTTTTCCTACCTCCAGTAGCCATAGCCAGCAGCAGGAGGGAAGGCTGCAGCCAAGGAAAGGGGGCTGTGGTCAACTTCTCTATTTCCTGCTTCTATCTGACTGACCTTTGTTTCCGGGCCCTCTAGGTTGGAGATGAGGGGGAAGATGGAGGGACCACGGAAACGGAATGTTACTTGATGAACACTGCTGTAAGCTGGGTTAAAGCTTTCTAAGCTTGGCAGATGTTTCAACTAGACTCTTCCTCTCACATGATACTCTGGTAGTAGTTTGGAGATTTCCCCACCTCTCAGTTGATAGGGGTCTCTCCCCAACTGCAACTTCTTGCAGCCAGAGGTATTTGTAATCTTCTTCCTTTCACAGCCCTTGGGAACGTGGCAATACCTTCAGCTAGCTTCTCTCCAGCACAGTGATTCCCAGCCAGGGGTGGCTTGGCAATGTCTGGAGACACTTTTTATTGTCACAACTGGGAGATCTACTAGCATCTAGTGCGTAGAGTGTCAGGGATGCTACTAAACATCCAATGAGGTACAGGACATCCCCTACAACAAAGAATGATCCAACCCCAAATGTCAGTAGCACCAAGGATGAGAAATCCAGCTTTAGCTACGAAAAGCTCTCGTGCAGCCTTTGCTTTAACAAATGCTATGTGTGCAGGTGGATAGTGATGCAGCCCTGTCTCCTTCAGCTTACCTGCCAGCAGCGAGCCAGCACATCTCTTGTCTGCATCCGCCAAACTGCAGTCCTCTGAGTGGTCCTGCTGAAATACTTCTCCCTGGACTTGGGGTGGGGGGTGCTGTGCGCACAGCACAACTCTCCCCAGAGAAATTTTCCTTGTAAATCTTGTTCCACAATCTTTCCTCTTCCTCCACTGTTGTCCCTTCTGAATGGGAGACGGGGCTTAGGATCATCTAACTGATTACTGTAAACTTTATCAGCTATTTATTGCCACAATAAAGTTGTGCATCAAACAATGACGAACCTCTTGAGGCATACAATGTATGTATTTATTGCTTGTGCACATGAGAGGCTGACTGGGTGGCTCCGTTGATCTTGCCTGAACTTGCCCACCTGTCTGGGGGTGGGGTGGGGGGTAACAATTGGCTCTCCCTCATCCAGGATGGGCTTGGCTTGGGTGACTGCTCTATGTGTCTTCCGTCCTCCAGCAGCCTTGCTTGGGCATGTCCTCATGGCAATGTCAGAGGAGCAGAAAGAGTGTGTGCAAGTCTGATGACACAGGTCCTTTTCAAGTCTCTGCTTAGGCCATGTCTGCTAATATCTCACCCAGACCAGCCACGTGGCCAAGTCCAGAAGTCGAGAGTCGGAGAAGCAGGGCACTGCATGGCAAAGGACATGGCTACAGGCAGGCCTGGAACAGTGGGTCAGTAATGCTAGAAACCTATCCCACTTTCTTGAAATTTCTACAAGATGTTCACTGAAGAACATGGCATCTATTAGCTTCAGGGCTCAGCTAAGACAGAAACAAGGCAACTATCATATTAACATACTACAAACACTCTATGTAAACGTGTTTATGAATGAGCATATACCATAAAGGTTGCCAGGAGACCCCATGGCTTAGGTAGGGGCTAGAGGCAAGTAGACAAATTAACAAGATCAGAAATTGTCCAAGGTCTAGGACTAAAGCCAAATTAGAAGAGTAATTAAGTATTCACGGACCTAAAATCCGGTGTGGAAATCAGGTTGGAAGCTAGAGGGGCATGAGTTAGAGCAGATAACAGGGGAGGGCTGGAGGAGGATGGGGTGCAGACAGTGGGCTGGATGACTTAGCTTGGCTGTGGGTTTACATAAAATACAGAATTCCCATATCCCTCCCTGTTATTAACAACTTGCGTTGGTGTGGGACATTTGTTATAATTGTGTCCCCTCATGTATTTTATGCATGATTGTTCTGTAAACCCACAACTTGGCTGTGCTGCTGGTTTAACTTAAGGTTCACTGTGTAATGTAGCCCCATGTATTAAAAATTTTTATTTTATTTTATTACCATCTATACAATCTAACAGTTCCCCCTTTTAATCACATTTAGATATATATTTCAGTGCTCTTAGTCATGTTCCCACTTTTGTGTTACCATCACCACCATCCATTACCAAAACATTTCCATCATTCCAAATAGGAAATCTGAACATTTTAAGCCTTAACTTCCCACTCTTTATCCCCATTCCGTCCCCTGGTAACCTATATTCTAGATATTGCGTCCATGACTTTGCTTACTCTAATTGTTTCATATCCATGAGACGATACAATATTTGTCCTTTTGTGTCTGGCTTATGCCACTCAACACGCTGTCTGTTTTAGAAGACTTTTCTTGAGTCAGCAAATAGGTAGGTTGGTAGCCCAAAGCCATGCCCCTTTGACATTCTTATCTGCCTTGTGGTCCCTAGAGTTATCTGGAGTTGCCTACACCACAGTAGGAAGAAATTAACTCATGGTGACAAGCAATATGGTAAGAACTCTTTTCTTGAACAGTTTTAGAAAATGATCTAATGCTCCATATCCTTGGATTTGTCCTTCTCTTTTTCTGGAGTCATATTCCTGGGACTCCTTCTGTCTGGTGAAAACTCATTTGCCACTTAAGGCCTTCATCTGCCATCACTTCTTCTGTGAGGTCCACCTAAACAGTTCAGGCTGAATTTATCACCTTTCCCTTCTTTGCTCCAACTGTGCATTGTACATCCTTTAGAGCTTAGGTTCTCAGGCAGCACATCCAAGCCAAGTCCTTGGATGTAACTCAGGGGCGTCTATGAATTCCTTTGAATTGTTTGTGAATATTTGTATGTATGTGTATGTGCACATTTTCTGGAGGAAGTGTACTTTCCTTCAATTTCTTATAGGAATATCTGTATATACTAAGAACTGTTGCACATACACTAAGGTTTGTGATAGGATGGCTCATATTTGTATTCCTAATTTCTTACACATTGGACACATAGTTGGCATGCCATATATGCCATTGTCTTTGTTGCAAAAAATTAAAGAAAATGAAAGAATGAAAGGATGGGTAGGTGAATGAGAGGGGCAGCTCAACAGCCAGCAGCTGAGGGGGCACAATTCCGCTGCATCAGGAGGTAAGCTGCTCTAGCCTGACCTGGCCGCTCTAAGCCAGCTGTCACTCACAGCCTCAAGGAACCCAGGCTATCAGCCCTCACTTGTCCCACACCTTAATATCGTAAGACCTCAGGGAAATCAAAAGTAGGATCTCTTCAGGGCAAGACAAGACTCTTCTGAGCTATAGAACAAGAAGTGTTAAGAGCCTGTTACTCTTTTAATTCATACAAGCACCAAAGCTGAAAAATTCAGCATGACAGTCCTGGCTTTTTCTCACTTCTACTTTCTTCCCTCTCACTTCCCTCCCTCCCTTTCACTTCCCTCCCTTCCTTCCCTCCTTCCTTCTTTCCTTTCTCCCTCCCTCCCTCTCTCCCCTCCCCCTCCTTCTCTCCCTTCCTTCTCTCTCTCTCTCCCCCTCCCTCTTTCCCTTCTTCCCTCCCTCTCTTTTGCTCTTTCTCTCTCTTTCTTTTTTCCACCACCTCCCAAATATATAATAACGTCAGGCATTGCTTGAGACCTTACTATGTGTAGAGATAAGTATTTTACAAGCTTTATTTCCTCACAACTCAGAAAGGCCATGTGTGATTATGATTTTAGAGAAAGGTTAAGTAACTTTTCTAATGCCACAGTAAATTCTCAAGCCTCAGTTTGTTCTTACTTGCTGCCCTCTATTTTGGTGGAAGAAATAGGTTGATTCATTTAAAGCACAGAGAAAGCTTCACCCCTTGAAACGTCAGCCTTTCACCTCATACCTGTATCATCCAGAGACGTGTTTTCTTCACCCCCTTTGGGCCACTTAATTACATTCTCTCTTCTTTAGGAGGAAAACTGACATGTAATTATTTTCATGATTAACACCCTTGTGCAGCTAATTGTAATTATGCCTTATAATCACAGTTAAGATCGTCAATTATTCATTCCTGCCTCATTTGAGTGTTTTTCTTTATCCAGAATCACAAAGTTGATGGTGTTAATGTGCCTGCTTCCTCACGCACTCACATGTGCACACACTCACACACACACATACAAGTACTCGCACACACATACTCACACTCACACATTTCTAAATCACATGCGATCATTCTTTTGGCCGTCTCTGTTCTCACTTTGTCCTTGCCCTTATTGCATTGTGGTATTTCGCTACTCACTGCCTGCTGCCCCATAGAAATTGCCGCTCCCTTCCAGCTCTGCCCTTACCTTGAAGATGGAACATGGAAGATATAAGTGCAGGCTCTGGAGGTGGATTGTGCAGGTCTGAGTTCTGGTTCCATTACTTACCAGCTCTTTGATCATGGGAAAGTTCCTTAACACTTTTGTGCCTTGATTTCCCCACCTGTAAATGGGAATGATTCAGCAGGCTCTTCATAAGGTTGTTTGGATATTAACTTTGCTATGCCTCATGTATAGAGCAGTTAGCTCAGTGACCAGAACACTGTTTTCATTTGCCAAAGGCTGCCAGAGCAATATACCAGAAATATGCCAGAGAATATACCAGAATATTGGCTTTGATAATGGGAATTTATTGGGTTAAAAGCTTACAGATATGAAGCTATGAAAGTGTCCAAATCAAGGCATCATCAAGCAATGCTGTTGGCGATCAGGCACATGGCAGGGCAGAAGGGCAGCTCTGCTAGTCTCTCCTGGCTTCTCTGTGGCTTTTTCCCTCATGTCTCTGTGAGGTTTCTACTCCTCAGTTTATAAAGGACTCCAGCAAGAGGGCCAAGACCCACCCTGGGTCACGCCTCACTGAAGTAATCCATTCTAAGGGTCGCACCGCAGGAATGGCCTAACTCCAAGAGCATGATCTTTTCTGGGGTCCACAAAAAGCCCCAAACTGTCAAACACACTGTATGCTGAAAACACTCATCTGGTCTTCCTAGCAAGTCTTCTCTGGCTTGATCTTTGAGTTTTCTAAGCACTAGAACTCCTGCATATTTTTTCCTTTCTAAGATGCTTGAGGAAAACGATCTGGTCTAACAGAGTTGTAGGTTGCAGAACTCAAATTCTAGGTGCTAGGCCACCATAGACCTCCTGGACAAAGAACCAAGTGCTGTCCATGGGCCTAGTGAGAGTCTCGTTCTCACCCTCCTCCCATCTGCTTCTGGAGACTACCAGGTTACTTCAATCACACGCACTCCCGCCATTCACTGACCTGCGAACATGCGTTGTCCTGGGCTGCTGCTGGCACAACCTCAGACACCTCAGTCTCACTGTAGTCTGCGTTGTGCTCCAGGAGTTTCCAGATATGTGGAGCTGAGCAACCGGGAAATCCTGACATTGTCCTTTTCTGTGGCATAACTGCCTCCTTCACGGATGCCTCTCCGTCTTCTCTGGTTTGAAGCTCTAACTCCATTAATCCATTCCATTCCTCAAGTCCCAGCCAGATCCTATCTCCCTCATGAAACTTTCTCGTAGTTCCTCAGTAAGAGAGAATACTATCTTTCTCCAAATGTCTCTCTTTATGGTCTAGTCCATCTGTGGGCACTTACCCATCATTATAGTATCTTGTGTTGCTGGTTATAGTTTATAAATCTAAACCTCATCTCTCCACCTAAGCTTTGGGTCTGGCACATCACGGGCAATTGGTGCATGATTGCTGCCTAACCTTCCCTCCAAAAGGCATGTGTGATGCTCTCAGCAGGTCAGTGCTCCAGAGGCGGGAGAGTGGAAGTGTTCAGGGAGGACCAGAGCCCATGGCTGCTCAAAGGCACAGTGTCCTGGTGATGATATTTTTGCCCAGTTGACAATGCTCTCCTTGCCTCCTGCCATCTGATGGAGGGAAGCTGAACCTGGGCTTACTTGTAATTTCTGGCCTCAAATCAGAGAGTCACGCAATACAGAGAAGTGCCCTGACCCTGGAGAGTGTAGCAGTAGGCTTGTTGTGAAATCATCCTCTAGGAATGCTGAGAGAAGTAAAATTACATTCATTGAACACCATCTATATGCATCATGTGACACTCATCATCACCCTAAAGCCTACATCTCTGTGTTAAAAATGTGGCAGATACACATTGCAGTTTGGATTCTCTGGGCAGCAGGCTCTCAGATGAAGATTGGCATGCACGAAGTTTATTAGGGAATTTTCTTGGAATAAACACCTGTAGGACAAGCGAAAGCAGCAAGATGGGGCGAGAGAGATGCTGGGCTGTGATGCCTCACAGGGAAGTTCTGTAGCTGGGCTGGCTTTTCAGAGCCATCCCACATTGGGTGCGGGGAACCTCTTCTCTATAATTCTGCACCAACCAGTCATTGGGCACATGTTGCCTCTGGGGAGGGGTGTAACCTTGAGCAAGGTGAGCAATTCCCAGAGAGGGTTGAGAGCTGAGGGTGGTCTGCAGGCAGGAGCACCAGAAACTGAGGAACAAGTCACTTGGTCCTGAAGTGGGGTCTGAGTTGAGAGCTCGGAATCCGCTATAAAGCATTGGTGACCTTTGTTGAGCCCATGACCTTCTTCTCTGAAAATTGCGTCCCACTCATAGTTGCAGACGCTAGTGGCCATGGTTTTATCATGGCACCATTCTCCTGGCCATAGCCTCCAGGTTGAGCCAATCAGCTTTACTTCCCCAGTGTCTAAGACATCAGATACCAGTTGGTTAGAGTCGGGTCAGTTGTTCTTTGTCATATGCAAGGGGATGCTGAGAAAGCCAGTCTGTAAAGAGACATAGATATGACAACGCACGAGGTCTCAAGGAGATGAAGTGATGGGCTGCTTGGATTCCTGAGGACTTTGTGTCTCCAAGTTCACTTTGCTATGAGGCCTGGCTTCACTTCCTGTCATTGGGTTCTGTAAAATAACCTGACGTCTTCTCATTTCACGCTCCTTTTGTTCAAGTTCATTTGAGAAAACTTAACGTTACTTGCAAAGAAAAGAGCATTAAAGACCACAGATCATGACACTGAGGTTCAGAGAGGTCAATGACCTTACCCCAAATCAGCCAGCAAAGCAGTGGCAGAACAAGGATTCAAGTTCAGGTTTTCCTGCCAGAAAAGTTTTTTTTCTTTTATGCAATGTTACAAATTAAAAATTAGTCCAAAATGAAGTTCAGGTTTGGGGATTATTATATTAATTTACATTTGTTTGAACTTTTCCAATTTTAAAGTACATTCACATTCATCATTTCATTAGGTCTGACTTATACAGCAAACTTGTAGGTGTCGGCAGAGCAGATATTATAACCCCTGTTTTGCAGATAAGGAAACTAAAGCCTGGGCTAACGCCAAAGTCCAAAGAGAGAGGTTGAAATTTGGAGATGAGTCCAACTGAACCTAGAAGTAGTTCTTTTTGATGCCAACACAACCAGTTTTGGCCCAAATCTTCTCTTCTTTGGGCAATGGACTTGGGTCAAGGCACAAGCCAAAGGACTCTGTTAGGACTTGGGTTCTGTGGAGTCATTTGTGGGGAAACTTCTAGCTGACAAATCATGAGATACTGAGAACTGGAAGGGAGAAGAAAAGTAAGGATTCAAACCCTGTGGAGATCAGGAACAAACGCCAAATCCTGGGGCAAGAGGGAATTCCTTGAATCTTGTAGATCCAAGAGTTTAAAGAGGAGATGGGAACAAAAATTGAGAAGATCCCTAGACCATGCTGCTCTCTGTTTGTTGGTGTCTGCTGGGCAATTTAGGGTCAGCTTAAAGAACCAGAGGCAAGGAAAGAGTTTACTCAAGTACACTGAGCGACATGAGATTGGCTGCTTCTGTGTAAATTTTCCCACTCACCAGCAAATTCCTTTTCAGAATGAGGACAGGTATAAATAAATAATAAATAAATATGGGAAGAAGAAGTTCCTCAAGCTGATGTGAAGTTTAATATAATTACACTCCCACTTCTTAGACTCTGAGCTATTTTATCTTTGGAGAGTTGACAACATATCTAATATAGACTATGAATATCTTGAACTCTGTGAGTTATAAGTATTGAGATCAGGTGCAGAGTTGTAATTTTCTTTCTGAAAAAATTCCCTAGTTCAGCTCATTCACTACCTACTTCAGCTATGTATTTGGGAGTTGAATGCTGGAGTTCTGCTGGATCGTATTACAGATGGTACATCTGGATGCTTCTTGTCATTGGCTAACACATTCCAATGTTTATCTCCCTCTCTGAGATTCTGGTTAACTGACGAGGTCAGGGCATTTTCTTCTAATATTTACATGTCTCCTCTTTATTCTTCAGGTTGAACTGGTGACAACAGTGGATGAGGGAGTAGAGGTTATTTAAAAGTCAAATAGATTTTTTTTCTGGAATATACAATGGTATCTGATGCATACTTATTTAAGTAGGTAAATATTTACCTTCAAGATGGACAAAATAGAGGTGATAGTGTGTGTGCATGTGGGTGAGTGTATCTACGAGCATGAGTTTAGGGAAGGAGACGAGGAATATGTAGGTATGGTGGATATAGTGTGGTCAATGCTTACTTCAGGAGATTTCATTCTTTTCCCACTAAATAAGGACAATTTTTTTTTTTTTTTTGCTATCACTTCTATGGTCTTAGATTTTGCTCAAACTTGGATTCAGACCATGCGTCTCTAATCTCACCTGCAATGGAGAGCACTGGGGGAAGACTTAGAGCTGCCAAAGGATTCGATTTCCCATCATTTTCAGACGAATAAATAAAGGACAGACCTCCAACCCTGAGGTCACTGCTTTAGTAATAAAACCTAATGGAAAATCCTTATTTTGGGTGCTAATGCAAATGCAAATCAATGGTACTATTAACCCAAGCCCCTCATTTCACTGGGATGCTTCAAATTTGCTGTAGTCCCCTGCTGTGGCATTTATGGCGTTAACACACTCAGCTCCTCCTCTACCAGCCACTCAGCAATGGGCGGCATTCACGCCAGCTCACTGCAGAACCACTGTTCCAGTTTCCCCACCAAATCAGGCTGCCTCCCCACCAGAAATATCTTCTTGCACTTCACAGGCCTGGTTTAGGTGGATCAACACCCACAAACTAGTGTTAGAAGGCACACTAAAGGCTGATATTTATAAATGTGAAAAATGCAGGCTCACAAAGGTGAAGTAATGGGTAACGGAACACAAATATAAAGGTAAAGGGGAAATTAGAACCCGGGGCTAACCCACATTTTTTTCCCCCACCCTGGTGATTCCTGCAGTAGTTAGTGATTAATTGCTCAGGCCCTTGTACTTACCAAATACCTAAAAGACATACACATACTTTTTCAACTCATACTTAATAGCTTTCCCTATCCTATTCCTGGAGATTGGGAACAGAGAGTGCTTCCCCGATTTCTCACAGGAATTTTAAATATTTAAATAGCAATGCTTAGGTCAATGACTTGGATCAGTGATTTTTCAACCACTTTGGGGGAGAATGCCTTTATATGGGTCCCTGTTTTGGAATTCCAACTCCTGATATGCATTGGGATAGATGTGGGGATAATAAGCATATCCCAAAGACAACCTACATGTTTTCATTCAGCTCACAAGTTAGAAAGGCGGCTTGCGGAATGCTTGTATACTGGCTGATGCCACTTCATGGGATTGGGTGTTCAGGGACATGGGAATTAGCCATTTGCAATATGATTTAAGGGAATTGCTCATGTAATGGAGAAAAGTCTGAGAACTTATTTTATAATATTCTTAGTGTGTGAAAGAGTACAGAAATGGTTTAAACTGAAGACCAAGATTTTAATTAATAAAAAATCTCTTGCCATCAGGATTTGGAAATACTGGCCTAGTTTGTCACGAGATTTATGGAAAGATTCCCTCTTCTGGATATTTTAGAAAGAGAAGCGCCATCTTTGTTATTTGCATAAGAACTGGACTGCCTTATAAGTAGTAGGATAAAACCATGTCATGCTAGGTTCAAGTAACACAATACATTTCCTTGCCATGATACTGATTGATGTGATGGACTCTTTGACACAGACATTTATGACATTCTCAAGGGCTCTGATTTCCTTAATAAGCTTTACTCCTTGCCACTCATAGAAGTGCTAATTTCTTCTGGTCCCTGATGATCTATATTTTAAGCCAATTTCCAATTCATAATATAACCAGCCACTGAACTCTGTGGTGAATACCAAGAGGCTCTTTTAAAACATAAAGCAGGTAGGCCTAGGGACCTCTCCTGTTTCTTCCAGAGCTTTTTGAAGAGTTGATTACTCTGCATCAATCAGCCTATATGCAAACATGCTAGGAAGAAAGCTGAAGGCCTCAAATTCATTGCAGTAAAAAGAATGTAGTATGAGGGAATCCTGTATGTTATGTGTGATTGTTTCATAAACCCACAACTTCCCCCATTAAAAAAAAGCTCATACAGAAAAGAACAGTTCTTCAATGAGCTGGGTAACACCGCTTAGAGCTTCCCTTCTACCTAGATGGACACTATTCGGCAAATACTTTAAATTAAGTCAGCCCTCCGAGAACGAATCAAATTGATTGAATATATCTATACTTTTTACCTTTGGTGAAGATATGTTTGCAAAATCATAGAAGCACAGGAAAGAAAGAGCAAAAGCAATCTAAATTCTGCCCCTGCCCCTGATTTTTTCACCAGTAACTTTAGGCGTTCAACATTCTACTCAAATACACTGCACGTGTAGATGGTTAGAAAGACAGAAATAACCTCATAGGATAGAATCAGACCAATATGTTGCTTTTAGCACAAAGTATTGACTTTAATTTTATAAGAATTTAACAGAAGAAAAAGAAACAAGTGAGTGTATAGGAATTTCTTAACTTATATGAATGTTTTTTTTTTTACCTCAACAGTTATTAGTTTTCTAAAGATGTTTTTAAGGTTATAAGAAAAGACAAGCAAGTGATTAGAAACTGAAAACATTGTGTGTTTTTTAAACTCAATATTCCAATTTTTGACAGTATTGAATGACTCCTTGCCATGAAGATGAAGAATTAGCATCCCTCCCCTTCCTCCCAGCTACTAACTTTACTGTGTCACCGCGTTTAACGTTTACTTTCTATTCTGTACCCATAATTTTCACAGTTGTCTAGTTTAAGTTCTGTATTTAAGAACTTTCACATTCTAAAGACTGTAATACATTTCTCAAAGATCTTCCCTCCCCCTACTTCAATATTGCCCCCCAACCCTGGAGCCAGCCCCGCTTCCTTCTAGACTTCCTGCTTTCTGTTAGTACTTACCTGGTCTGCAGTTAGCATTGCCTGAACCATAAGGCATCTCCTTTCTTTTCTTTTTATTCCATGTTTTTATCTGGAATTTTTACTCAACCTCCCGAGAATATCCTTCTTAAAAAAATATAAGTATATCTTTAAAAATATTTGTGGGTTATTCCATTTGGTAATATCTGAGGCTTGACAACAAATATAGGTACAGATTTTTAAAACCCTGGTATAATTGCCTGGACAGTTGAGAGATTCTTACATTCGCCAGTTTAAAAAAATCTTTTTTCTTTAAAATAAAACATAGTCTTTGTATACAATTTAGAAAATATAGGCAAAGCTAAAGGAAATAATAAATCTTCCCTACAGTTTCACTTCCCAGGGATAAGAATTGTTCAAAACTTAGGTTATTTTGTATTTTTACAATCCCTTTTTCTATTCAGAGAAAGATATAATTTCACAATAGAAAATAAAGAGATGCATATACTATGACATTGTTTGTAACTGAGTTTTTGAACTTAAGGTATTGAGAAATATTTTCTTTGCATTATCCTTCATAGTTTTAAATAACTGTAGCACTTTAAACCAAATGACAGAATCAGGATGGTCTGAAGTAACACTACCATCAATTGATAGAACACTTTTCTTTTAAATAGGTAGGGGGCTTTACCTTTATTATCAAGTTTATTAAAAACACACACAGGTTGCAAGAGCTTGAGCTCCTCTCTCCCACTCGGAAAGGTCCTAGAATCAGTTCCCAGAGCCGCCTAAGGAGAAGACAAGCAGACATAGAAGAATGCACGGCGAATGGACAGAGAGAGCAGACAGTGAGCACAAAACAATGGGGGTGGGGCTGGGGGTGCTGGGAGAGACAAATAAATAAATCTTTAAAACGAAACAAAACAAAGCACACGGGAAACGGTTATAGCTCAAATGATTGAGCACCTGCTTCCCATGTAGAGGTTATGGATTCTATCCCGGGTATCTCCTAAAAACAAACAAACAGAAAAACCAACTCCTGTCGGGGGCCACATGTAGCTCAGTGGTTGAGCGCCTGCTTCCCATGTATGAGGCCCTGAGTTCATTCACCAGTACTTCCTAAAAACAAACACCCCCCTCCCCCACATACATATGCAAAGCATGGAATAAGAAGGAACTTGCTTACTCTTTTTTTCAGAGCGCAAGAATTGAGACAGATAGTGACTTGCGTAACTGCAGCGATAGAGGGATTTTCTGACTTCAAGTGTCTTTTTAAAATTACAATGCAGCTTGTTTTTCTACATGAACCCTTATTTACATATATCCTGGGAAAACATTTCCTGATCTTTCCT
Source organism: Tolypeutes matacus (assembly GCA_026826555.1). Classification (NCBI taxonomy): domain Eukaryota; kingdom Metazoa; phylum Chordata; class Mammalia; order Cingulata; family Chlamyphoridae; genus Tolypeutes; species Tolypeutes matacus. The sequence continues at coordinate 15,398,678 of JAKSZT010053830.1, read as the reverse complement.
AAAAGCTTCTAGATGTCTGCAATGGATAGTGACAGCTAGGTCAAGCTTTGTGTATTCTACCTCAGTTTCCCCATGGTCTAGTTGAAAGCCTCAATCACTGGTATGAGGGTACGTTTTAACATCAGTTAATCTCTTTGCCCTCCCCTCTCCTCCCCCTCCATAATATGGTTGTGGTTTTCTCTCACTGGGTCACAGACAAAGCTTGGAGTACTGTGGACCTGGAGACCCTGCCGTGAGGAAGGCTAGAGTCCCTGAACTCCAGGAACTCTTTGCACCTTCAGGCTACCTACCCAGATCAAATGAAGAGTGGAGAGAGAAGTGAGTGTGTGGGCCCTAAAATAGCAGGCTTGGATCCAAAAATGCATAAAGATGAAGGCAAGTATCACACAAGCCAATATTTTAATTTTCTTTCTTTTTCCTTGATGACAGGAAAAAAAGCAAAGGAAATGATATGATATTTTGGGTTTATGAGAAACTGGACCCTTATAAAGCTATCAGAGGTAGCTTTTTAAAATCACTGCCACGCCTATCATTAGGATAGCCCTTTACAGGCTTACAAAGTGCTGCCACATGCCTTATCACCTGGATCCTGACAGCATTCCTGTGAGATGGACAGTGCAGATATTACTATCTAATCCATTTTACCAAGACATTCAGAGATGGAAGCAGCTTACTCAGCTAGTGCGTTGTGGACCCCTGACGTCAGATGACTTTCTCAGACCACCCACAGAACTTCGGGAAGCCAGTCAAACCACACTCTCTTCTGTGACTCCTTGTACTGTATTTAGCAGGAATTTAACAAGTTTTTCCTTAGGCTACACCAACCTGGGAGAGCCGTGGGGAAGCAATAAAACAGTACACATGAATCCTTGGGAACAGCTCCTAAACGTTCTCCCCAGGTTTTTAAAATACCTGGATGCTTCCATATGGCTTTGGAGTTTGCTGCTCCATCGGCAGGTTTAACAGGAAGCCTGTGCTTTTCTTTCAGGCTTCCCCTCCTTGTGTGAGGCATTATATGCATACTTTAACCTATCCAGGCAAAAAGAGACTCTTATGAAGGAAGGGTGCACTTAAGTGCCAGGAAAGATTTAGGCTTTTTCTTACCTGGAGATGATTTATGATCTTCCCTCACACTTACTTATTTTTCAGAAAATATATTTGTAATGGTAATACATGCAGATGAATCATAAATCAAAACAACATAAAAAGTATATGTTGAAAACTCTCAGTCCCATTCATGTCCCCATAACCCAGTTTCCATCCCCTGTAATAAGAGCATGTATTTTTTATCCCCGCCCTCTCCATCCTCTGCATCCTAACAAAAGGTAGCATGCTATATACAGCCTTCTGGACCTGGTTTTTCACTCAGAAATGTGTCCTGGAAGTCTTTCCATGGCAGTGTATGAGAGCTGCTTTATTCTATGTTATGCTGCATAATATGAAAATGTTTTAAAATTAGGTAGTGATGATGCTGGCGTAAACCTTGTGAATATAATAAAAACGGCAGAACTGAACACTTTAAAACGGTGGGTTTTATGGTATGTGAATTATATGTCAACAAAGCTCTTATTAAAAAAAATAGTAGGTCCTGGGGTACAAGAGAGCAGAGTGGGTGTGCTCATCTTCCCAGAAGAAGCCCCCGGAACCCCCAAGGAGGAGGGGTAAGTTTACCAAGAGGGGTAACTTAGAAGGGCTCTGAGATATGTCATTAGATTCCGTTACATTGATTGGAAACTCCAAATATCCTGGAGAATTTGCAGCCCTAAATTCAGAAAATGAATTCAGACCTGAATTGGGAGAACTCCTGGTGGTGGTGGCAGGCAGATATTCATGTCACGGAGCCCCTTCAGATGCAATCGAAACACAGAATGGACCTGAAACAGAGGGAGTGATAGCAAGAGAGCCCGCCACAAAAAGAAACCGATGGCGCTGTCGTGGGCGGCTTTGCTCGTGATTCTGATGAAAGGTGAGAGCCTCCATCTTTCAGGGCAAATGAAGATGGACAAGGGGTTTCTGCTGGAAGGCAAGCGCATTCCAGCTGGCTATGGCAGCTGAAGGAACCTGGAGTTTAGGCTTAATCACCAGCACACGCAGTCATCCACGCTTCCTGTGGCTCGTTCCAGGTCACCCTGAGGAGGCCACCAGCTGGCATTTTGGGGATTGAGCTGATGAGATATTATTATCTGCCAGTCTTCATTTTTGTAAATAAAAAGAGACACAAATGCATGCAGGGCTGCTTGTTTTCAGCTCTCAGCCAGAGAGTGCATGAGGGTAGGGAAGCTGTCTAGGGTTTAAAGTCAGAGGATTAGAGAATGGAAATATGCACAGGAGCTTGGCTTGCTCTACTGCTAGGCAGAAGGAAGGCATCTAATAGACACCCCTTGCTTTGTTTTCCATTCCTGATGTCCAGGTGAGATGCTCCTTATCTCCTCTCCTGCCTTTGAAATAGCCCTTGACAAGTTTCTCTGGTTTTACTTTAGTCACGCTAATCACGGCTGCCATATTTTTTCCTTAAATACAAATTTTACGCCCTGGCTCGCTCGTTGTAAAATTCTTGGTGACTGTTTTGGACCATAGGATATAGACAAAGTCCTTACATAGTGTTCAGTTGCCTCATCAGGCCACAGCTCACCATCCACTATTGCTTTCCTGCTGTAAATCCTAGGTTCCTGATACATCTAAAGGGTACAGCGAGCATCTGTGTCTTACTTCCTCCACCTTAGGTGTTCTAATCCATCCTTGAAGGCTCTATGCAAATGTCTCCTCCCAGAAGCCTTTTCTGATTCCTCTAAGCAGAATGAAATGCTCCCTCCACCATGTTCCCACAGGACTACACACCTATCCTGGCACAGAATACTTTGAACGGTTGAGAACCTTTTAGGTTTTCTGCACTCGCCTGAACGCCTTAAGGACTGGGCATTCCTGTTCAATTAGGTTTTCTCAGTTCCTATCACAGGGTCTTGCCCTTTGCAGGTTCTCTCTCTCTTTCTCTAAAGAGAGAAATAATAAAAAATCTAAATTTATAAAAATATATGTTTATTTATAAAACGTAAAATCTATTCTTAATGAAGGGGTAGACAGTGGGACCAGATACGTGAATAAAATAGAGGCTAAGATGAAATTTAGATTGGGGAAAGCTTGTGCGAACACTGGAACTTGTTCCTTTTAATTTTCTCTTGGAAAGTGAAGGGCACCAAGAATGAAGGCGGAAAGAAATGCCAGAATTGTCAGGGGCCTTTGTGATTTGAAAATGGTGCCCATACCAGGAAATTAAAATGAGCTCATTATCTCATTAACTTTTGACTGGAGAGGGAATATTCAGCTGAAATTGTATTATCTCTCCAATATGACAAGTCAGTAACAACCTGGGATTTTGAAAGACACTTTGTTTTCTTAGCAAGAAATTCCACCAATACCAATGAGTATCCGTGGAGAGGAATTCCATTTTCGAATGATCCTTAAGGCAGGAACCATGCATGTCTAAATTGCTTTGTGTGCATGATAAATCCCAGTGGTTGATGGAGGTATCCTTACTCTAAGATTAAATCTCATCATCACCATATTGGAGTAGTTAAAAATTTTAACTGCCATACAAGATAATTGTGCTTGAACAACCTTTTTCCTTCTCCCAGGAGTTCCTTTGAAATGCAGATAGCAATCCCAGCATGCTTATTAGCAGCCACCATTTTTTAGGGTCCTCTAACTTCTAAAGGGATATTATAAAGTCTCTCTTTCATCAGATTGTTTACATTACAGCCTTGATTTTCGAAGATGGGAGGAGATATGGTGAGATTCTTAAACTGCCTGTTGGTCAGACAAGCACTTACTTTTGTAAACCAGAGGGGACCTGTGTTCTTGGAAGAAACCAAATCGTGGGAGGCAGCATGATACAGCGGGAAGAACCCTGGGCTGGAAGAGAGGTGAGGCGGGTTTTAATTCCAGTTCTTCCTCAGGTTTACTTAAGCTTGCATAAACCCTTCGCAATTGTCTTAACTATAAAAGGGGTAAAGAACATATGCTGTAAAGCATGAGGGAGCTGCTACATGGGATCCAAATGGTAAAGCACTTAGATGTATTTCCTGCCCCACAAAAACCCCTCATGCTAGCTTGGGCAGGACAGGTCCTAACCTGTGCTAAGCAAAGATTCTGAGGAAGGATTTTACTTGACATTTTTCAAGCAAATTGCCCTAAATATCATGCCTCTTAAAGCTTTTGACTAATACTGTGGGGTCAGGAGCTCCATATTTTTAAACTCCTCATGAATATCATCACCACTTTGCAGGGTGAGTATCTATAAATGCTCTACTTGGGTGAGAAAGCAGAAAAGCTGAGGAGGACTGCAACAAGGTCACTTTCCTGAATAACAAGCTTCTGTATCTGTGTGATGGTGACCTGAGGGAGTTCCACCAGGCCCCCAATTCCCTTTAAAAATTATCTTGAATCTGCTCTAGCTCACAATGTAATTAATGAGCACTTATGTTTGAGAAACTAAAATCATAATGTTTTGGGTTCCTTGACTGTTCAAGCAAATGCCATGCAATGGATTGGCTTAAACAATGAGAATTTATTAGCTCGTGGTTTTGAGGCTAGAAGAAAGTCCAAATCATGGCATCAACAGTGCTGTCTTCCTGAAGACTGGCATTCTGGAGCCGGCTACTGGTGAGCTGGGTCCTTGGTGCCTTTGTCACATGGCAATGCACACAGTGGCCTCCTGTGGCCTCTCCCTTCTCTTCTGGCTTCCTGTGGCTTTCTCCCTATCTGGCTGAATTTCATTCTGCTTATACAGGGCTCCAGTCACAGGAGCCCTGATTGGGCTGGGCCACACCTTAACTGAAGCAGCCTTATCAAAATGTCCTATTTACAATGGGTTCATACCCACAGGAATGGGTAAAGTTTAAGAACATGTTTTTTTTTTTTTTTTTTTCTGGGGTAATGTGGCTGCAAACCACCATGTAGAACTTTCTTTTGGTTTTCTATAACAAGATGGATATGCAGCCAGCACATTAAAAAGAGGTCACAAATAAACAAGTCTCAAAAGAACACTATAGGAAACACGAAATTCTCTCTCTAGGAGTCCTGTATAAAGTTAAAGAGCTGCACTAGGAAATAAAGGAGGACAGAGCTGAAAAGGTTACTTGGGATGAATAAGCCAGCTTTTTAGAGCTGTGGAAGGAAAGGGTGGGGAAGATTAATTGCTCAGCATCTGCAAATAGCTTTGTACTAAGATGAAAAGGTAGCAACATCTGAACGCGTGTTACAGGTGGCTGAATTAATTAACTCCAAATCCCAACACCCCCAAACATCCGGTGCTGAGATTAGGGAATCAGAGCTAGTTTACAAGTGAGTCCCAAATCTCAGACATTATTTGGATTCAGATTGGAACTGTTGCAGATGGATCCAGATGGGAAAAGGATGAGGGAAGTAGGGTGTTTTGATATTTTCTTTCTTCTCTGGGAAAAATCACTCTCATTTGTTTCTTCTATCTCTTCATTCTCTCAGCCTTCCCTTCTCCACAGTGTTTCTTCCCTCTGCCATCCTCTATCTTATTTTCCTTCTTCCCTCTCTCCATCTCTCTGTCTCTCTAGTCCATGGAATGCTTGTCCTTTCTCATCTCTCTCTATTCCTGTCAGGTCCCTCTTCACCACTACTGCTCTATCTCAACTCCTTTTCTTTCTGCCTTTCCTTTTCCTTTATTTAGGGGTTATCTATTGCTTAAAGGTATAAGCATACCTTGTGATGAATTCTTCACCATCTTAGATCATTTAACTAAAAAAGAGGGAACTGATGGCCAATAAGAAGGTGGGAGTATTTAGGTTGACAGTGGACGGCCACCAAGAGGGAGGACAAGCATCCAGTAAGACAGGTGACTTCAAAGGCCATATTCAAGTGGCTGGGGCGAGCCCACTGCTGGTTGAGCACATCTCAGTGGTAGGGGGGCTTTATTCTCATGAGGACCAAGCCCTCCAACACCATCCAAGCAAGGAGCAATGGTGAGCCTCAGCCTCCGTGGCAGTTCTTCTGAAGGAGAAAGATGAGAGTTAAAAGGGAAGCAAGTCGGGCGAATGCATTAAGTGTAGCATTAGGGAAGGGATGGCACTGATGAGAAAAGAAAATGTGGAGTGCAGCAGAGTATGGTGTCGCTTCTCATTTGTCTGTAGGCCAAGCTACCCTGGGAGAGGGCATTAGACTGACAAACAATGGCATTTACAGTGAAGTGGGTTTTGAGTCAGACCTAGGTGTGAATTTTCATTTGGTCAGTTATAAGCTGTTTGGCCTAGGGAATATTACTTAAATTTCCTAAACTGCAATTTACTTGTCTGAGAAAGGAGGATGATGAAGCCTTAGGAGATTGCAAAGAATGTCGGTGAGATATGTGTGAAGTTTCTGGAACACGGTATGTGTTCAATAAATGATAGCTACTATAATTGTTATTCCTGTGAAAAAAAGTCCCATATAAATGCTTTGTTCACACTTAGAAACCCCCTGCCCCTGAAGTAATCACTTGGAGCCTTCCAAGTCTTTTAGAAAAAAAAAAAAAAAAAAAAGGCTTTATATAAATACAAGTCAGGAATTATCTGGCAGAGTTTTAAATTATCATGGAGCAGCTTAGAATGATGGTCTTAGACCAAGAGGCAGCAAACTTTTCCTATAAAGAGCCAGATAGTAAATATTTAAAGCTTTGAGGACCACACCTTTCTGCTGCAGAAATAAACACAAGAGTGTGCCTGTAGTTCCAATAAAAACTTTATTTTTGGCCACTGAAATTAGAATTTCATATATGCCTATGTCACGAAATATGATTTTTTTCATTTGGTTATTTTTTATTTTACCGGGAGGTCCCAGGGATCGAACTCAGTTCCCCCCACATGGAAGACGGACGCTCAACCATTTGAGCCACATCCTCCCCCTATTTGGTTACCATTTTATCAACCAATTAACAATGTAAAAGCCATGCCTAGCTAAGTGGGCTGTGCAAAAGCAGGCATCTGGCCAGATTTGGCGTGCGGGGCAAGTTTGCCAACCCCTGTCTTAGGCCTCCAACATCAGGACATTAGTTTGCTCCCTTCCTCCAGGTCAGAGATGAAGATTTAGAAGCTCAGAGGCATTTGGTGACATCCCCGGAGGCAGTGATTAGCAGAGTAGCAGAGCTGGGATTAGAATTTAGATCTTTGACTCTTGGTTTAGTGACTCTTAGTGCAAGCTGTCTTTTGCTGACTGGTTAATAAGCTGTTTTCTTTCTTTCTTTGCCCTAAAGCTTCCCTTTGTCTTGACTCACTCATATTGTTTGTTTCTCTCAGAGTCCTGTCCAGATTGTCTTGAGTATTGATTTCTACATAGATCCCTTTGCTTAGCAAGGGAGTCAAACTCCAATGCCTCAGGGACTAAGAAGTTAACTAGCCTTGTGTGGGGCCATGTGGAGGGATGGAAAATGTGACAAAATAGGGAGCATGTCCTTTGTCAACTGAAGGCAGCTCTGTTCAGCTCAGGTGAGTGTGGCTGCCAGCAACGAGCCCAGGAGCCCAGATCTGATTTTTCAGGAGAGGGTAGAAACCTTGATTTTTTTTTTTTTTTTGTATGAAATTTAAAATATTAGCACAGATATTAAATAATAAGTTTTATTTATAGAGCCGTTTTAGGTTTACTGAAAAATTACGCAGAAAGTACAGTGTTCCCACATAACTTCCCACACAGTATCCCTTACTATTAACATCTTGCATTAAGGTCATACATTTGTTACACTTGATGAGCTCATATTGAGATGTTATTAGTAACTAAATAAAGTTCTAGGCTTACATTAGGATTCACTCTTTGCATGTCTACTTCTATGGGTTTTTTTGTGATTTTTTAATTAATTATTTTTATTTTTAAAGAAGCTTTAGATTACATAGAAGTTACATAAAAAATATAAGGGATTCTCATATGCCCCTTTCCCTTCCCCTTCCACACTTCTCCACACTAACAATATCCCTCATTAGTGTGGTACATTTGTTACAATTGATGAACACGTATTGAAGCATTGCTACTAACCATGGATTACAGTTTACATTATAGTTTACACTCTGTCCTGCACAATTTTGTAGGTTATGACAAAATATACAATGGCCTGTATCCATCACTGCAATGTCATGTAGGACAAATCCAATGTCCCAAAAATTCCCCTATATTACACCTATTCTTCCCTCTCCCATCCCATCCAGTTCTATGGGTTTTGACAAACATGTAATGGGGTGTGGCCACTATTTTTGTGTGAAATTCTAAAATATTAGCACAGTTTTAAAAAAGCCCATGACAACCAAACAAAGCATGTCTCAGGACTACAGCTGGACTGCAGGATGTCAGTTTGTGATCCTTCTCTTGGACTGTCATTTCTTCACGTGGGATGACATAAATGTGAAATACAAATATTTTAAAAAGATGTTCTTGTCTCATTTGGAAATATACCTATTTGTTAAAAAGATGACAGTAATGAATGTTGGGCTAGAAGTAGTTAGCCTTTATTTTACCTTTTAACCTTCTGGTTATTTATGCTTGAAAATAGACCTGGAGATCAACTCTGGAATCTTGGAGGGGGCTGAAGAGAGATGGCAAAGTGCCTCATGGATGGGCTACAGATTCTCAGACTTTTAAACTTGTGAGTTGACAAGATATTTTTGCAGAAATCAGATAATTTAGAGGTTCCCAAGTGTGGAATGCTCAGAACAAGCCGAACTAACTGCATGGGAAGCATCTGGAAACTTGTAAATTCCAGCTCCCCTATCTTCAGAGATCCTGATTCAGTGGTGGGGGTAGGACATGGGAATATGCATTTTAAAAAGTCATACAGATTCTGCTGATATTCAGCTGGGTTTGAGAAGCGCTGGTCCCCATTGGTCCTGGGTCTGCTGTTCTAGGATCAAAAAGACTCTCAGAATTCCCAGGGAAATCCCTCCTGGGTAGTGTTGTGCCCCAGCTGGTGGAAATCTGTGAGAGGTGCACTATATTGCTTTGAACCAATAGAAATGGAAAAAAAAAACATAAGAAAAAGATATACAATCAAATCTATAGTTTCCATAGATAGAACAAAGTCTCTGTCAAAAAAAGAAAATGATGCTTTAGAGCTTTTGTCCATGAATGGGAAATAGGTTAATCTGTGGCACAATGCATTGAAACATTACACTTTCCTGTATCCCATCAAAGATCCCTGAATCACGTTTTGGGGCTAAGTCTTGGGTATCTGCATGGGCAGATGTGCAACCACTGCACTTGTGTGTTTAGTTTATAAACTTTTTCTATTCAGGATGTACTGTGAGCAGTATCAAATTCCCCACCCAGCCTTCCTGTTCTCACATGACCCCTTCAGAATTACTATCTCTTAAAATGTTATAAATAAGCAAAGTACTTGCTTCCCCAGTGTAGAAATCACGGCTCCTTCTTCGTAGGGAATATGGTATGTAGGCACTGAAAATGGCTCCCGTACTGTTTGCTGCCCAGCACATCGAGAGGTGGGGAGTATCTCTTCCCTCCCCTTGATCTGGGCTGGCTTTGTGTTGGACTTTTACGTGGTGACCTGTAAGCGGACTGGCAGATTCCAAGGCCACTGTCTTGGAAACCAGCCACCATATAAAACATCTGACTGCCCTAAGACCATCACGCTGGAGCAGGGGTGCTAACCAGGGGTCCGCGTCCATGGAAAGATTTCAGGGGTTCCGTGAGCTTGAATTGAAAACTCAAAAGAAGATGATTCTTGTGGGGACGTGTTGGTGTGGGTGTGATATATTTATTAAATAATACACAGTATAGTTGGACTTAGTAAGGAGTCCGTGGTTTTCACCTGACTAACAAAGGGGTCCGTGGAACAAAAAAGGTTAAGAACCCCTGTGCTGGAGGAAGCTAGTCATGGAGAGGTCACCCAGAGAAAGAGAGGCGTCCAGTGTTGGGAGACTATTCTTCATGGTGTTTCTTTGTGTCTTGTGACACCTTGAGTCCTAGACTCTCTTTTCAAGGATGTTTGCTGGGTCAATAGAGTCTTCTTCCTGGGCAGAGAGCAGATCTGTTTGCTGACCAGAAAGAATGATGAAGAGAGTTTCTCCCTCTATGGCAAAGAGCTACAGGTTTGCTAGCAGCTCTCTTATAAGACTGAGAGTTCCCGGAGCTGGGGACTCCTCAGCTGTGGCACAAACTGCTGTGTGGGTGGCACCCCCCCCCACCCCGGGTCATCCACATGGCTCCCATGGGATGTAAGAGTGGGGTACAGGTAGATTTTAACCACATTTTGACTTATATTGTATCCCAAATTAAAATGCCTATTTATAAACCGTAATGCACTGTGAAAATAACCAAGAAGTGGTGTGAAGGAGTCTAGAAATTGATAAAAAATGAAAATACACAGTATTGGTAGGGTGGGGGGAAATGCACCCTCTCTTACACTGCAGGAATGAGGATGCACAGGTAAACATTTTTGCAATTTATATATAAAAATTCTTCAGAACATGCTTTCTACCCCTTGACCCTAAAATTCCATTACATTGCTATTATTTAATTTTCAGTGATGGCATTGTCAGAGAACAATTGTGTTAGATTCTCTTTGGTTTACATTTTTTTCTGTTCTTCAAACTTAGGAATACTTGTTAGAGTAATGCTAGCATTGAGAATGTTGCCAATAATGTCTTCATTCCAATAAGTAGCTTCACATAAAAATAAAATAAATTATATAATTAAAAAAAAATTTTTTTTAAAGATTTATTTCATTTATTTATTTATCCCCCCTTGCTGCTTGTGCTCGCTGTGTCCATTTGCTGTGCGATTTTCTGTGTCTGCTTGTCTCTCTTTGTTGCGTCATCTTGTACAAGCTCACCGCGCCGTGAGGGCTGGCTTGCCTCCACCAGGAGGCCCTGGGAATCGAACCCAGGGCCCCCCATTTGCTAAACAGGAGCCCAACCACTTGAGCCACATCCGCTTCCCCTATAATTATTTTTAAGTAATTTTTAAACTTCCTTCACTTGTATATATAAAATGATCTCATCTAAATTTGTGCATATGTATATGGAAAAAGATCAGAAAATATAGTAAGAGATTAAAGACTGGATGTGGGAGGTAGAACGAGCTTTTTCTTTATTTGAAGAGCTGTACTTTTGGATTTGCTTTACAATGAAAACATTTTTGTTTAAACATGCCATTTTAATTTAGAATACAATATAAGTCAGTTAAAATCTATGTAATAACTGCTGCAAGAAGGCATAAGTGGAAAATCAGACAGTGTGCAAGCTGGAAGAATGAGCCTGATTTCCTAGTAACAGAAGAAGGGAATTCTAGTCCAAAAGAACAGTAGGAGCCAAGGTTCAGAGTCAAGAAAGAGAATGACATGTTCAGAGTAGAATGAAAATAAAGTATTCTGACAAGGAAGTTACAGGTAATAAAATCTGTAAGGGAGGATAGTGGCAGAATAGAGCGGCCCTTACATTTTATCCTGTCAGCAATGGAGAGCCACTGGTTGTTGAGACTAAATGTGCAATTTTCAAATATATATATATATATATATTTAGGATATAGGCAGATATTTTTGGATGATAAAATATGATTCCATATATGTAGGGATTTATGAGTAATGAACAGAAAGGGCAATGGAAATTATTTGACCTTATCTTAGAAAGAAGAGATGACAGTTATCTTCCCTGCTTCAGTTATCTACTGTTGCGTAACAAACCATGCCAAAACTTAGCTTGAAGCAACAACTATTTATTGCTTGTTTTAGTTTCCTGGCTGCTAAAACAAATACCAGACAATGGGTTTGCTTAAACAATGGGAATTTGTTGGCTCATGGTTTTGAGACTAGGAGGCATCAGCAGGGCAATGCTTTCTCCCTGAGAATGCAGCATTCTGGGGCTGGCTGCCAGCAATACTTGGCCCCTGGCTTTTCTGTTATATGCAATGCACATGGCAATATCTTCTCCTTTCTCTTCCCAGTTCCATTGACTTCTGGCTTCCGTTGACTTCCCACCGTGGGCTTCTCTGTACAGCTTCCAGTAATAGGATTAAGACCTATCCTGATTCAGTTGGGCCATGCCTTAAGTGAAACAGCCTCATCCAAAGGTCCTATCTGCAATGGGGTCACATGCTCATGAGTGGATTTTGATGAAGAACATGTTTTTCTTGAGTACACAGCTCCAAGCCACTGCATTATATCTCATGATTCTGCCATCTGGATCAGGCTCAGGTGGGCGAGCCTGGTTTTTCTTAAATCATCTTCGATCCTCACAACAATGCCAAGTGTAGGAAGGGCAGATATTTTTATTCTTGCTTTACAAAAGAGGACATCAAAGCTCAGAAAAGTCAAATAACTGACATAAGCTTGCTTGGTTAACGAGACAGCCCACCTCCTCTGCACCTTCTCTCGTGCCCTTGGGTGCCCCTCCCAGTGGTTCTCCCTGGTGACGGATGTGGGGGAGCCAGGGCACCCAGCTCTCCTGTGATGGGGGGTGCTGGGGAGAAGGGTCTCATAGTCCGGTTCAGGAGCTGCTGCTCCATCTGATGGGATGGCTGATGCCCTCTGGGAACTTCCTTATCCAGACTGCCCACCAGCCCACTGATCTTTCTCCAGCTTGTAGAACCAACAGATTTTGATTTCTTCCTAATTGAAGGAGAATAATGAGGACACCTTGAGGAAAATGAGAAAGAGAAACCACTTTGTTCATTAAGCATAGTAGATGCTGTGACCTCAAGGTAAGGGGGAAATTGAGGAAAGACACCTGAGAGCAAGAGGCAGAAGAGGTTTGGTGTTAGCATTTCATTTACCGAACGGACAGTGACCACATGGACAGTTCTGCCTGCTCTCCCCTCAGCTGCCAGCCTGCGTTAGCAGAATGATTGAGAGAGCCTGTCCCTCTGGCACACCAGCAAGCCTTGCTAATGTGATGGAAATGATAATTATTCCCGGTCCCGAGCATTTCGCTTCCTTTTGGACTGCAGGGGTATTAAAGTTGATTAAACACATATGCTTTGGGTAGACAGCTCCTCCAATCACATATGGAGTGATCAGTCTTCTTCGTGCTCAGTAAGAGGGGGGGGATGCTGAGACCACAAACAGCCAGTCACAGGCTGAGCTAGGGTCGGGAGATGGGCAGTGAGCGATTCCAAATCCTTTGTTACAAGAAACAAGGGTTTTTCTTAAATTGTTTTCCATATCCATGTACTGAAAAAAAAAAGCTCAAAATTCAATTTTAATAATTTTAAAGGTATTTGTGAATTCCCTCTCCTTTCTATAGATAGATAGATAGATAGATAGATAACAAAGACTGATGTTATGCCCATTTGTCAAAAATTACAATTTAGCCACAAATATATGTATATATATCAAAGGATTTTTTGTTAGAAGTAATAAATTTTACAGTGTGTGGGAAATGAATGATGTCTTCAGGATTCAATTTTTCTTTAAAATTTATTTCTTAAAATGACTGTTATATTCTGCATTCTGCAACATTTTTTAGAGCCAAGAAGTGATGTTTGTCCATTTAGAATCATATGTTCAATAACCAAAGCTTGATTTTCCACACCATTGGCATGGGGAAATATGAGCCTATTACAAATATGCCTTGGAATAGTTGATGCTGGATCTGGAGAAAAAACTTCTGAACAATTCACTTATTATTTACCAGCCTTAACCAGTCTCTCCCCATACTGATGGAAGGAGGGCAAGAGCCTACAGCTTCACAGGCGTAGATGGAAATGGTGGAGTGTAGGCTGGTGGAATGGATGACTGAGTGATGATCAGCCTTGGTTATTCTCTGGGACTATTGAGATATTTTGCTTGGTCACATGATCCTAGGATCAGAATAAGCAAAGTCTGTTCCCATTCCATGTGTTGGAATATATGTATTACATTTATAAGGAGGGAATTCGTGTGTTAGTCTACACAAATTTGTTTTTTTAATGATGCCCATTTTTGTCAATATCAGCACTCCTGTTTTTTCACTCTTGAAAAAACACATTCTTTTTACACTTGATCTTCGATAAAAGGCCGAGAAGCAATAAAACATTTTAATTAGATAAGTTTAGGTATAGAGAAAAGTAGAGAAAAATCATACATAAAACAGAGTTTCCCTATACCACCCTGTTATAGTAATATATATATATATTTTTTTACAATCCACAAGTCTTTTATTTTATTTACATCTCTTATGCCATGAATTCATAGGGAATAGGTTCCAGTAGCTCAGGCTCTTTTCCATTGGTTCTTACAAAGTGTGCTTCTCTGGGTGGAGCAGGCTGGCGCTTCAGTTGGACCCAGGTACCTTTCTCTTTGGCTTCCTTCTTTTTCTGATCATTTTCCTTCACATGTTTTAGGAAGCTATCTCGGCTCTTAGAGTGCTTAATATGCTCAATGCGTACATTAATTCTCTTGGCAAGAATCTTGCCCTTAACCTGTTTGTTTACCACTATACCAACAGCATGCTGGGTAACATTGTAGACTCTTCCGGTTTTGCCATGGTAACATTTGTGGGGCATTCCTTTTTGAACAGTGCCCATTCCCTTTATGTCTACGATATCACCTTTCTTGTAGATTCGCATATATGTGGCCAAAGGAACAACTCCATGCTTTCTAAAAGGCCTAGAAAACATATAGCGGGTTCCTCTCCTCTTTCCTTTTGTGTTCGTCATTTTGGTGAATTAACTGCAAGATGGCGGTTCCGGCCGAAAGGCTGTTATAGTAATATTAACACCTGGCATTAGTGTGGTACATTTGTTACAACTGATAAAAGAACATTTTAATAATTGTACTATATAGTCCATGGTTTACATTAGGGTGCACTGTTTTTTTTTTTATTCAACTAACATATATATAACCTAAAATTTATCCTTTTAACTACAGTCAACTATATAATCAGTGCTGTAAATTACATTCACAATATTGTGCTACCATCACCAACATCCAATACCAAAATCTTTCCATCAACCCGAATAGAAACACTGTATAATTTATGAATTAACTCTTTATTCTCTACTCCTATTCCAGCTCCTGGTAACCTATATTCTAGTTTCTGACTCCATGAGTTTGCTTATTCTAATTTTTTCTTACCAGTGAGATCATATAATATTTGTCCTTTTGTGTCTGGCTTATTTCACTCAACACGATGTCCTCAAGGTTCATCCATGTTGTCACATGTATCAGAACTTCGTTCCTTTTAACAGATGAGTAATATTCTATTATCTGTATATACTACATTTTGTTTATCCATCCTTAGTTTGATGGACACTTGGGTTACTTCCATCTTTTGGCAATTGTGAATAATGCTGCTGTGAAAATTGATGTGCAAATATCTGTTTGAGTTCCTGCTTTCAATTCTGTTGGCTAAATACCTAGAAGTGGGATTGCCAGGTCATATAGTAATCCTATACTTAACTTTCTAAGGAACCGCCAAACTAATCTACAGTGGCTTCACCATTTTACAATCCTACTAGCAATGAATGAGTGTTCTTATTTTTCTACATCTTCTCCAACACTAGTAATTTTCCATGTTTTTAAATAGTAGCTATTTTAGTAGGTGTGAAATGGTATCTTATTGTGGTTTTGATTTTTATTTCCCTAATGGCTAATGATGTTGAGCATCTTTTCATGTGCTTTTTGACCATTTGTGTGTATTCTTTGGAGAAATGTCTATTCAAATCTTTTGCCCATTTAAAAATTGGGATCTTTGTCTTTTTGTTGTTGAGTTGTAGGATTTCTTTATATATTCTAGATATTAAACCCTTATAGGATATGTACTTTCCAAATATTTTCTCCCATTCTATAGATGGTCTTTTTATGCTCATGATGAAATCTGTTGGTGTGCAAAAGTTTTTAATTTGGATGAGGTCCCATATATCTATTTTTTTTTTTTTTTTGCTTTTGTTGCTTGTGCTTTGGGTGTAAAGTCTAAGAAACCATTGCCTACCACAAAGTCCTGAAGATGCTTCCCTATGTTTTCTTCTAGGAGTTTTACAATTCTGGTTCTTATATTTAGATCTTTGATCTATATTGTGTTGATTTTTGTATGTGATGTGAGGTAGGCGTACCATTTCATTCTTTTGCATATGGATAGCCAGTTTTCCCAATACCATCTGTTGAAGAGACCATTCTTGCCCAATTGAATGGACTTGGCACCTTTGTCAGAAATCAGTTGGCCATATATATGAGGGTTGGCTTTTGAGCTGTCAGTTTGATTCCATTGGTCTACACATCTGTCCTTGTGCCAGTACTATGCTGTTTTGATTACTGTGGCTTTGTAATGTGGGTAGTGTGAGTCCTCCAACTTCATTCTGCTTTTTCAAGATGGCTTTGGCTACTGTGGGCCCTTACCCTCCCATAAAATTTGATGATTAGCTTTTATATTTCTGCAAAGAAGACCGTTGGAATGTTGATTGGGATTGCACTGACTCTGTAAATTGCTTTGGGTAGAATTGACATCTTAACTATTTAGTCTACCAACCCATGAACACGGAATGTCCTTCCATTTATTTAGGTCTTCTTTGATTACTTTTTGCAATGTTTTATAGCTTTCTGATTATCAATCCTTTATATCCTTGGCTAGATTTATACCTAGATATTTTGATTTTTTTAGTTGCTATTGTAAATGGAATGTTTTTCTTGATTTCTTCTTCAGATTGTTCATTACTAGTGCGTAGAAACACTACTGATTTTTGCATGTTGATCTTGGACCCCACCACTTTGCTGAATTCATTTATTAACTCTAGGTACTTTGTTTTAGAATTTTCAGGATTTTCTGTATATAGGAGCATGTCATCTGTGAATAGGGTAAGTTTTACTTCTTCTTTTATCTATTTTTCTTGCCTAATTTCTCTAGCTATAACTTCCAGTATAATGTTGAATAGCAGTGGTGACAGTGGGCATCCTTGTTTGTTTCTGATCTCAGAGGGTAAGTTTTCAGTCTTTCACCATACAGTATGATGTTAGCTATGATTTTTCATATATACCCTTCAACCATGTTGAGGAAATTTCCTCCTATTCTTAGTTTTCTAAATGCTTTTACAAAGAAGGTGTGCAGGATATTGTCAAATGCCTTTTCTTTGTTAATTGAGATGATTATGTGTTTTTTCTCTTCCTTTTGTTAATCTGATATATTACACTGAGTTCCTTATGTTGAACCACCCTTGCAAACATGGGCTAAATCCCACTTTATCATAGTATATAATTCTTTTAATGTGCTGTTGGACTTGGTTTACTAGTATTTTGTTGAGGTTTTTTTGCATGTATATTCAAAAGGGATATTTGTAATTTTCTTTTCTTATGATAAGGCTTTGGCATGAGGGTAAAGTTGGCCTCATAAAACAAGTTTGGAAGTGTTCTCTCCTCTTCAATTTTTTTTTTGGAGGAATTTGAGCAGGATAAATGTTAATTCTTCTTGAAATGTTTGGCAAAATTTCCCTGTAAAGCCATCTGATCCTAGGCTTTTCTTTGTTGGAAGTTTTTTTTTTTTTTTAATGGAGAAAATTATAAAATTTTATTGGAAGTCATTTAAAGGGCCTAAATAAATGGAGATCTATACCAAGTTCACAGATTGGAAGACTCAATATTGTAAAGATGACATGGCTCCCCAAATTAATCTATACATCCAATCAACATTTAAACAGGATTTTTTTTTTTTTTTTTGGTATTTGTTTGTTTAATGTAGAGTTTGTCAACCTAATTCTAGATGTTGCATGAAAAAGCAAAGAGCGAAGAAGAGTCAAAGTACTCTTGAGGAAGAAAAATTTGCTGGTGATGTTGAGTGGAAGTGGATTTGCTCTCTGAGATATAAAGACTTTTTTTCTGAAGTTGTAGTAATTGGAAGAGTTTGATACTGGCACAAGGTTAGTCAGAGTGATTAGTGTATCAGAACAGAGCCTAACAACAGACCCACACTCACCCCCACTCCTATGCAGAGACTGGTTTATGGAAGAGCCAGCATTAGAGATTAGTGGGAAAAGGATGAACTTTCCAGTAAATGGAAAGTGTCAGTAAATGAGACAGTCACTTTCCATATGGAAAAAATATTCAATAGGATTTCGACCTCACAATTTGCACAAAAATCAGCTGAGGGGAGTGTAAGAGTTTGAGATTGGCGAATCCCACCCCCCCCTCCAAATTTTCTTTTTGAACTAATCTGTTCCTGTGGATGTGAAGCCCTTTGATTGCATTATACTTTGTTAAGGGACCTTGATTAGATCACTTGGTTAAATCACTTTTGATTGGACTATGTAAGTGAAGCATGACACAGGTTGGAGACTTACTGGAGACTTATATAAATGGTGATATGGGAGAGAGACACACAGAGAAAAGAAGCTGTCATTTTGATCCTGCCATGTGTGAGAGAGGACTGCAGGAAAACAGAGGAGTCCCAAGAATATGAGAGACGTCCTGGAGTCTGGAATCAGCAAAGCACAGAGGTATGGAAAGAGGCACCCAAGGTGCTGGGCCCATGGAGCAGCTCAAGGCTGAGCAGACAAGCCCTGCCATATGCCTGATTGTCTAGAGCTAAACTCCAGGAGACAGTGAGCCTTGAAGGGAAGGCAGGAGCCTCAGCA
Organism: Tolypeutes matacus; assembly: GCA_026826555.1. Classification (NCBI taxonomy): domain Eukaryota; kingdom Metazoa; phylum Chordata; class Mammalia; order Cingulata; family Chlamyphoridae; genus Tolypeutes; species Tolypeutes matacus. The sequence goes on along the minus strand of JAKSZT010053830.1, from coordinate 15,380,141 downwards.
GAGATCACCCGCCATCTTGCTTCATCACATGGCAGGACACCAGGATCACCAGTAGCTGATTTTGGTGAGAAAGCATCTCTGATGGTGCCTTGATTTGGACATTTCATGACCTTGGAACTGTATTTATTTTTATCCATTTTCATCCAAATAAAATTCCCAGTATAAAAGCCAACCCATTTCTGGTACTTTGCATTGGCAGTCCTGTGGCAAGGTAAGACAAGCAGACTAAGGACAAATGTGAAAAGCAAAACTATAAAACTTTTATAAGACTGTACTGGAGACTCTCTTTAAAACTTCTGGTAGGAAATGATTCCATTCCCCCTTTCTAAGCCAACCTGTATCCAGCTTTCTGAGATACTTTTCAAAAGCAGTCATGTTACTTCAGCAGGGCATAGGCAACAATCAATAACATTATACAACTTCCGAACTCCCCTCTTAAAAAAGGCACTGTAAATTTTAACAAAGTCTTATTTTTGTTGCTTTGAACAGGAAAACCTTTCAGTCCGGGAGTCTATTTCATATAAGGCATGTAGTTTAAGAGCTTTGCAGAGGCCTACTCTGACATGAGAAATGAACCAGAAAGCAGCATTCTCAGTGGGGCAATTGGCAAACTGAAAACAGGAATCTTGTTTTTTTTGAATGATACCATCTTGATATCATCACCAGAAAGTCTGTACTGCCTGAGTATTGTGACCTAACAGTTGCTTTTAGGGGTGCCAGGACCACATCAGCACTCTTGTTTCAAGTCTCTGCTGATACCATCGGGAAGAAGATGAGGACATGAAGTTTTGCTTCCCCATATGACAAGGCTTCTGTGCCAAAATGTCATTGAATTCCTGCTGAGAACCAAGAACAGTCTTCAAAATCCAGGATAGAAAACATATTTTCCCAATATTAGTCCATCTTCTGAGACATTCTATTAGTGGTATTTGACCTTTCTACAAAAGGCAACCACGAAGCATTCTGTGTGCTAACAACACAACAGCAACAAAACAACAAAATTTGGTAAACCAAATCTCAACCTTTTTATAGAACTTGATTGGAAAATAGTATTTCAAACAGTAGAGTCACTAGAAATACAAAACTATCAAAAATGTCCACTTTGGGGAGCAGATGTAGCTCTGTGGTTGAGCGCCTGCTTCCCATGTATGAGGTCCTGGGTTCAATCCCTGGTACCTTGTAAAAATATATACACTTCACTTAAGTTTCTCAATAAAGGAAACAAAAAACCCCCCAAAATAATATATATATATATATACATACACTTCACTTGGTGTCTCCAGTGCCTTCCACTTTGAGGGCCCAGACTGTAGAAGCATCTCTGATTTTTGCAGGGTTGTTCCCAATCTTGCCAGCATCTGCTTTTCTCTTTCTCCCTCTGGGCAGCTTCTCTCCCTTCTTGGCTGGGGCCTTCTTAGACCTGGGCTCTGGTTTTGGAGGGGCAGGCTTAGCAGACAACCATGCTGATCTCCTCCAAGGCTCATCTTTCCCCTTGGCTTTACCACCTTTAGCATCTCCTTTTGCCTTTCTCTTGGACATGGTGACAACAGTGCTTGACAGGTGGCTTTGCTAGTCCAAGGGGTGCTTCCATCTCCCTCACAGTGCTCTTTAAGAGGCTCATTAGGAGACCAGCTGACTCTCCAGGGACCTCAGGCTTTTGGTGGAATAACGAGATGTCTTTTCCATAACACCATCTGATTGATCCAGTTAACATGGAAGCAGGCCACATGTCAGACAGCGGTCAGAGGCCAACCACCAGAGCACAGATCCTGGTTTTAAACAGGTGCTGCCAGGGACTTTTCTCAAGCCAGATCTCATGGCCACCCAAGGGCTGCAGTGCTCCCAGCTGTGCCCTGGTTGTGTGGATGCCCTTGGCCCTTGGCGCAGACCGTGGGGCAGTGGAGAGGTGTGCGAAGAACAGGAAGGCGAGAGAAGGCCAGGGGTTTTTTTGATTACTGATTCAACCTCTACTAGTAATGTAATTGTTGAGATCTTCTATTTCTTCTTGAATCAGTGCAGGTGGTTTGTGTATTTCTAGGAATTTGTCCATATCTTCTAGGTTATATAATTTGTTGGTCTAAAGTTGTTCACAATATCTTCTTTATCCTTTTTATTTCTGTGGAGTCAGTAGTAATGTTCTCCTTTTCATTTCTGATTTTAGTTATTTGTTTCATCTCCCTTTTTTTTTCTTTTCTTTGCCAGTCTAGCTAAAAGTTTGTTGATTTTATTGATCCTTTAAAATACCAACTTTTGGCCTTGCTGATTCTCTCTATTGTTATTTTATTCTCTATTTCATTTATCTCCACTCTAATATTTTAATTTTCTTCCTTCTGCTCATTTTGGGTTTAGTTGGCTCTTTTTTTTTTAGATTCTCCATTTTTAAGGTTAGGTTTCCAATCTGAGATTTTGCTTCCTTTTTAATGTAAGCATTTAGAGCTATAAATTTACTTCTTAGCACTGCCTTTGCTGCATCTCATAAGTTTTAGGAAAATGAAAGTGTTTTTATTTTCATTCACCTCAAGATATTTCCAAATTTTCCTTGTGATTTCTTCTTTGACCCATTGGGAGTTGAAGAGTGTGTTGTCTTATTTCCACATATTTGTGAATTTTCCATTTCTCCCTCTGTCATTGCTTTCTAGTTTCATTCCATTGTGGTTGGAGAAGATACATTGCATGATTTCAATACTTTAAAATTTATTGAGATATGTTTTGTGACCTAATAAATGCCCTATCCTGGAGAATGATCCATGAGCCCTAGACAAGAATATGTGTCCTGCTGCTGTCTGTTATATGTTCTGTTAGGTCTAGCAGGTTTAGAGTAGTGTTCAAGTTTTCTATTTCTTTATTGATCCTCTATATACGTGTTCTATCCATTATTAAAATAGTGTATTAAAGTCTCCTATTATTAAGTAGAACTGTATATTTCTTCCTTAAACTCTGTCAATATTTGCTTCATATATTTTTAGAATCTGCTCTTAAGTGCCTATATATTTATGTTTATGTCTTCTTGTTGATTGACTCCTTTATCAGCATATAAATCTTCTTGTCCCATGTAACAGTTTTTGACTTAAAGTCTATTTTAATCTGATATTAGTGTAGCTGCCCCAGCTGTCTTGTGGTTACTACTTGCATGGTATATTTTCCCCATCTTTTCGCTTTCAATGTACTTCTGCCTTTGAATTTAAGGCGAGTCACTTTTAAATAGCATATAGTTGAGTCATGGGTTTTTGTTTGTTTGTTTGTTTGTTTGTTTTTAATCCATCCTGCCAATCTCTGCCATTTGATTGGCGAGTTTAATCCATTTACACTTAAATAACTACTGATGATGCATTCCTTTCTTCTCCATTTTGCTATTCTGTCTTTGTAAGTCTTTTTTTTTTTTTGACCCTTAATTTTCCCACTTATTCCTACTTTCATATTTATTTGATTTTTTTTTATTGTATATTTTTGAGTTCCTTCTCATTTCTTTCTGAATATATATTTCATGTATTTTTTTGTGGTCACCATGGGGTTAACATTTAGCACCTTAAATCTATAATAATCATATTTGATTTGATCCCTACTTACCTTCAAAAATATAATTTGTTGGTCTAAAGTTGTTCACATGCCATTCTGTCTCCCCACTTTTTTTTTGTTCTTGTTACAAATTACATCTTTGTACATTGTATGTCCAAAACCATAGATTTACCATTACTTTTTATGCATTTGCATTTTGTACCTGTAAGAAAGAAAGAAGTGGAGTTACATAACAAAAATACAATAGTACTGCCATTTATAACTGCCCATGTGGTCACAGTTACTGTAGATCTTTATTTCTTTATGCTGCTTTTGATCAACTGCTGTGGGTTGAAGCCTTTGGTGGAGGGACAGATTCCTGAAGCTTTCTACTCTACCATGTTCCCGCAATCCTCTCCCCTGTTTGTTTTAATTCAGAATAAATATAAGAAAAATAGGTAAAAGCATCCCAATTGCACTATTAAAAAATAACCAATGTTAATATTTTTATATATTTACTTCTTTTTCATCCGTACTTTCAGAGTTGCAATAATAATTTATCCTTATTTTTCCAACTTACGTAAACATTTTCCCACATCATAAAACTATTTTAAACATAGTTTTTAATGGTTTCAAACACAAATTGGCCTTTAAAATGATATTCAGTTTTTTTCTTGATGATAAAATTAACAAATGCTCTTATAAAGAAAAAATATAAGTCACATGCAAGAGCCCATCAAGTGTTAACCAACTGCTACAATTTTTGACTTTTTTCTCTCTCTTTTTCTTTCAACTTCCTTCCCTTACCCACCCCACTGCTTCATGCACATGTATGCCATATATATGTACATACATGATGATTACACATTTGTGTGGAAGGGCCAAATTTGGACAAACTTTGGGTTGTATGGTTTCTAATATTTTTTAACCTCGCTTGAATATTTTATCATGCCATTACAAAATCTTTGAAAACTTCTGTTTTATGGCTGCATAATATTTCATTGTCTGGATGGGCCAGAACTTATTTAACTAATCTTATGTTGTTGACATCTAGATGGGTTGCAATTCTTCAGTATTATACATAAGGAAGTGAATTGCATTCTTATGCAAAATCGTTATTGCTTTACCTAGAACAGTTTCTTAGGAGGGGTATAGGAGGACCAAAGGAAACATTTTTCAGGCTCTTGGTGTGTACTTCCGATGACTTTCCAGAAAGCTTTTCCTCGGTTACACACCTTCCTATGGCACCTGAGAGAACTCGTCACACCGTACTCATTCACATAGTCAGTCATCCCTTTGTGCCTCAATCCCGCTGATTCAGTGAGCTGTGTAAAGACCAGCTAATATTCCTATTTTTGATAGATGAAAGAAACTGTGGCCCACGGGACCCAACCAGAGACACACGGACAAATAAGCAGTTAAGAAGAGGAGCCGTGTGACCTGATGCTTAACTCAGTGTGCTTTTTATTTTCTTCTTAAGAATAAAATAAAATAAACACAGTTTTTGATGTCCAGAGGCAGCAGAATTGATAAAAAGCAACAAAAGAGATACAAATCAACAGGTCTTCTGGCACTTTCTCCAGCTAGTTGGAGACTCTAAAGGGAGGGACAGAAATAGCAGTTGCTTTGGATTGTAATTGCCTCTGCTCTGTCTAGGGAAAAAAGTGTGAGAACTCTGATTTGCTGAAGTCACCAACTAAACTGCTTTGACATGTACCAAAAAAAAAAAAAAAAAAACACAATAAAACAAAAACAAAGTGCTAAGACGCTTTGTTTCCCAATAACCACAATAGAAATTTAGGATTTTAAAAAAATCAGCTCTTTAGGGAATCCATGTAGTTATTTTCTTGATGTTGGATTATTAAAAATTATAAAAAAAATAAAAATAAAATTTTTTTTGTAAGAAAGGACCACACAAAAGTTCCTTAGGCTGACCGGCTCTTTCTGACCTAGATTAAACAAACAAAAAGCAAAACTCAGGTGTTATCTCTCTGATGGCTCACCATCTTCGAAAGGAAATCTCAGAACCCCCAAATAAGACACTGATCACTAAGTTTAGCACATATTCTGGTGTATTCTATTCTTCAGCTGCCCCCTGATCCAGCTGTTCACATCTGGATTGATTTCCTGAGTCGTGGCAGCCTGAGCTGGCATTTCACTGAGGGATATTTACTCCCACACAGCTGTTAAGCTGTAGGAGCAGAAAACCAGCTCGGAGACAATTAATACCACGTTGTAATAAGGAGACGGCACCAGGAGCAGCAGTTGCTGAATTGATTTGAGGATGCCGAGGAGGGTAACTATAATGATAACGGTGATTAATAGAAGCAGTCCTGGCTGCAGGCTCCTAGAAGTTGCATCTTTTGAGCCTCCCTTTGGTTTTGCTGTTGCAGTCTTCACACTCCTGTCTCCTACAGAGATCAGGTTTACACAATTGCAGAGACCTTTTGCTGTGGCTCTGAATTCTCTCCATAACGGAGGAGAACACATTCGATACGATTTGAGTAGATGATAGAACGACACCCAAGTACCAATCTGATAGGGATAGCCTTGTCTGAAAATGGCCCAGGTTCTCATAAACAGAATCTCTTAAGAGGAATGATTAGACTACGGAAACTGAGTTAGAGAAGGACCAAAGAGGTGCTGAATGGCCCCGTCTGGAAAGAACACTATTAGGATTCTAATGGACACGGTCTCTCCACTGCAGGCAGGCTCTCCATGGCTTCTCTCATTGTATTAGGAAGCGGATTCTCCCTTATGGACTGCTGTGAGAGCTGCTGATCATACAGTACCCCGAGCTCTACGTGCCTTTGGTTCCAGGCCCATGTGACAACCTCAAATGCTCCCACACATTTCTGCCTTGCCTTCCCCTCACATGGCCTAGGTGATAAAATTTGTTTAGTTTAATCGACTTTTCAATTTGGAGAGAAGAGTTGGGAACATCTGAATTCAACTCTCCTTATTTCACAAACTTTAGGGATTTGTGACCCCTCAAAACTCTCCCTTAAAATTGATGCCTAAAATCTCTCCACTGGAGATTAAGTCACTTATGGGAACATAAGAGCTGGCACTATCTACTTGGCTTCTCCATTTATTAGCCATGTGATTGTGGACCAATTACTTAAGCTCATCGTGTTGCAGGGTTGTCATTATTAAAATGGTGATGAAGTCATATCGCCTCATTGGATTGTTTTGATGATTAATAAAGTAATGTCTGTGAGAGACTGACACTGGGTGATGGCTCAGCGAAACAGCTCTGTGTGTGTGTGGTCAGCATTTACTATTGGGCTGGACTTGAGTTAGGCAGAGCAAACCAGCTGTATTAGTCAGGGTTCTCTAGGGAAACAGAATCAACAGGAGATATCTGTAAATAATATAGGATTTTATAAAATTCTCTCACATGACCGTGGGGAGGCACAAGTCCAAATTCCGTAGGCAGGCTGCAAACCAGGGGTTCCAATGAAGGTCCTTGATGAGTTCCCAGGAGATGTTGGCTGTCTGAAGTCAAGCTAGAAAATTCTCTCTGAATGCTGAAATCACTTCCCCCTTTAAGGCATTCAACTGATTGGATAAAATGTCACTCGTTGCTGACGGCAATCTCCTTGTTTGATTGTAGATGTAATCAGCAATCTATGCAATCAACTCACTGGTGACTAAAGTCCATAAATGTCCTTATATTACAATTAGCCCAGTGCTTGTTTGACCAAACAACTGGGCACAATTACCTGGCTGAGTTGACACATTAGCCTAACCATCACACTAGCCTTTGTGGGTTAGAACTGTGACCAGGGAGAGAAGAGCAGGAGAGAAATAATTGCAGCTAGCCAAGGACGGCTCAGATGGTAGCTATGCTTATTAATATGCTCACTGTCGTTGACGCAGGGGAGCCTCTTCTAGGTTGAAGATGCCCCCGAGAGGGCTGGTTAGATCTAGAACTTATGTGCCTCAGACATATGCTTCTCAAACCTGATTGTGAAGAGATTATTAAACATACAGATCCCTGGAACCCATCACCCCAGACTTGGAGTCAGTGGTCTGAGGCAGGCCCAACATTCTGCATTTTAAAACAAACTCTGGAGTTTGGGCACTTGCCAGTGGGCCCTACTTTGGAGTTTGTGCACCTGAGAGTGGCAGAGTTGGACTCAGTTATGTCTTCCCTACACATGGCTCATCTGTCCCTTCTATTTGAACCTGTACTTGGTGCTGGAGTTTATAGGTGTATGAGACTTGACTCTTTGGGCTGCCCATGTCCTAGCTGGGCTCTGAGCCTCAGTGGAGTTGCAACACCTACCCTGCAGTTCATTGGACTCACCAAGGAAAACTAGCAAGGAGGTGAGGATGGACAACCACCATACCAAGGTAACTAGAGAGCCGACAACTGCAAGCGAGGAAGTCCCATCCATTGGCAGTATGGGATCACAGCCCCCTCTCAATTAGAGTTGGAGTGGGCATCACCATCCCAGAATCTGCAGGATTGGGGAATGAACTATGGACTAAAGTGGACTTATTGGAATTCTACTATAGACTCATCATGATTCTAGCAATGGAAGAAATTACAACATTGATGTGGAGACAGTGGCCACTGGAGGCTGTGGGGGCAGGGAGAGGGGAAAACAGTTGTAATACGGGGGCTTTTTGGGGACTTGGGAATTGTTCTGACATTGCAATGACAGATATAGGCCATTATATATCTTCCCATAGCCTGCAGAATTGTGTGGGAGAGAGTGTAGACTACAGCGTGAACTATGGTCCGTGCTCAGTCAATGCCCCACGATGTGTTTATCAATTACAATGAATGTGCCACACTAATGAAGGATGTTGTTTAGGTGGGAGGGTGTGGGAGGTGTGGGGAGCAGGGCATATGGGAATCTGTATATTTTTTGTGTAACATTTATGTAATCTAAGTATCTTAAAAAAAAAATATATATATATATATATATATTAAAAAAAATAAAACAAACTGCCCAGGTGATTCTGAAGTAGGGGGTTAGAAGTATAACTTGAGAAACATTGACCAAGATAATGCTTTCATTTTTAAAGATGAGAGAAGAGGAGGCCTACAGCCACCCTGCATTTTGACGGCAGTGTGGGGTCTTATGGTAGCTGCTTCTTGCTATCTTATATGGTGAAGGAGGTCTTGGGAAGGCAAATGTCCCTGATCGCAGCATCATGACTTCTTTTTTTATTTTATTTTATTTTTTTAAAAAAGATTTTATTTATTTATTCATTTATCCCCCCCTTGCTGCTTGTGCTCGCTGGGTCAGCTAACCACGCCGTGCGGGCAGGTTTGCCTTCACCAGGAGGCCCCGGGAACCGAACCCGGGGCCTCCCATATGGTAAACGGGAGCCCTACTGATTGAGCCACAGCCGCTTCCCATCATGACTGCTTTATTTCACCAGTTCTCTACCTCAGGACCTTCCAGCTTTTTCTTTTGAGCTTCAAAATGCCTAATTTGACCATCAGAGTTAAGTCCTGGAGAGTCATTTTGTGGGTTGTTTCAGAAAAGAATTGGAGACATTTATTTTAATGAGTGGTGACATTTCTGCCCACCTAGAAAGCATCAGAGAAGGCTGAAAGAGGAGGGGACGATGAGGAGGGTTTGGCGAGCAATGTGCTGCTGTAGGAGTTTGTGGACCACTCCCCTTTGCCACCTGCCACCCATTATGGACGTGTGGGTGTGGGCAGGGACACCAGGGAAAAGTTCTGGTTATTGGGACCATACTTGTCACCGTGTCACAAAATGTACTTTTGTATTATTTTTAAATGAACTTGATGGAGAGAAGATAAATCTTATTCCCTAACCCCCTGCTGGCTAACCCACTCTGAACACTGCTTGCACCTGTCAGTCGATATTCCCAGGCTGTTTACAACCACTCATTTCTTGGCATTTTGTGCAGAAGCAGCTGGATACCAGCCTCCCTCCTTAATAAAATAATGTTAATGATAATAATGTTATATTCCATGTCTTACAATTTATCCGACACTGTGCTAAAAGCCCTTTTTATGTCATTTCTCATTTAATCCACAGGAAAATCTTTAAGCACTATCATTACCGTTTTATAAATGTAAAACTGAGGCTTAGTGAGGTTCCATGATTTGTCCAAGGTCATGTTGCTAATAATTGGGACAGCTGGGGCTCAAGGGAAGACTGCCTCACTCCCATGTTCATGCTCTTGATCAATATGGTCTACTGTCTCTCGTGAAAACTCAGGCTGCCCTTTGAGACCTGAGTTGCTCATTCCTGCCTCAGGCCAAGGGACGAGCATGTCCCACTTGGGGGGTTGGAAGGAATAGAAGATGGTGCTTGTGGTCCATCACTGTACTTCCCGTTCGTGAGATTTATCCCATATTTGCAAACTGTAGCTGGTTTCAGGGTCTCCTTTGTTAGGAATGAATACCTGGAGGGAGAGAAAGAAACAGTCTTGGCTGTGTAGGGAGTGGGGGATCTGGAAAGGTAGAGAGAAATCCATTTGCTTGGACCCAGTTGACAAGAGAATGGAAATTCCTCATTTTCTTATTAGGTTTAATTTGACTTTGACCTTCAGGTAATGGGGCTCAGAAAGCTCTGTAATGTGGTGGAAGATGGAGGGGGTGGGAAGGAAAGATTGAACTTTGGAGAATTAGACTTTGTCAGGTGCTTAAATATATCTTTAGGTGAAATTCAACTCTGAAACTGAGAGCAGGCCACAGACATAAACTGCCCGCTCCAGTCCAGTGCTCCTCCTGGGCATCCGCCCCACTTTTGTTTCACTCACTGAGCCCCTGTTCACTGAAAGGTTGGAGTGGGCTCTACCACCTGATCATGTCAACCACATTGAAGAATCTGTCTGGCTTTGGCATTTGTTCACATGATGGGGGCTTCCTGTCCAGTCCTGTCCTTGTCCTCTCACCAGCACCAGGTCATCAGCCACCAAACCTCTCACAGCCCACTCAGGGAAGGAAGGAGACAGAGTTGGATTTGCAAGTGGCTGGACAGAAAGACCCTCGGATTTGCTCCTCCTTCCCCTGCCATTCCTCATTCCTGAGTCCTACAGGTGGACATAGAGAAACTCGTGTCCTACTTTATGAGCAGAGTCTGGAGGTATTTTTCTCCTCTGGCTATCTTCTCGCCAAATTCAACTGTAATCCAACACTCCCACGGGCAATCATAAACAGAACCAAACAGTGCCTTCATTAGCTGAGTTCTGTGAATCCTGGAAACCCAGTGTGAACAGAGACATCAGTACTTCCAGCTGGTTTCCTGCTTCTGCCCTTGCCTCCCCAGAGTGTGTTCTGCATGATGCAGACTGATTTTTTTTCGTAAAAAATTAATATATATTTTAAAAGATTTATTTCTATTTATTTATTCCCCCCACCTCCCACTGTTGTTTGCTCATCTTTTTTTTAGGAGGCACTGGGAACCGAACCTGGGACCTCCTATGTGGTAGGTGGGCGACCAACTGCTTGAACCACATCCGCTTCCCAAGAGTCATCCTTTTAAAATGTATGTCAGGTCATGCCACATCTCAGTTCTAAACCTGCCAAATATTCCCTTCTGACACAGAAAAAAAAAAATCTGAACTTCTTATGAAGGCTTATGCTGCCCAATATAATCTGTCCCACCGATGCTTCTCTTGCTTCTTCCATCTTCCTCTGCCTCACTCACTTCATACCAGCCACGTTAGTGTCTTAGCTGTTACACCAAGAAGCAAAGATGATCCTTCCTCAGGGCTTTGAATTTTCTCTTTCCTCTGTCTGGAATGTTCCCTCTCCAGTTCCCCACATGGATTGCTCTCTCACTTTCTTCATGTATTCTTTCAAGTATTATCTGAGACAATCCCTGACCAACTTAAGTAAAATAACACCCCACTCCTGTTTCACTCCACACTCTTGAGCACTTTCAGTTTTCAGAACATTGTCTATGTTATATCACCAGTGCCTGTCACATAGTAGGCACTCAAGAAATGTTTGTTAAATAAATGAATGAATGCATCAAGTACCCTCAACCAGGGCTCTTGCGAGGAGATCAGGTGTGACCAGATGACTAATGATTACTAAACATACCTGATCTTCCCGTATCAGCACTTCCCGTATCAGGTCATCCCTACACATCTCACAACTCCTTCCGTTCATCTTGATGGAAAATTGCAAAAAATGGCTACCTTCTTTTCTTCTCTGTATTTGTGCCATTGCAATGGACTTTGTAGCCTCTCTTTTAAAGAAGTGAGTCTCTGTCTGTTGGGCAGGGCTTGTGACTAGTTTTGGCTAATGGATGCTAGCAGACATGAAAAACTCACAGACTTGAAAAGTGCTTGTACAATGAAACCCTGCTGCCTTTAAATTCTTGAACCCTCATGTGACCAAGTCATGGCTAGTCTGCAGCATAATAAGAGGCGTGTAGCCCATTTGCCTTAGTGCCCTGACTGACAGTACGCCAATGCCCAGAAGCTGAGCCCACGACTTCAGGCTCATGAGTGAGCCCAGCTGAGTTCCACTAAGCCCATTCCAGAAGAAGTGCCCAGCTGA
>JAKSZT010053830.1:15289180-15368130 GCA_026826555.1 Tolypeutes matacus | reverse complement strand
CCCAGCTGAGTTCCACTAAGCCCATTCCAGAAGAAGTGCCCAGCTGAACTGGCCAAAAGTGCTGACCTGCCCAACCATGACCTAAATATCAGTGGCTATTGTTTTAAGCTACCATTGTGTTTTCAGCCACCACTGATATATGTGTGAGAAAAGGGAAGGCAGAAGTTAAATAAATGATAGAAAGGGAATTTAGTTGGCTTTTGACGATGCAGGTGTAAGATTTCTTAGTTCCAATAGCTCGGTCAAGCCCAAGGTGTGGTCATCACTGCTGAGCTACGGGAGAGATTTACTTGGCCTGTAAAGAGCTTTCTTCAATGTAGAGAACTATAGTTGCTTTTAATTCTCATGCTATTCTTTCTTGGACGAAGAAAGTCATATCTGTGAAGCAGGTGTGTTTTTATGGCCTCAGGACCTAGGCATGGGGGATCATATTAGCAGGGAACTCTCTAGTCTTTTTTTAGTAAGTTGGGGATAAAGGTTGGAGAGGTCTATTTTTGAGACGTTAGAGTAGGGGATAAGGGATTTCAGCTCTCAGGGCCTCTGATTCCCCTGGATTTGATCATTTTAGGGATAACCCCATCTCAAATGAAAGGAGGATGCTTGGGGAAGAGTAATTGGAGATCAAAGACTGGTGCAACATCAAGTTATAAGGATCCCTTGTGAAATACGGCCCAGCAATGTGGGGAGTGTGGTCTTACTTCACTGCCATTAACCAATTTTGTGTCTTGAGTGCAGTTTTTTCTATCTAGGAGCCACAGGTTATTTACCATAAAATGTGAATATCTTTCACCTGCCATGGTTCTCTTTGAGTATTCTAGAACTTGTCCTCAGGGCTGAGATGTGCCAGCTCAGAGAGTTCACCATGGGAGAAGTGTCAGTTATGGGCACTGTGAAGTCTGTGCCAGTCAGTGAACGTGTTTGGGCTCGGGTGGCACGTGTCTCTTGTTCAAACACATGGTAGGGCCAGATTGAGGAATCTGGTGGTGATTAAACGTGTAGCATATTGAAGGCTGTAACATACCTGTGGAACACAAGTATTATGTTTATTGGGACATAACAGAGTCAAAACTTCTGTAACATGCATCCTTTAATGCTTTTATCCTCTGTGTCTGTTGTGGATATATTTCCACACACACACACAAAGGTAAAAAGTTTCTACATCAGTCTCAAGAGGAACATCTTAAACCAAGCTGATGGATGATCCAGCGGCACATTAATTCAGGGATGACCTGTGAAGGAAAACCATGGGATATTGATTTGTGGAAGGTCAGTTGCACCGTGAGATGCAAGGATGCAGCCACTCACTCACCAGAACCTTCAAGGGCATGGGTGGTTTACTGCCTTCACTCCTGGAAATATTCATTGTGGAAATTTCCCATTCTTGTGATCAGTTCTGAATAATTCCAGCAAATCCTTTATGATGTAGTAAAGAATCCATTTAGTCTTTGGGGGAGGAGCATTAATTTATTATTTAAAAAACTATTTATTGAGTGTTTACTATTTTCTAGGCACTCTTCTAGGCACTAAGTATATCATGGAATAAAACTTGGGGGTAGGAGTTGGAGTGGAGCCTGACAATAAGTAATAAATATAATAAAGAAAATGAATATGGAGTTTTTAAGAAAGAGATAAGTGCTAGGAAAAAATGGTAAGCTAGGGTTGTATAAGGAAGATCGGGAGAGTTGGGGTCAATTGCAGTATTGGAAGGGTGAGCGTGGGAGAAGGAGATATACGAGCAAAGACCCAGAGGAGGTAATGGCTCAGTGTTACCGTGTGAGATGGCAAAACATTTGTTCATCTTTGCAGTCCTTCTCCCAAGGATCTAGTCAAATACCACATATGTAGTGGTGGCTTAATAAAACTTTCTTGATATAAATTAACTTGAAGATGTCTGCACATTTCTTTAGCATGGGGTGGAGTGGTTTTCTCCAAGAAAACCAGATAGACGCTTTTATCCTTGATATGTCTCTATTTTCTTTCTTCACTCCTTCTCCATCCTCTCACTCCACTGCAATCTGGATTCTGTCTTGATCATGCCAATGAAATGTCCCAACTTTTGCCCTGGCCAAGCCATGCTGTGGGCAGAATACTAGAGCTGCTATGACTTTTCTATTCTCCAATCAAAGTGAAGTTAGTGGGGAGTTGGTTGTTTGCTTCAGAGTGAGCCCAGACCCCAGAATTCTAGTGGCCCACACAGCAAGGGCACCGCCAGGACTGCCAGGGCCCATTCCTGCCATGAAATCCCTGGCAGAAGCAAGAAGACACTCACTTTCCACTGTCAGGAGGGGTAAAGATGCTAACTTTCTTTATTCAAGAGGGAAAGGGAATTGATTGACAGACTAGAGGGAGCTGCTAGTCATTTAATCTACCGAAAGATATTACATGGCTTAAAGCACTGTTTAGGAGCATGAACAGGTGATAAACTAGGTATATGAGTTCAGTTCTCAAGGGAGGGTGGACTGCTGCAAAACTCAACACTCAAATTGTTTCTTTCCTTTTTAGCCCTCTGTGCATGCCTTGCTTAATAAAGGTAATATAAAGGTAAGATTATGAAGAAAGAAGGGGCCTCTCAGGGAAAGAAGTCTCTATCTGTTCTCCTGTCATGGGTTCTTCCCATTCTCCTAGCCTTTTAACACAGAAGGGGCAATTGGCTGAATGGCAGGCACATAACAGAAGAGTTCAGATGGATTATTCAGTTCATTTGCAGTGTCCCCATTGTTGTCCTAGTCTTTTGAGGGAAACCCACCCATGTTTCTCTCAAAAGACTGCTGGTTCTCAAAAAGCAGAGCTGCTTTTTGGTCTTTGGGTGCCATTGTGGCGAGGCAGCCACCTGGGGTCAGGGCTCTGGGCTCTACATTGATGCACTGGGTTACCTTAGGCCTTAGACGGGTGGCACGCAGTCCATTTGCGCTTTCCACCATTTTGAGTACCTGATTGGGCACATGGTCGGTGCCAAGTAAGGACCATGTGCCCAATCAGGTACTCAAAATGGAGCTACTGAAGGGCCAAAATAGCTGAGTGAAGTTTGGGGAACAAGATTGCCAGGATTCAGATCGTGGTTCTGCTACTTGTTAGCTGTAAATCTTGGGGAACTTACCAATCTAACCTCTTGGGGGCTCGGTTTTCTCGTCTGTAAGATGGAGATAATAGTATTTACCCACCTCATGGTGTAAGGATTATTGAATCAATTACTACACAGAAACACCTAGAACAGGGCCGGGTACCCAGTCAGTGCTCAGCAACTGTTATTTTTGCTGAATATGCAACAGTCACATCAATAACATGTCCTGTCAGGACTCTTCCCCAGACTTCCTAACACCTGGAAGTTTCTAGAAAGACTAGGAAAAACAATGTAATGTTCACTGGTCTTTATTTATGAAGACACTGCCTTAAGGAGTTAGAAAGCTCCACAAATTTAATCTTATTCTTGTGCATAACGTGCTGAAGGAAATATTTTCATGTACAGTTAGAAAAAGGAAGAGGGGGAATATTTTTAGCATTTTATACTATTTCACAATTGAGTAAACTGGGGTATCAAAGGAACAGGGAGAGACTAATTAACTTCAGTAGCAGCCAGCATGTTATGAGACTTTTTATAGGAATCTTGAGCAAGCCTTGTTGGTATAGGGAAGGTCATTGTTGCTTCCAGGTGACCTTTACTTATTTAGAGTTTGTCACCTTTTTCTTCTGCTGCTCAAAAGTTTTTTTTAAGCTGAAGAAGAACCCATGAATTACAGGGTGAATTACTCATTTTGACAGATAATATAAATAGCTGTAGAAATTCCTTCCCATTCATTCATTCAGCTAAGACCACTGTATTTACTGACATCTGTGGACTGAGGACCATGGGGATTATGTGGTAGCCATAATTCCTGTTTTCCTGAGGTTTTAATTCAATTAAAGAAACAAGAACATGCACTCAAAGACTTAAAGAACAAGACAAAGCAGTGAATGGTATGTGTACATGGGCACGGCACAGATAATATGCTTAGTAGAAATCCAGCTTATGATGGAGCTGGAGGGAACAAGGGGAAATGTGAAGGAGGGGCAGTTTGCTACCTTAAGAGATGGGTAGGATTTTGATGGAAGCAGAAGAGTGAAAACGCAATTCTAGCTGGTGGATTAGCTCAGGGTGTACAAGAGAAGTTTCTGGAGCTAGATCGCTTGGGTTCAAATCCTGGTTCTGTTATTTGTTAGCTGTAAGTCTTGAGAAAATTAGCAATCTACCCTCTCTGAGGCCCAGTTTCCTCATCCATAAGGAGGTAGAATGAGGGAAAGAGTATTTCAGTCAGAGTCCCAAGCAGAAAGAGATGGTGCAGTGGTGGTGAAAGGGGAGGAGAGAATATTATCCTCAGACCCCTAGGAGTGAGAGGAAAGGATGGTCACCGGAACCAGAAAGGAACACAGTATAAAGGAAGCCACCTCTCAGGAAGGAGCACTGAGGAGGAGATGAGGGGCACAACTGACCTAAAGGAGCCCCGAGGGAAGGAGACAGGGCAATAAATGCCTTCTCTCTGCTCCACCCGTCTGATCTCCTGCCTGGCTCCACCCCTTTTACCCCACTGGTCAAACCCAACCAGGAAGCCAGGGCGCTGGAGACCTGGGTGTAATCACACAGGTTGGGGTAGACCCCAGAGCAGGAACCCCAGAGTGCGAATGCAGGTTTTGTTGGGGGAAAGGCTTGCTGGTGTCCAGTCTTGCCAGCTCTTGCGAACTAGACTTAGGGATTTGGGCTTTGTTCTGAATGCAGTGGGAACCGTGGAGAGATTTTGAGCGGGAAGGTGGCAGAATGAGAGAGTAAATCGAGATAACAAGGCAGGAAGATACACGCGGGAGGGAGGTATTCTGGTTAGACCTCAGGCTTCCCTGCTTTGTGGCCTTTCTGGGGCATTCTATACTCTCCTTGAGGCAACAACCATGGCCATCAGGAACCCCCCTCCCATCCGCCATAGGCTCCTGTCTATATCTCTAAGCAGGGGTTTCCCTGAGGGAAACTTTTTCTAGGATTGAATCCCCCTCTTCTTCTGGCCCAAGTAACTGTAGCCTAGCTGGCTTTAGGCATTCTAGAAAAGAAGAGAACTGGATCTGAAGATGTACCCTGAACCGCAGTCACTGAGCTGTCATAGAGCCAGGCCATGGAGCGCTCTTGAGGAAAGAAAAGTTAATGGGCCTCATTATAGCCTGACGCAGAGATTTCCTCTGACAGACACGTGTGGTAATGACTTGGAATGAACACAGTCTACGAACAACTGGAAAAGAGACTTTGCGTTGTTCTTTGGGTCCATAATTCGTTTGCTATAAAAACGACTGTGTAGGTTGAACTACACATTTCCACTCTGAACAATGCCTTTATTGGATCAACTTAAATATATGAGCAATGAAGCACTTTGTGAAAGAGGCAACCGAGTGACTGTATACGTGAGCTTGAAAAAGCATCTCCCTGGGGCTGATGTTTTAGGGACTGTATCTTTATTTCTTGACAGTTGTGTTTGTTTCTGCCTTGCCATAAAGAACTTGACCCTGTCTGTCTTTATAATTTTGGGGAGCAAAGCACTACAGGGTTTAAGAGGTAACCAGAAAAAATCCACCAGGAGCTTTCTCAGTGAGTAGATGGATTTGTTTCTCTCTATTGGGAATGAATTTTGGAGAAAAATGCTCACACAGAGATGGCTCTAATTTTTGTCAGTCTTGAAGTTTCCATTCTTTTTTTTCTTCCAGATTTTGGTTCTGAGCCTCTAAACCCCAGGCAGGGGATGGTACTGCTTCCCTAGAAAGACAATTACATGGCAAGACATTACGTTTCTTTCTAGAAAGTCACCCATTTACTTGCCTCTTACCCAAATTGTAGGCCACTCAGAAAGCTGGCTGATTGCAAAGAGGCTCGATTACAGGATGGGAGGAGGAAATGGGCCTTATTTTCTGATGAACAGATGACGATTCAATTTGCTGTCTTCAATCAACAACATCGGGAGACATCAGCAAAGGTCACCCTCTAACCAAGTTTTTATAATAGAAACCCGCGACCCCTTCGTGTAGCACTGCTCAAGGCCAGCTTTCTGCCATTTCCCTCAGTGTCCCTTGCGTGCAGGGTGGTCTCAGATGAATTTGGATTGGGTTTCAATTTTGCTTTTGGATGCACATAAAATAATTGCTTTTGAAACAATACCCTCGTGATTAAAAAACCACTGCAGCTAAAAATATTTAAATCAGGAAGCTTCTCAAATAAAGGACTTGGCAAAACACATCAGATATGACAAAAATTTTGCTGGCAGAATGTAAAATAGATATCAAAAGACTAAACTACACATAAGGTCCCATGAAGTGCTAGAGTTTTGCTGGGTACCATTTTGCCCAAGATGTTTATATGTCTTCGTGTAATTGCAGCTAATCATATAAATTCTTTGTTTCAGTTTGAAATATGTTCAGGTTGACACCTCTACTTGTGTTCATTATTTTTCTCCCATCTTCTGATTCCCTTCTGCTTCTTTTTCCCTAAAGAATAAATTATTGGCAGAACATGAGTTTGAGAAGGAGAGATTGGACTCTATTTAGTTTGTTTTTTTTTTTCTTTTCCTAAATTTCCCGCATTTCTCTCCAACTACTTTTGATCTTAAACTACAGTCTCAGCTAAAATTCTCTCAATAAATCCTTATTTTAATTACAAGTTGTATTGATCTCCTCCCTTCCTCCCTGCTTCTTTTCTTCTCTCCCTTCCTTTCTTTTTCTTTCTTATTTCCATCCGTAGCTTTGTCTTTCTTTTCTTTCTAAATCATAAAGTTCATTTTACAGGGCATCCTCTGATCTGCATGGATTGCTCTGCTTCTGCTTGGTGGGCAGGGGCTGGGTGGGGGTCACAGCAGATGTCATGGTGTCAGTTTTCCCACTTGGGACTCACTCTTCCTCCTTTTGTCGCTGCTGTCCCTGATTAGTCAACCCAATTCAAATTGGGTGAAACAGTGAAAATGGTCATGGTTATTTATCCTCTTACTTTCCACCACAGTGAAGCCTCTAAAATCTTTAGATGTTTTCCACACTGGAGTTGCCAAGTTTGTGGATGGACAGGGGTGGATCTAGGAGAGCACTGGGAGCTTGTCTAGGGAGTAGTGTTTGGGAGACATGAAGGAGCATGGTAATGCTAGGGTAGAATAGCGAGTCTCTTGGTCTATCCCTTCCCTTCAGCGTCTGTGTTCCCACACAGTATTCAGAGAGAGTCAGGGTCAAAGCCAGGCACCAGGTGGAGCTCTCCTTCCTCTTAGACCTCAGGACCCCCAACTTTCTACTTCTTTGGGAACTTCAGTGAAGTGCTTAACTGGATGTGATCCCAAGGTTTAGATCTTGGGAATCTAAAGATTCCTAGATCAGAAAGCCCATTGGGATGTAGAGTCAGATCATTTTAGAATATTTTTCCCTTAGTAACATTTCAACTTAGTGTTGACATCCCTTTCCCCAGCTTCCCCCCCCACCCCCCCTAGGTATAGCAGCCTAATGTTAAGGCAACAGGTCAAAAATTTCCATCTTGAACTTGCTAGGTTCCTGCTTCCTGTGATTTCAAATCGCACTTTTCCGGGACTGCTCAGCTCACAGTGATCTTTCCATTTCAAACTCCCTTAGATGGTACCCTACCTCCATGAGAATGGGCAATGCTTCTTGTTCTCTTTGAATCCCCAGCACTTAGTAAATGGCCTGTCCCATGACTGGAGCTCAGTAAATGCCCTCTGGCATTTTACCATATACTGATTATGCAACTATTTTTTTTCCGTGTGAGTATGTTTTGCTTTTCCAACAAGATTGTAGCTCCCTGAGGGTTTTACACCATGTAGCCACCATAGAGAATTACTACTGTTTTTGCATGAACTAGGTGCTCATTACAATCTTGTTTCGATGATGTATACTTAGCTCTATGATTATTTTATTGAATCCTTTCCCGGGCCAGAAAGTGTGCTGAGTATATAGGATGAAAACCCTGGGGCTGGGGTTGGGGGAAGAGCCCTTCCCTCTAGGAGTGCACTATAGCATAATAGTAACAATTTACTTTTACTTAGTAGACTCCTAGTGTCTGGTAGAGATGCATCTTATTCAAGTACACATTAATTTAATCATCATTATGTAGACCTGATTTTTGAAGTATTTGGGCATTGACATCTGATCACCTGTGTGTTAAATGCAAGGCTGGCATCAAATTACTTCTCTCTGAGGTGCCCTGAAATTTTTAGCCAATGAACTGCATGCACTGCTTCCATTTAGTCACTTGCCCAAGGTTAAGTGAAATCAACACTCAGCATAGGCACTAGCGAGAGAAAGAGGGATGTGTTTGACACGTCACTAGTTCTCAAGGACTTACCACTGGGACTCCTACAAATACTTGCGACAGACCCTGCTTAGTTGGAAGAATAGAGATAAAAACCAAGTGTTACTGGAGTGATTAATTTTGACTGCAGTGATTTTGACACACCACAAATAAATTGGCATTTGAGTTGGCCCTTGATATTGGAGTTTGACAGGCAGTGAGTGGAGGCAAGAGCAGGGCAGACAGGTGAAAAGGACAAACAAAGGCATGGAAATGTGCAAGTTTCTGCCCTAAACACACAGTGGAGGGATAATAGTTGGGTGTGGTTTGCATATAGATTTTCAAGGGCTATGCACGACCCAATGTGAGGTTAGCATGGGCAGATTCTAGGTCAAATCAGGACCTTGGCCAAGGTTTGTTCGGCCCAGCACAGGGTTTTGATTTTGTTTCGTTGTGAATTGCTGACAACATTTAATAATCTTGAGGTTTCACACTTGCATTTGGATTTCCAGCTTTTCTTGGAAAAAAAAAAATCTGGCAATTCTGTTCCTGCACTTCCTGAAGGTAACAACTGGCTGGAACTAGAAATGCTGCTTTTTTTAGACGGCCAAGGGCTCTTCAGCTTGCCACCCTCCCTGTCCATCTGGCTTCAGCCAAATGGCACAAACAGGTATTTGAGTTTGCGCCCTCTGACCTAAATGCTTTATTGACTGCTGCAGGCTAGGAAAGCTGGCATCTATTTCAGGGAGCTTTATACAGTGGTTGACTTAAACACACATCTGGATGGCTCTTGAGATCTGGCAGAGTCTTTAAGGAAGGAAAAGTATCAGGAAGTCATTCCAGATGCTGCTCTGAGGAATCTCGTTTGTCTAATTAGATCCTATGCTGGCACACCTAGTGGATTTTTCGAGTCAAGGAATAATGACCCCTCACAGTTTAAAAGATCTCTTTCCATAGCAACCCACAATGCTTTTGTCAGTTTGAGAGCTTGTCAGCATCACGGCTTGGGTTCATCTTTCCCCGGTTTCCCTTTCCTACTGGAATGCATATTGGCCACATGCCAACAAGAATTGATATCCATTTTCACAACAAAGGGGGGACGTGTATATATGTCTTTTTTCTCTTTCATTTCCTTTGTTCAGCTCTTCTGCCATTCGGATGTTCACACTTCTTGGGCCTTTGTGAGCTCACCTTTCATTTCCCTTCTTCTCACGGTCAAATGCACTGGTGTCCGCACACCTATGCTGGACTTTGGATGCTAAAGCAGGCAGATCCCCAAATACAAACGCGCGGTGGTGTACACAACAAAACATAGCCGTTTACGTACTCTGCCCACACAGAGACCTGTGCACGCTCGCTCATACACAAACAAGCTCTGTGCCTGCTGCCTATTAAGAGTGAAGGGTTCCTAAGTGACATAACCTTCTTTTCAGAAGAATAAAATAGAAGGTTACTGAGTCGATGAGCTAATCTGTCTAATTAGATGCCTTTGAGCAAAATGCATAAAATTTGCATGAATTATCTTAGCATGCAAAGAATAGGACACAGGAAGGAAAAACCCAAGGAAATTTGCATTTTGAGGGTGGGGGAGGCTTGCAGGCTATAATCCAGAAAGAACTTTCCTCTACGTTTTGGAACTACTCAGAGGAGTTGCAGTTGCTGATGTCAGCAAAGCCAGTCTGTATATCCTTGGGCTCTGCAGGCAGGTCCTCTAAGTCTTGTCTGTAGACTGCCCAGCCAAGCATCCATCAAAGCCCTCCTGGAGAAGCTTCACTGAGGCAGTGCCAGGGTTTGTGGGTTTCAGTCCTTGTCTCTGGATGGCTGGAAGGAAATTCCTTATTGAATCTCTAGGTGGCACTGTTGTATCTATTGTAAGATGAGCCATATTTTCGCTACATCACGCAATTTAAGATGGAGGGGGAAAAAACCCCACAAAAAACCTCCCAGTCACCCACCTTCAGTATCACAGTCCACTCCACCTCGGCACACCTCATCCATACCTCCACGTGGACATTAGATGTTGTTTAACCTCGTAGATGATTTATTTAAAATCAGTGGCTGTTTTAGTCTCTTTACTCTATATGTGCACATTAAGCTCAGACAAAATTCATTTGGGAGTTGAACTGCTCAAGATGGTTCTTCCTCTCCCAGTTCTGCTTTGCCCCCTGTCCTCCCAAAATGTCCCCTCCACGCTGCTGATGACATTTGCACAGTGATGGGAGTATTTTGGAAAAAGGGCTGGTGTAGAGTCTGTGCCTCGGACCTTGAAGAAGCAAGTCAGTGCTGAAGGGAGCAGCTTGGCGGTGAGGTGACGGGGCCGATGGCAGCGTGTCTGAAACACGAAGGGGAGAGTGGGAGGGAAGCCAATTGCCGCTTCTCCTGTCCCATTTTTTCTGACAGTCTAAGAAACCTCTTTCCTCCTGGGCTGACAGGTTTGGGCCAAGTGCTAGAATTACATTCTGACATCTAGTTAGAGGTAGTGAGGTTAAGGTGGGGGAAGAAAGCTCACTCATTAGGATTGCCTCAGTTTCCTGGTGCTGAAATGGGGATAGCCATTACTGATCTAGTAGGGAAAGCCTTGAGGACAAGACTAAAGGGACTTGCTAAAAATAAGTGTTAGGTGCTTTGGAGGATGGGGCTAAATCTTAAAATACCATAGCATATAATGAATAAGAGGGCAAGATACAGAGAAAATAGGTAACAGTTGCACAGCACTTTAAAGTTCCCAAAGATCTTCCCCCTCCCCAGTCAATAATAATCTCATTTCCTCCACACAGCATTGTTATTCCTATTTCAAATAGGACTCTGGGTCCATTCAGTGACTGCCTCAAGGTCACAGAGTGAAGGGCAGAGGCAGGACTTAAAACCAGGTCTTCTAATGCCAAGTTCTGCTATTCTAGGGAGTTGCTGTTTCTATTTATTTTTATCCCTGAACAAATTCTTTTGGTTGAGAAGCAATATTGAAGTCTAACAAATCAACACATACCGTTTGCCACATAAGAATCAAATCAAGATATTATGCTTAGGGCAAAGTAATAAAAAGAGGCACCCAGTCTTTTTATTTTTAATGAAAATACTGACTTTACATTTACTTGAGAAGCAATAACCACAGGGCTTATTCTCTGTTCACTCGTCAATTTTGCTGTTTTGTCGTTAATTTCTCATTTTATCTGTTCGAGCCTCAATGGTACCTTCTGAAAAATAGGTTGAATAAACTTTATCCAGGCCTTGGGCATTGTGGGAAATTAATTAATGTTTTATGAGTCACTCAGGGGTATTTGAATGAAAGATTCAAGAAAAGAATTAGTTTATCATTGTCTTAATACCAATTTATTAGGGCAAAACCTTAGAGAATTGTGTAAGAATATATGATTTCCTGTCTGATTACATGCCTGAGTTTTGTAAAAGTTTATAAGGGGTGAAATAGTACTTAACAGCTTCATAAACCAAAGTGTTATGCACGTTTTAAATGGTCTTCACTCTTATTATCTTAACTAATGAATTTTGCCAGGCATCTCTGTTATAGCTGTATGATTTATAAAGATTATATTTACTTTTTCTCCTTATAAGAACCTAATGAGACCAAATTGGTTGCATGTAATCAGACACTGGCCTTTTTCATCTCTTCGGGTTTTATTTACGAAAGCTTATTAGAGCAAACGTACTGAGTAATAGGCAGCGATAGCTAGGTTTTGCCTAATGATCCCAAACAGCCAACACAGAATGCAGATAATGCAATGACAGGCTGATTACAAACGCAGGGAGGAAAGTAAATGCGCTCAGCGTCCATGTCTAAAATCCTTACCTAGGGAGAACACCCACGAATGTGTTTCCAACCCAAGAACATCACTGGTGCAGAGACCTAGAGTAAGACTGTAACTCATATCTCAGAAAACGAGGGGTGAATTTCTTTGCTTTCCAGTAGCGTAGGATTGGGTTAATGTACTATATGCAAGTGGTTGTGCAGAATTATGACTGCAGTGGGCATGAGATGTGACGACCTCGAATTTTTAAGAGCAATTATAGGAGGGAGTTTACAGGGCTTTGACTCAACCACACAACTAAAATAAATAATAATTTGGGCCAGCATGGGCATTTTCCCCCTTAGAATCCCATTTTTAGAGCCAACCCCTAATACAGCCTGGAATGATATTATCTAAATTAGAATTTCTCCTGCCATTCCTGCCTCAATGATATAAGCAGAGCATTATGCCACATGGCTGGGCCGAGCGCCTGACATGGGTGCTGTGTTGCGGTGCTTTGCTCTCTCTGGTGGCCCATCAGCCGGAGCATCTTCTCCCCTTCCTTAGGACGATGTTGGTTTCATTTCATTAAAACAAGATTGGCTGTGCTTTCAGCAGTGGAACGCTGAGCTGTTTTTTTCCTAATATGGCTCGGAAGCCCCTTAGGGATGAGGGGCAGCTTTATTGTTTTCCCAGCGGTCCTCCTCAAATGTTTCCAGTCCTCCGTAAAGACTTGGTCATTCCTACAACTTTCCCAAACCACGTTTGGAGCCATTTATACATTTATTTCCTCCCTGTACCACGTGTTGCAGTAATGTGTTTGGCGAGTTAATTACCCTTTGGGTGAACAAGTTCCTCTATAAATTTTCAGGTGGTGGCTCCTCATAGTAGTAGTTTGAGATTTGGTGACTAAATCTGTTTTTGCCTTACTTACGTTATTGAAAAATTTTATAGTTTAAGATACTTTTCTATTCCTAGTCTTCATGTTTCCAGGCAAATGCTACCTGCAGCTCTTGAACCTCTACTTGGTTTGTGAAACATCATCTTCAGGATAGCTCGCTAGGAGAGCGATATTTGGGCTTAGTTAATCAATTAATTCAGAACTTTGTTTCCTTCACCTAGACTGGACTAAACTAGTCTAGAATGACCTAGACTATTTAGTGCAGGGGGAAAGGAATTGTGGAATCAGAGCGATAGAGGCCATTCTCACTGTAGGTGAGGACAATCAGGATTAAAGAAGTAAGATGAAGTGGCCACGGTCCCAGTACTCATTCATGAGAGAGCTGGGTTAGAATGGGATTCTCAGACTGAGAGTTCAAATGCTTGCTTAAGGTCAAATCGACAAATACTGGTTTTTGTTATCCACACGTGGCCCAGAGTTCCCATGGTCAAAAAGTATCAGGTGCAAAACTGGAAAGTAGCCCATTCTTGACTTCAGCTCTCCTTGAATGCCTCGTCTTGTCCTCCCATTCTGATGAAAGGGCTCTAGGTCACCCCTCCCAGGCACCCAGTGTCTCGGCACTACTTCCTGTCTACCTGAGGCTTGCCAGGCTCACCAGAGTGCCCTTTATGGGCTGTTCTTCTCAGAGCCCCTGTCAGCTCTTCTCTGCTGCCTGCTTCTCTCCTCAATTTTATGAACCCACTACCTGACCCCTGCATCAAGACTTCTGAGTCTGGTAGTGCACTGGGTACCTGCAGGGTGACACTCTAAACTGATATACCATTTCCAGTGAGCTACTCAGGAGCCCAAGTTCGCAAGTGGGTTTTTTTTTGGTCTCTCCTCTCCCATTACAACCACACAGAATAAGTATCGTGGGAGCTCCTGAAATCACGACCAGCCTATTGGGAAGATGATTTGGGGCAGAGGGCTCTTTTCCAGCGTCCATTGCTTTTAGGTGCGAGCCTGGGCTGCAGCTATCCTTGCTATGTGAGTCTCAACTTTCCCTTTGCCCCATCATTTTGACCCTCCTATCTTCTCAGGTCTCTTCCTCCCAGTGGGAAGTGATGCTTGGTGGGTGAAAATGACCAACGATGTGGCTGGACATGGGCCCAGCCAGAAAGCCCCATGAGGACATCAGGAAGAGGGCACCTAGAGGCAGGAGCCCTCGGGGGCAAAGGGTGCTGAGAACAGAGAGGAGGAGCCAACCGTGGGAGGCAGACTTTTCTGTTACCATACCGTAGCCTATTGCTCATGTTTTTACTACATCTCTCTTCCCACAGTTTCTGCTCACTTCTTCCTAATTTTGTTTTACAGTTTTTCATCTCTTCTCTGTGTTTCTCCTTTTCTACATCCTGCAATGCCCTCTTCGGCACATTATTTCTTGAAGCGATGAACAATTTTTCTGTGTTACATTGTCCCACAGTAGTTTCCTCTGGTGAACAATTTGCCACCTATTTTAGCTGTCTTTATATGCTCTTCCCATTTGCCTGTGCTGTTTGGGATTCTGAGTTTGAAGGGAACATTTGCTCCTTTTGCATTCAGAGTATATAAGATGTGATTTCCGGGCTTATGTCCCAACTCTTGCCATCTGAAGCATTTGCGCCTAAGAGAATTTATTCTCGAAGCTTCCTATATCCACATTTATGAGCGTCTTGTCACAACAATGGTAGATGTTATCGTCTGTATATTACTTTGCAGGCAGGGCTTGCCTACTGTGCTGCTCCACCTGTCTGCAGCCCTCTCTACCTGCTCTAGGTCTCTTTACCTGGTGGCTCTCCCTCTCCGGAGATTGTAAATTTATGGGTAATTCCTTCTTCCCAAACTTTTTGAATGCTCCGCACACAATGGACACACAATCTTTCTGGGTGGGTTTGCAAACCTCAGTCCTTATCTCCAATGTCCCCAGTGCATCTGATTTAAATTCTATTTTAAGAAAGCCCAACACACAAAAACCAGAATTTATGGAGACACATTATTTGCATTACAAAAGGATTTATCACAGGAGTTCCTCCAATATCAAGCCCCTTTAGTGCATTCAAGTTATTTTTATTTGATCTGATTTTTTTTTTTTTGAGGTACCCAGGGGTCAGAGACTGAACCTGGTACCTCGTATGTGGGAAACTGGTGCCATATCGGCTCCCCTGAGTTGTTTTTTTTTTGTTTGTTTTGCTTGTTGTTTGTTTTTTGTTTTTCTCAGGAGGCACCAGGAAGTGAACCTGGGACCTCCCAAGTGAGGGGGGGGCTCAACCCCTTGAGCCCCAGCCGCTCCCTGATCTTATTTTATTTTACAAGTAAATTAAGAAGGAAAAATAGATGGATTTGACGCAGGGGCATATCGACTGCATATAATAGGAACACCTGAAGCTTGATCATATAGTTATGTCATATGTGGCAGTGACTTTATTTCTCCTTATTGTGAACCCCAAATTTTCAATGTACAGAAATAGAAATTATGGGAGGACAGGCAATTGTAGAGGGAATATTGTTTCTTGGGTTTCAGTCTAGTGCCTAAGACTTGTGATAGATAATGTGAAAGGGGAATTGGAGATTTTACATCTGGAAGTCTACACACATGCAATAGCCCCCACTTTTTCGAGGAGGAGGAGTGCACACACTGGCCTTCTCCTGCCCTGCCTCAGCCCTGCTCTAGTGACCAGGCTGAGCT
The DNA here is from genome assembly GCA_026826555.1 of Tolypeutes matacus. Taxonomy (NCBI): domain Eukaryota; kingdom Metazoa; phylum Chordata; class Mammalia; order Cingulata; family Chlamyphoridae; genus Tolypeutes; species Tolypeutes matacus. Next base: position 15,352,495 of record JAKSZT010053830.1, on the reverse strand, counting down.
CCCTGAGACTCTACCTTTGTCCCAGTGGGTAGCTTTCCTCTGTGACCAAGTCATCCCCACTCTTCATGGTGGAGGCAAGGAAGCCGCCTGGAGTGCTTGCGACCTGGCCCGGCTCCTGGTTCCAGTTGAGCCGTCATGGGAACACTGGGCGACTTGCTTTCCTCTCCTGGAAACCGCCCACCTCTCAGCTCCCTCTCTTTCTCCTGCTCTCCAAAGCCAATTTTCTGCTTCAATCTGATTCTTGTGAATAGAAACACGGAGCTTGCATGGAGAATGAGAAACTACTGTATCATAGGAAGCAATCACACAGAACACAAAAAGCCATTCAAAGTAATTAAACTGCTCCCGGCCCCCTTCCCTATCCCCTTTCAGCTCCGTGCACCCGGGCTGTTTATCTTCGCCACCACAACAGTAGCAGCGGCCGAGGACGCAGCGAGCCATTTTCTGCAAGGGCTCCTGCCGAGAGGGCAGAATTAAGACAAACGCTTTCATTCTTGGCTGCCAAAGCACTTTAGCTTCTGAAAAGCAAGGGAAGCAACTGCCTTCACCCCGTGAGGAAAGAAATGCATAGAGGCCCGGGGGTGAGAGAAGCTTCTGGGCGATTTTCCACCTGCAGGAGGAGAGAGGGTGGGGTCGGTGGGGCTGGGAGGGAGAGGGAGCTGTTATCTCCCAGCCCCTGGAAGCTTCTGTTCTCCTCAACTGTGGTTAGAAGTCTGCAGCACTGCTCCCATCGCTTAGGGGGATGCCAGGCACGGCAAGGTGACTCCAGCAGGCGCTGGCCCGGGGAACAACAGCTGGGCAGAGAAGCGAACCCGGGGTTCTGACTGGGCAGAGTTGCCAGAGCTCCCCACGCTAAGACCTGCGGGGATGGCTTTCCAGGACGGCTGCCCAGACAGAGCTAAGAGGTTTGCCCCAGGCTGTCCCCACAACCCCATCTCATCCTGGTCCCAGAAGGTCTGTGGCAGCTGTTTCAGAGAAAGAGAGTGTGCACCCCCCCCCCCGGTAGTGTCTTGGGGGCTTTCATTTGGAGAAAAAGGGAAGAGTTTGGAGTTTATTTTCTTTATTTATTTTTATTTTTTATTTTTTTTACCGGGAGGTCCCGGGATCGAACCCAGGTCCCTCCATATGGGAGACGGATGCTCAACCATTTGAGCCACATCCGTGAAGTTTAGTTTAATTGCATCCGTTTTCCACCTGCCCAGTCGCACAGATGCCTCTGGACCGGGTTTCTTCTGTTCTGTTAATCTATGCTTCTTCAGAATAGGTGGATTGGAACTCTGGTAAGAGAGCTTGAGGAAATGGACCCGAAAAAGGGCTTCTGAACTGCAAGTCAGGCACGTAGTCAGCAGCACTTCCTAGGTGGGAACCGAGAGGTGTGACAAAGGACCTACAGTAAAAACCTTACAATCACAGGCTCTCTGCGGAGCTGCTGGGCTGCTTCAGGACATAAAACCTTTGGGGACGGGCTCTCGCTGGCTGCTCCTGCTGACAGCCAGACCTGCTGCTGGCCCTTCTGGGCTTCAGGGAGCTTTCCATCTAATAGAGAGCCTAGCCCAGTTTGAAAGTTTTGCAGAGGATTGTCCATAAAATGTCAAATTAAGCTACATGGACCATCTCAAGTTTATTTTAGAACTAAGTAGCCTGCACTGTACCCGTGGGGACTGCCTCACTGCAGACAGATTTGCCTTAGTAGGTTTAACTTCTTGGTTTAGGAAAAAATGCCAGTTTCAAAGTGGCCCCAGAAACCCTGCTTCCCCTCTCCTCCTGCCCAGTCTCACCGATCCTGCACAGAGTAACTTTTCTGGTTTAATCTAGGGAGTTGGCACCTTGCCCATTCCTCCTTGACAGACCTGCAGTGTTCAGCTCTCTCATTTTGCATCTGTCATTTTCTTTTGTATGCAAAGAAGTTTAATGTGCAATAAATGTAAATGGGCAATGTATATTCTGTGTTTTATTAACTCTCATCTGAGCCTGTTGTTGCAAACGATGGTTCTTGCCTTGCCAGGATTCATCAACGAGTAGTTGGTTTCCTTTGCTCGCCTCATCTCATTTCTGAAAGCACCATACCCAAGGCCAGTTTCTGTGGAAGTCACAGTGCTCCCCTCTCACTCTTAGGGTGATGAGTACACCACACTTTAGGTGGACAAGTTCTTCGGGGGGGGGTTACTTCAACCCTTACACAGACTTAGGGGGTAGTGGGGGAAGGCCTCTTGTGCAACTATAGTCTATCTTATGTGTGAATGTTTCAGCAAATAGAGAACTACTGAAAATAGTTCCTGAATCTGGGTAAAATCAAAGAACATTAGCTGCCTAGCCAGGACCATTAAGTCCTTTCCCCCCATTTAACTATTTCTAGAAGGAACTAGTCTTGCAATAATTTCACTCTCTTTGTAAAAGTGTTCAATATGCTAAATCAAAATGATGATTCAATTTATTCTCTCAGTGGGAATCCTTGTAAGGTACAGGGGAGGTTGGGCAGTGTCTACCCAAAATGAAATTGAGTCTGTGGGGGTAATGGCAAAAGATCCCAGGGTACTTGACTCTCAGGGTAAGTGCGTTGGCATTCAAAGGTGGCTGGGGTTAATGTACTTCCTTCAGTACCTACCTTGCTACTTAGGATTGCTTCAAGGAGAAAGAAGCTTTAATGCAGACATTTTTTGGGTAAGAATTTGGAGCAGTAAATCGATGGAAAGTGCATTTTTATGATATTTTCTAGAAGACGTAGCCAGGGGACATTTTGGGTTTGAAGACCGGAGAGTACCAACAATTACATGTCAGACTCCTGGGAGAAGCACCACGCTGAGAAAGCACATCTGTCAAAATCATGGCATGCAGTGGGTGGCTTTCACTGCTCCAAGGCTGTGGATATATTCCAGGGCACACCCAGAGAATTGCCAGCCACATAGTAGAAATCTTTCTCTCCTAGGTCCAGCTATGTCTCAAGTTAAAGAACTTCCAGGCATCTCTGGACAGATCCTTATATCTGCTATTGTATGAGATTTCCAGCATCTCTGGTGATGAGAGGAAGATGCTTTAGAGATATCAGGAGACTTCAGGAGAATACTGCAGTGCCTTGAATGTCCACAAACGCTGTTTCAAAACCCTCAGACCCTCTCTTGCAGTGTTTCCCCAACTTACAGTCCAAATAAGTACCCACAGATTAATGGAATTTTTTGTTCTAGAGATCATTTTTTTTGGAAAAAGAGTTTATTTCTATATAATACACATACACAATTCATCAAAGTATATAAGTTAATGGGTTTTAATTCAGAGTTGTGCAACTACCAGCACAATCAATTTTAGAGCATTTTGAGCATCCCAGAAAGAAATTCCATATCCATTAGCAGTTACTTCCCAGTCTGCTGCTCCCCTTAGCTCCTGGCAACCACTAATCTTCTTTCTGTTCTATAAGATTTGCCTGTTCTGGACATTTCATATGAATGGACTCATACAAAGTTAGTGTTTTGTATTCTGACTTATTTCACTTAGCATAATGTTTCCATCCACGCTGTAGCATAGCAGAAGTTGATTCCTTTTTAGTGCCAAATAATATTCCATTGTATGGATATATTATATTTTCTTTAACCAGTGATCAGTTGATGGACATTTGGCTTGTTTCCACTTTTTAGCTATCATATATCATGCTGCTATGAATGTTTGTGTACAGATTTTATGTGGACACATGTTTTCATTTCTTTTGGGTATATACCTAGGAGTGGAATTGCTGGGTCTTTGGTAACTATATGTTTAACCTTTAGAGGAACTGCCAAACCGTTTCCCAAAAAGGCTACAACATTTTACATTCTCATCAGCAATATATGAGGGTTCTAATTTCTCCACATCCTCACCAATGCTTGTAATTATTTTTTTGATTATAGCCATTTTAGTGGGGTGCAGCAGTATCTCATTGTGTTTTGATTTCCATTTCTGTAATGGGAAGTAATTTTAAACATCTTTTCATGTACTTATTGGCCATTTTATATCTTCTTTATTCAAATTCTTTATCCAATTTTAAATTGTATTACTTGTCTATTTATTATTGAGTTGTAAAAGTTCTTTATATATTCTGGATATAATTTCCCTATCAGATATATGATTTACTAATATTTTCTCCCATTCTGTGGATTGTTCTTTTCATTTTATTGATGAGATTATTTGCAACATGAAAGTTTTTCATTTTGATGAAGCTCAGTTTATCTATTTTTTATTTTGTCACTTGTACTCTTAGTATTGTATGAAAAATAAAGAGCTCCCAGTTACAGTCGGGTACATGCATTTAAGTCAAGAAGGAGAGAATGGCAATATGGTGAATGAGGCTTATCCACCTCACCAAGTACATCAGTTTTCATTTGTTTGATGAAAGATTTCATTTTAAAAAGCCTTCGATGGGAAACATTTTAAATTCACACAAATATTTTGTTGGCACATATTATATCTTCATTTGAGGAGGGAGGGAAGTGTTACCAATACTATTTTATGCATTTAAAATCATACTCTATCAAATAAACTTTGATTTAAACAGGGCTTCACTGTATAGAACTTACAGTCTCTTTTCATTTGTTTCATAGTATTCTTAGCCATGAGGCTGTTGAGCTGCCGCTGTCCAAACTGGCCTTGGTGGTAAGTCACTGATAAAGATTAGCCTCCGTTTCTTAGTGACTGTAAGTGCTTTGTGATTTGTAGAAGTGGGTAGAACCAAGTAAGGTACAACTTAAATAGAAAAATTAAAATTAAAATAAAAAAACACTCAAACTCTTGAACACTCGAGAGATTTGATTTAGTAAGTTTGAGTGTTATATATTTTGTTTGTGTCAATGATAATGTGATGAATGAGGTTATTTTAGATCCTTTGTACTCTAGTGTCATATATGTGGTTCGATAACAGTTTGCATGGCAACAGTCTTGTCTATTTCTTTGAAATTAAAAAGGAAATCAGTGGTTGGTTAGAGTTTTTTTTTTTTTTTTAAAGATTTATTTTTATTTATTTATCTCCCCCTTGTTGTTTGTGCTCGCTGTGTCCATTTGCTGTGCGTTTTTCTGTCTGTCTCCTTTTGTTGCGTCAGCTCACCGTGCCGCACAGGCCAGCTTGCCTTCACCAGGAGGCCCCGGGAATCGAACCTGGGACGTCCCATATGGTAAACGGGAGCCCAACCAATTGAGCCACAGCCGCTTCCCTGGTTAGAGTTTGCTGGTTTGCTGGATGCCTTTGCTGTCAGAAATGGAGTCTCCTTCAGAAACCGTCTATGAGGGCATTGCAAAGGCATGTGTCTACTCTGCAGTCTGCTAAAATTCATGGAAAATTAATTTCTCAAAGCTGTATCAGGGGCAAAATGGAGTGATTTGATCCCATAGAATTTGCGATCTTAAAAACATCCTGTATAGGGTTATCAAAAACTTCTACCAGCTTCCAACAACAGCTTCTGACACCAGCTGCAAAATCTTCAGTAACTCAATCAATTCAATTCTGACTTTACCCGGATTGGTTAAGGGGAATCCTCTATAAGATTATCCTTCAGGTACCAGTTGTAAGTTCAGGGGCCCAGGCCACCTGCTTTTCTGACTGTCTACAAATTCAAGGGTTTTTACCAACCTCTTGGGTTCGATAACTCACTAGAATGACTCATAGAACTCGCTGAAAGTCCCGTACTTCGATTATAGTTTTATTATAGTAAAAGGATACAAATAAGAAGCAGCCAAAAGAAGAGGCGCATAAGGCAAGGTCTGGAAGGATCTCAGATGACTTGTTTCCATGTTCTCTCCACGTGCAGTCAGAACGTGTCACCCTCCTGGCACAGAGATATATTTTTTCAATCACAGAGGCTCTCCTGAGCTTCAAGTGTCCCAAGTTTATATGGGGTTTCATTACATAGGCATGCTTGATGGAATCGATACCCACGTGGCTGAACTCAATCTCCAGCCCCCTCTTCCCTCCCAGAGACTGGGCCAATGTGATATGGTTCAAGGGCCCATCCCCTAACCACCTGGCTGATCCTTTTAGTATGGCCAGGCCCCCACCCCAAGGCTGCAGGTCTGGCCAGCCCCACACTATCAGGTGTGCCCCCCTGCCCACAATGAAGAACAAAAGACACTCCTGTCACATGATATTCCAAAAATTCAGAGGTTGCTTCCCCAGGAACTGATGACAAAGAGCAGTCAAGGTTTTCATTAAACTGTACAACCTAAAGAGGGAGACAGGATGAATTTTAATCTGCTCTTGATTTCCCAACTCAAACCTACTCTGCCAACATCTCAGATCATTCCTTATGATAGATTCATATAATTTGGGGAAGGTTGTAACAGGACAGTATTTGGATCTACTAATCCTTTCAGTGGGCAACTGGGCTCTCCTTCTGTATACATTTGTGAAACGAGGTTCTCATGGCAGCAATTGCTACTAGTCTTACATTTAATTATTACAAACTTTCATTAATAAATGCAAATGCAGCTTCAGAGGGCCAAGAAAACAGCCATCAATTTGTGTCCAGGCTTAAAAATGATCAGCATCTTCAGACAAGAAGGACTCTTCGTATCACCAGCGTAGCCATTTTGGAACTGTCAATGATTGCTTAGCGTGTTTCATGAAAGATTTCGGCTTTGAAATCTGAAGTGAGAAAAATGATGTCAGCTTTGTCAGCCCCTTTGTGTAGCAGGCAGGCTCTTCCTGCTTTATATCTATATCTCTTAGATATATTGTAAGCTCCTCTAGCAAATGAACACCTTCTATGGACTATTAACAGGTTCTGTAACAGAGAACTAGTGAAAGTCATTGAACACAGAAAAATGTGGTTGACCACAGCACTGGAAAGGGATGGGAAGGCAGTGAACAGCAGGGTATAAACAACACAATATCGGAAAGTCAGTTTTTAAAAAAATTACTCCAGTGATTTTATTGACCGTGTGAGCAATTTTCTATGAAAGCAAAACAGCCAGCTGACGTGATCAATTCAGTCAATTACCATTTGCTTCTTTTCAGGCTTGTTCTCAAGTACATATAGATTATGAAGTGTTGACTGTAGGCTTTTGGACAGCTAAAACCTTTGCAAGAGAGTAGTTTCTTTGCCCTCTTTAAATATACTATCTTTGCAATTCCTAGGACTATATCATTTTCTGCCATGGTGGGATTGGAATGGGAATTCATTCTGGTTTGAAAGGAGCCAGGAGAAAGGGGCCAGTGGTCATGGATTCAGCCATTGGTGACTTCCAACCAGACAGAACCTCTGGAATATGGATAAGATGGGATGAAAACATATGGACAGGTTCTTCAGTGTTTTTAAATCGATGATTTGAGACCATTCCCCAACCCTGCCCCTACAATCAGACGTGAACTTACCCTCCTTTGAACTCCTTGACATTTTGTGCTTATAATTATTTTTATTATGTCTGCTTCTTTTATCAGACACTGTACTTATTTGAGCACTTGTCTTATTTTATTTGCTTCATATGTCCTTTTTGTATGCAGGAATGTTCATATTATGTTTTTATATTTTCCAGCCCCTAGCAAAATAAATTATGCATATGTTTTGCAAATGAATGAATGAATAAATGAATGTACAACCAAAAATGAACTGTAGGTTGCACATAGAGCAAGAGGAGTGATTAAAATTCATAAAGGGATAGTGTACCCTAAAACTTTGGTAGTTGAATTTGAATGTCAAAAAATCATTTTTAAATCTAATGTATACACATATTTTTATTTATTCAGACATATATATAAAAAGACTTTCCCCCAGGATGTATAGAAGGGCAGAGGCATTTTATTATTTAGTTTTACTTTAATGTTTTTCAAAGGACGTGCATATCTTTTGTTAGATATTTTCAGATACATTACATTTTTTATGGCTGTTAAAAGTCACATTTAAAAAAAAATAGAATAAAACTAAATAAATGTTAAAATATATTCTATGTTCTTGGATGTACAGATTTAATATCATAAAGATGTCAATTACTTCCAAATTGAACTCTAGAGTCAGTAAATTCCAATAAAAATAGCAGTAGGTATTTTCATGGAGTTTAAATCTGATTTTAAAATTTATATTGAGCAGCAAAGGGCAAAAACTAGCCAAGACACTCCAGAAAAGGTAGAACAAAGTGTGTGTGTGATATCAGTCTTTATTATAAAGCTAGAGTAATTAAGACAGTGTGGCACTGGTGCAGAGATGGTCAAGTAGACTCATGGACCAGAATAGATAGGTTACAGATGTACAACAGATATACAAAAAGTGTTGCACAGAATACAAAGGCAAAAAAATGCACTCTCTGGTAAATTACTATCCACATGGACAAAAATGAAATTGGATATTTACTTCAAACCATGTACCATAATACATTCCTATTGAATTTAAGATTTATGTGAAATTTAAGGAAGTCAAAACAGTAATCATTTGAAAAGAAAATATAGGAGAATATCTTTATGACCTCTGGTTGTGAAAGAATTCTTTTACAAGATATAAAAAAACACAAACATAAAAGAAAATGTTGATAAATTCAGCTACATTAAAAATGAGAGCTTCTGTTCATTAAAAGACAACCATAAAGAGAGTAAAAAGGCAAAACATAGACAGAGAAAAGATATTTGCAACAAATGTAACTGACAAAGATTTAGTGTCCTGAATGTATAAAGACCTCCTATGAATCATTAAGCAAAAGAAAAACAACCAAATTTAAAAATGGGCAAAAGGCATGAATACAAATTTCAGAGAAGAAGAAACTTATCACCCAGAAGCATGAAAAGATGTTTAACATCATTAGTATTCAGTGAAATGCAAATTAGAATCACAATGAGACTTCATTTCATATCTACCAGATTGGCACAAATTAATAAAAGGTTTCTCTATACCAAACATTTGTGAAAATGTGGAGAAACAGGACCAGGATCTCTCAGCCACTTCTGGTGGAATGTAAACTGGCTCAAAACAGTGTGATACTACTTAATAAATTTTTAAAAATCATATTGCTTTACCTCATTAATTGAAATAAATAGATTGTAGATATGTTAGTCTGCCAAAGGGCTGCTAAAGCAAAGTACCAGAAATGGGTTGGCTTTTATAAAAGGGATTTATTTGGGGAAAAATCTTACCTTTCCAAGGCCATGAAAAGTCCAACTTAAAGCACCATAAGAGTTATTTTCTCACCAAAGTCAGCTGCCACGTGTTGAAGCAAGATGGCCACGGATCTCTGCCTGGTCTCTGCCTTCCCCTCTGGGCTGTACCATCTCCTGGAGCTCAGCTGTGGGCAACCAGGCATAGGGCTTATCTCTTACTGGGCCTCCTCTCTCAGGCTTGGCTGCTCTGCTTTCTTCCCGAGTTCAGCTGCAAGCTATCAGGCATATGGCTCATCTCTCCCTGGACCTTAGCTCTTTGAGCCTCTCCTTTTCCTCACATGGCAGGATCAAATATGGCAGAGCCCTTTTCCTGTGTGTCCATTTTATATCAGACTCAGCAAGAGGGTGGAGACTCAATCTGAGTCACTCCTTACTGAAATGTAATCTAATTGAAAGGGTCTCACACCAGGAATGAATTAGTTTAAAAACATAATCTTTTTGGGATTCATGAAATAATTTCAAACTGCCACAGAAAGGGAGGTGGCAGGTCCTTGGAAAAATCACTAGCTGCTGTTAGAAGTCAGAATGTATTGAGAAGGAAGCGGAAGATTGGCATTCATCTTTTGCTGGGGAGACTCTACATGGCTATTTGTTTGTTTGAATAAAATTTTATTGAAGTATATCATTCATACATGAACATAAAAGTAAGTGTATGGTAAAAGTTGTGAACTTATAAGACAAACATGCATTGCATCATACATCACCCCACCACCAACACCTTGCATTATTGTGAAACTTTTGTTACCAAACTATGTAATAGCGTTGTTAAAATATTACTACTAACTATAGCCCATAGCTTACATTTGGTGTATTTTCCCCCCAACCCACTCGATTTTTGACACCCGGTATTAGAATTATACAATTGTTATAGTTCACGAGAGAACATTCTCATATTTGTCCTGTTAACCGCAATTTATCTTCCACCACTAGATTCCCTGTGTTATACAGACCTCCATAGCTTTTTTTGAAGCCCAGCATTTTTGCATGAATCAATTTGTTTCTTAGGAAAACAGGTGAAACCATTATTTTTGAGAAATCTTTGGTGCTAATACCCAATTTACATAATTAAAGTAATTACGTTCTTTAAATGTTATGTCCTTCACCACACAGAGCTGCCATCTGCACACTTTCTGTGGGTGCTGAACTTGTGGTTATAAAATGTTAGAAGCTGGAGGGATCCCTGAGGTTGTTCTGTCTAAAAGCACAGATCACCTGCCCCCAAGGGGGTGGGGATTGCAGGTTCTAGCTCATGGGTTACAGAATGTGTAGGAGTAGTGGTTAATCACCAAGTTCTGAGTCACACTGCCCGAGTGAAAATTCTAACTCTCTCCCAAGGTTCTTTAAAGCACAGTGATTTGACTCTCCATTCCTGGTGGCATATACTCTAGGGACAAAAGTCTTACACTGATTATATCAATCATATCACTGGTGACAGGTATAGTACTGTCATTCTTGTGAATATTGACTGTACTTTGAGGAGTAAAGCAAGTGAATAATTGTGTGGTAATCTATTATTCCTGGTGTCATGGAGAACTGAAATTCTTCATGAGGGGGAAAAGAGTCAGAGATGTGAATTAGGAAAGATTAAGTAAGAACTGTGAGTTCTGAATTTGAAGAGGAACTGAAATGAGGATAAACTCATGATCTATTTTGTCTTCAAACTTTTTTCTTAGTTCTGTCCATGAAAGGGGCCTAGAAAGGATGGTCAGTATAGTAGCAATGTGTAGACTGATTTCTTGGAATGATCATTTTCCATTAAAGGGAACCAGAGATTCTTGGAAAATTGGCTGATTCCAAGTCTGGGAAAGGAAAGGTACAAGATTAACCAGGAATATCTTGTACCAGATAGCAAAGAAGCTATCAAAAACCACTAGGATTTTGTCAAAAGGTTTCAGGAGATACCTTGAGTTTGAACCACCAGTAAGGATAATGCAGTGAATTTAAATACAAACTCAATTAAATCCACGAGGCTTTAATGGTCCTGAAAAAGCAAACATAACTTTCTCATGGAAGGATGCCATGGAATCCACCTATCTTTTTGAAAACTGGTTTCTAAAGGGAAAGAATCAAGCATTTTTCTTGCCATTCCTATGAACTATATCATTGGATAGTTGAAATGTAGATTTGGAGAAATTAATCTTTGTGAAAGTATTTCAGCTAATAAACGAAGAAGGAATGATGCAATTAGAACATCAACATTTGTCAATCCCTGATATGCTAATGGATTTAGGCATTGAACATCAGTGGCTGCTAACATTGTAGAAAGAGAGAACCAGGCATTAGGTACCACCTAATGGAGGAGCATACTCCTACTTATGAAGTAGTCTTGATAAACAACCAAGTCTGAGTCTGATCAACCCTCCAGATGTACCTAGCAATACAGGAAATACACAGAACAAAGGAACATGATCGACAATAGTGTGGAGACATAATCAGTGGAATCTACACTATTAGAAAATGTACAGGACAAATAACTTGGTTTCCTTGCAAATAAATTACAAGGGGGGAAAAAAGAGAAAGAAGTAGAATCCTATAGACTAAAAGAGATCAAAGAGCCAAGACGTGACAACCAATTGGAATGTTTAGTCCTCATTTGGATCCTGATTCAAACAAACACTATAAAAAACAAACAAACAAAAGCTTTAGTTTTTCTATTGTTAAATAGATTGTTTTTTAAAAAATTAATTTACTTACTCCCCTTAAGTCTCAGTTTCTTCAGTTATGTAAAGGGGATAATAAACATGTCTCCCTCACATGGCTTTAGTTGGCATTAAGTGAGATAAGGATGATAAGGTATTTAACACAGTGCCTATAACATTGTAAGGCTTGAATAAAAGTTTGTTGCTATTAATATATTATTCTTTTTTTTTTTTTTTTTTTGTTTGTTTTTTTACCAGGAGGTCCCGGGGATCGAACCCGGGTCCCTCCATATGTGAGATGGACGCCCAACCAGTTGAGCCACATCCGACCCCATCTTATTTTCATTATTATTACCATCGAAGGCAGTGTCAGAAGCTTGGTAAGCAGTATAGCAGTGGACTACCAAATTCAAAATTGAAAAATTAAAAAAGAGGAGGGAAGCAAAGATGGAAAGCCAAGCAGGTTAGGGTGGGGGTAGCTGGTATCTGAGGAAGGTGGAAGTAGGTTGTAGGAAAAGTGAGACTAACGGGCACTTTTTCTCGAGAGATCTAGAATTAACTGAAGCCCTTCTACCAAATGTTCAGAAACTCTGGTGTGGCTTTGCCAGGAGCAGATTGAAAAAACCACCAAGGGGTGATCACAGCCTACCACATGTTATCGGTTTAAGGTGATATTTGTTCAAGGCCTCACGCGAAGACTAGGGCCGAGCTAGGACTCTAAGCCAGGTTTCTTGGCTTCTGGATTCAGTGTTCTTTTCCTGCCACCCATTACTAGTGGTTGCATCAGGTTCATCAGCTGTGCTTCTGTGCTCCCTATTGATATTCCCATCCAATTCCTTCACGATCATTTTGCATTAGGGGAAGGAGATTAATCTCATTGAAGGCACTACCGGTATCAAAATTATTTTTTCTCATTATGGAAATCACATTGTGAAAAGACTGTAGAAAATTCTCTCTTCTGGTTGTTTTAATAAAACAGATTGTATTTAGGAACGCCGGTTTGTATTTGACACTTTTTGAGCTTCCTTTGATTTAAGAAGTAGAATGGATGAATATAAGACTGACAAAGTATTAGGAAGCACAGAAATAATTTTATTGTGACTACTAAGTCTTGATCTTGAGACAGGTCATTTTACTTCCATCCATGGCAAGAAGAGCTTCACAGAGAATAAAACTGTAGGCTGACTGCAGATATTCCATCTCTCAATGCATTTCTTCATGTTGGCTTTTTCTTAGAAGGCTGCCATCAAAACTTCGAGGGTTTTTTGACTTTGCTTTGGGCTGTCAGTATTACTAAATCCCCCAGTTTGTGAGAGGAAAAGTCTTGAGTCACATTAAAGAGTTCTCCCAACACTCTTTGTGTTAGCTCATGGATCGCTTATGAAGCATGTCCACTTTTGGTGCCGTTTAGTTTTGTGTACTTACTGCAGCTATCCTATAAGTCAGCATTTCCTGCGATTGACCTAGACTATCTTCAGCTTCTGCATGAATGAGATTTGTCATGGATGGTTCAGAAAGTAATTTAAAAATATTAAATTATGTCACATTATGATAGGGACCTGCTGATTTGTACGAAATGGACTCTAAATCTATCATTGTGATTAAGTGTGTTTAACTTCGCAATAGATATTAGTATCACTTTGGCCCAAAAATCATCGTGGAACTTTTCACAGAATAGCGTTACCCACAGAATTCCAATTTGCCCAAAGTGCTCCAAGTATCATTAAGTCCTCTGGGCCCTAAGGACCCAGGGTCAAAGGTGCTGGGAGTCTGGACTAGAGACTTTTTCTTATTCTGGACTGCAGTAAAAAATTCCATCCTCACAGGTTACTTGGTAAATGAGTGAGAGCAGCACACCTAAATCTGCCGTGCGTTGTTCTTTTAAAATATAAAAAAAGTTATCCAGGCTCTGGGTCTCTTTTATAGTGGTGGGGGTGCAAGATGGAGCAAATTGTCTTTCACCTTGGAGGCGATATCCAGTAGAGACTCCTGGACTTCTAGAGTCTTCATCGAGTTTAATCTTCTTGGAGTTTATTGCCCATCCTTTGTCTCTAATATGTCTTACCAATGCACGTTAGGATACCTGTGACTTCTTGCTCACCAGGTCCTATCAGTATGATGTCATCTCTCAAGTGGACCAGCAGGATGTTGTATGAGACAGTGAGACAGTCACTGTTCCCGTGACTCTAATTATGGCACAATGTTGGATAATTGTTGTGACCCTGAAACATGAGCGTAAACATGTACCTCAGATCCAAAAAGTGAAACTACATGATGTCTGGTGATTTCATGCTTTAGGAAAATAAAGCATTTTCCAGATCAATCACTGCACACCAGGTGCTCTGGTGTGTGTTGATTTGCTCCTGTAAAAAGACCACATCTGGAAAAACAGATTAATTTTATGATTAAGTTTATGATAATTTACTGTCCTTCAAGACCCCATCTGCCTTTTGCATGAGTCAAACCAGAGAACAAATGGGGACGCTAAGACTCATCACCCCTGTATCTTACAAGTTTTAGATGGTGGCACTAATCTCTGCAGTTCCCCAGAGAAGTGGTTTTATTTCTGGTTTACTACTGTGATAGAGAGGCGAGGCTCTAGGGGTGTCTTTTAAGCTCTCTCTGTGCACTAGCCCTCATGCCACAGGCCAGGGAGCCAACACAAGTGTTTTGTTAGTTGATGAGCATACCTATTTCAACCTTATGGTTAGCTGTTCTGGGAGAAATAACCGAAGCACAGCTTTGAAGACCTACTGGACCTGTTGTGTGATAGACTGGGACCAAAATTTATCACCCAACCTACATAAACTCTGGTGTTCCTTGGTGCATTCTGGAAAGGTAAGCATTAGCTCAGAGCCAGAGTCCAATGACCCCTGACAGGGCTGGTTGTTCCCTTTTCTCCTGGGCACATGGTAGGAAGTGGCAACAGGTCCCTTTGGGGAAGGTCAGGTAGATTCTTTATGGAACATATAAATTGAAACATTGCATGAGCCCACCTCAGTGGTAGAGAGTCTTCTCTTTATTTGTGGGCCTCGTTGAAATTAGGCAAGGGACACAAATCAGCCCTCTATTTGCCTGCTCTAGAGATTTTTTTTTCAGTTATAAAAATAAATTAGGACCTTAGAAGGCAGGCTATTTATTTTGGCTCCGGAGACCTCATGACCTCTGTTTTCTGCCACTAAAGATACCTCTTGTCAAACCATTATGGTTACTCCCAAACCTTGCTGTCTATTATGGGAACTATGTCGGTGAAGTTGTGATGAAATTGCCCTGCCTCAGTGTCATCATCTCCATGGCAAGAAAGAGAGCCCATTTCAATAGCAACATCTCTCAGCCAATCTCTGGACAACAGAGTCTACCCAGCACAGAATTTCCCAAGAATGCCAGAGGTGCTTCACCAATGTATTTCTCCAAATTGTGGTAAAAAGAGAGCCCTCTGGACCTTCTAACAAATGTACTGAGGGGATGAGTAGGCAAATCACCTATGATAAATTCACTCCCATATTTCTATCTCCTTCCTCTCCATCATTACTAGGAATTTCTAGCATCTCAATGTTATTTAATGTGGACCATACTGAGTCTATATTTCAATCAACTGAACTAACAACTAGAATCACTTCAAATGCTTGAGGGGGCACAATGACTCCAGAGTATCTGGTAAGAGCACCCCTATTGAAATCTTTAGCCCAATCTAAAATTATTTCATTCATCCAGTGACCCAATGTCTTCAGAATCCATTCTCATATATTTCCAGTGTGAGTATAAGTTCCAGTGTGAGTATTACACTAAGTTGAATATGATTCTAATATTTAATGACATAGCACATAATACAACACCTAAAAATAAAAGCCAACTTCTTCTGGAGATCAACTAGAGAATTAGCAATCTTTCAATTCCTGAAAAAAAATTGTCTGGGTTGAATTTATTGAGAGATGGTATGTCACTCTCAAATATGGCAATACCTGAAGGATTTTCTTGGATAACTTTGACTATTTGCATTTTTTTTTTTTTTTTTTTAGTGACTGATATGTTGATATTGGATACTAATATTCAAAATAAGAGAAAAGTCCACTGTAGCTGAGTGGATGAGATCATTTAGGGAAAAAGAATATTGGGGAAAGAAAGAACTTCTATGACAAATCTTTGAGAAACTCCAAAAATTTTGTGGCCAAACAGAGGAAAATAAGTGTGAAAAGCAGACAGAGTAGGAATGGCCAGAGAGGTATAAGGAAAACCAGGAAAGTGTGCTGGAAGTTAAAAAAAAAGTTATGAAGGATGGAATAGAACTTACGTGTCAGTAAATTTGACATTAGATATTATAGGAAAGGAATTTCTTCAAATAACAAAAAAATGGGAACCTTAATTAAAAGAGGTTTTTATTGCATAGTTGGGTCCTCATGAAATAGGAAATCTTCAAGAGGCAAGGAAGAAAAAGAAGGAAAAATATAAGCTGAAACTAAAACTGAATAATGAGCACATTTGAAGAGATCCCTTACAGAGCTTTCATACAAAGCATGTCAATTTCCTCTGTGGCCCTGTTTCTTTGAGGACATGTGAATATACCTCTTCAACTATAGAAAAAGTGCCCTGGGAAGGTGACAAAGTGAGAGAGCAGAACTCAAGACTCTCAGATTTAACCTGTGAGCCTGAGAATGGTCTGGAGGGATCCTAGGTAGGTAAAACCTTTTGGCTTCTAACAGAAGCAAAAACAAATACTCTGGAAGAACATATTCTCAATTTAGTCTCCAAGGTTTTCCACAGGTTAAAATCAGCTAAAATGATTTCATAAATGGTCTTGAGTGAGAGAGAACAGCATATTTAGCTCCTAAAGGATTTCAGATGATGGAACTATTAACTATGGATATAAGATGGCTATGTCTATTAGTTTCCTTTTGCTGTTGTAACAAATTGCCATAAGATTAGTGGCTTAAAGCAACACAAATGTATTCTTTCACAGTTGTTGGAGATCAGAAGTCTGAAATCAAGGTGTTTGCCAAGGTGTAGCCTTTTCAAGCTTCTAGAATCACCTGCATTCCTTCAGAACATATCACTTCAAGTTCTAGTTCCACTGTCACATCCCCTGTTGGACTTTGACCCTCTTGCCTTCCTCTTATAAGGACCCTGGCGAGTATATCGGGCGCACCCAGATAATCCAGGATAATTTTCCCATTTCAAGATCCTTTACTTTATCACATCTTCAAAAGTCCCTTTTGACATGTAAGGAAACATATTCACAGTTTCTGGGGATTAGAATGTGTACATCTTGCGGGGGTTGGGGGGGAGGACATTATTCTGTCTACCACACAACGTGTACAATGTTTAAAGAAAAAAAAAAAAAAATCACAAAAAAGACAAGGACCATAACAGCATATGAGTAACCATATATATTTTAAAATAACCAAATAAAAATTTAAAAGAAAGTGTAATTGTCAATTATGAAAAAAGAGAATACTTAAGAGGTAGGTTAAATCTCAGAGTAGATGCAGCTCAAGAGAGAATTAGTGAACTGGAAGATAGAACTGAAACTGAAGTATTTTTTTGGTAGTAGGCTTTTTTTTTTTTAAAGGAGGTACAAAGGATTGAACCTGGGACCTCATACATGGGAAGCAGATGCTCAAACCACTGAGCTACACCCGCTTCCCTAGAACAGAAGTATTTTTTAGATTGCCACACAGAAAGCTGAGGTGGAAAATATGGTAGTCAATATGGAAAATGGAATGAGAAGATCTAACATTCATCTAATTGGAGCCCTAGGAAGAGAAAATAAAGACACTGGAGGAGAGGCCATATTGAAAACATAGTGTACAAGAATTTTCTAGAACTGGTGAGAGACATAAAGCCAAAGATCTTGGAAGAGCAATAATTGCCATGTAGAATAAAGTGAAAGGAAATCCACCCCTAGAAATAGCTTATAGAAACTGTAGAATATCAATGACAAAGAGATCAAAGAAACAGCCTGTGGAAAAGACAGATCACGGCATCCCTTCAACCTTTTGCCAAACTGAGAACAGGCTTTTTTAACAGAAAAAAATAGAAGCCAGGATAACTATATATATATTGATATAATACATATCAAATTCTGGGAGAAATCTAGAATTGCATCCATCTCAAGAAGAAGAGTAATTAAAAAACATTTGCATGCAAGTAAATTTTTGTTAAATACTGAGAGTGTTAATTACAAACAGATCTATACTAAATAAACTTTTGAAAGATATATTTTGAGAAGAAGGAAAATTATTCTGGGAAGAAAGTCTGAGATGGAAAATGGAATGGTAAGCAAAGAAATTTGTAAACATGTAGATAGATAAAAAAAATGTTTATTGTAATGATGGTGAGTAACTTGTTATGATTAGCAAAGGTGCAATTAAAATACTGGAGAGCAGTAGTATGTAAGGCAGAATTGGGGTGATCAGAGGTAAAATGTTTTAAGAGTTCATGAATTGATCAGAGTGAGGAAAAAACTTAAATTTAGAATTTAAAAATCTACATGCTAAATTTCAGATAACCTCTAAAACAATAGATATAGAGTTGTATTAGTCCGCCAAAGGGGTGCTAATGTGAAATATCAAAAATGGGTTGGTCTTTATAAAGGGTTTGGGGTAGAAGTCCACAGATACCAGGCCATAAAGCTTTAACTTTCTTCTCTCACCACAGTCCATTGTCACGTGTTAAAGCAAGACAGCTGCCCGCCTTTGCCAGGGTTCAGGCTTCTGGGGTTCCTCTCTTCCCAGGAATGCGTTTCTCTCCAGGCTTAGCTCCTGTTTCCTCTACAAGGTCAGCTGTAGACAATCAGGCGAACGGCTTGCTTCTCTTCTCCTGGGGCCTTCTTTCCAACATCAAAACTGCTTCTCAAAAGACTGCTTCAACTCTGTTCTTTGCCTTGCCTTTTATATTCGATTCCCCACCCACCAAAGGGTGGGACTCAATGCCCTAATCATAACCTAATCATGCCCAGATGAACAGATCAGTTTACAAGCATGATCCAATTATATTTTTGGAATTCATAATTACATCAAAATGGCCAACTGTTACAAGAGTACATAATTTCCAAACAAGTAGAGAGAAAGAAATGAAATAAGAAAATCATTCAAACAAAAATTCAATAAAAAGGGGGGATAAGAACAGAACAAATTAAAAGCAAAAAAAAAAAAAAAAAAAAAAAAGACTAAAACAAATCCAAATATATCCATGATAGGAAATTTTCAAGGGACTGAATGTGGTGATTAAACACAGTTTGTCAGATTGGTTTAAAAACAATAACAAATGCTGCCATCTGATTTTTTAAAAAGACAACTTGAAACGTAGAGATGTGAACAAGTTGAAAATAAAGGGAAGGGGAAAGATATCCAACACTATATAAATCCAAACCAATGGAAATAAAACTGACTTTGGGACAAAATTGACTTTTGGACAAAAAGTCTTACTTGGGATAGTGGAGGTCATTACATCATGATAAAAGTTACTTTATCAGGAAATTATAACAATTCTAAATTTGCTTCTAATTAATAACATAACCTAAAACATAGAAAGTGAAAATTGATGGAACTTCAGAGAGAAATTGATGAATCCACTACCAGAGTGGGAAACTACAACTTGCCTTTTCCTTTATTGATGGATCAATCGACTGAAAAAATCAGTACAGAAATAAAATATTTCAACAACATAATCAACAAGCTCTATATTTTGGGCATCCATAGAACTCTGTCCTCAATAATTAGAAAATATGCGTTCCTTAGCACACATGAAATAGCTATAAAAATTGTCTTTGCACTAGGCTACAAAGAAAGTCTCAACAAATTTCATTGACTCCATGTGACAATTTGAAGCTTTTTGTGGTTTCCAGAAAAGATCATGTTCTTGGAGTTCCTGTGGGCGAGGGAAACTTTGATTGGATTGAGTTCAGGTGGGGGCCTTTGATTGGGGTACTTCAGTGAGGTGTGACTCAGGGTGGGGCTCGGCCCTCTTGCTGGAATCTTATATAAATGCAGGACTGAAAGCAGAGATACACAAGGAAAGAGAGGTGCCATTTGACCCTGCCTCGTGAGGGAGGACTCCAGGATTGCCTGCAGCCATAGTCAGACAGAGAACCTCGAGAGGCTACGAGGGAGGCCAGAGAGCAGTCGAAGCGGAAGAGGGGAGAGACGAATCATATTCCTGATCACCCACGCTGAGCTTGGGAGGAATGTGAACCTGGAGGAGAAGGCAGAGACCAGTGGCCATTTTGCCTTGCCCTGTGGCAGGAGTCCAGGATCGCCAGCAGCCGAGCTTTGGTGAGACAGCACCTCTGATGATGCCTTGATTTAGATTTTTTCACAGTCTCAGAACTACAAGGTTGTACCCTAATAAATTCCAATGATAAAAGCCAAGCCATTTCTGGTATTTTGCACTGGCTGCCTGTAGCAAACTAAAACACTGCATATCCCTGAAACCACATTCTGACTATAGTTTTATTAAATTAGATGTTTATAACAAAAACAGAAAATAATCCTTATATTTTATTTTATATTTTTTGTTGAGGTAAATGTATCAAAGTGTACAGTTTAGTGACTTCTAGTACATTCACAATGTTGTTCAACAATTACCACTATCTAATTCCAGAACATCTTCATCATCTTACAAAGAGCCCTCATATCCAAGAACAGTTTCTTCCCAATCCTTTCTCCCCTGTCCCTGGCAACCACTAGTCTGCTCTCTGTCTCTATGGATTTGCTTATTCTGGACATTTCATATGAATGGAATAATATAATCTGTAGCCTTTTTTGTCTAGCTTCTTTATTTAGGATAATGGTGCCAGGTTCATCCATGTGATAGCATGTATTAGCACTTCATTACTTTTATTTTATTTTTAGGAGGTACCAGGGATTGAACCCATGACCTCGTACATGGGAAACAGCTGCTCAACCATTGAGCTACACCTGCTCCCCAGTAAAGACAAGTTCACATCTCCCCCCCCCTCCCCGGAGGTACCAGGGATTGAACCTGGGACCTCATACATGGGAAGTATGTATGAGCACCAGTACTTCATTACTTTTTTAAAAAAACAGTTTTATTCACACACCATACAATCCATCCAGTGTGCAATCAGTGGCGTTCAGGATAATCACAGAGTTGTGCATTCATCACCACAATCAATTTGAGAACATTTTCATTGCTCCAAAATGAAAAACCCCATACCTTTTATTCTCCTCTATTAGTGACATGTAGCATTGGTGTGGTACCTTTGCTACAATTGGTTAAAAAAAAAATGACAATATTACTGTTAAGTATAATCCAGTTTGCATTAGGTGTCTTTTTCCCTTTACAACATGATTATTAACAACCTGTAATAGTGATGTTCATTTATTCTAGTTTATGGAAGAACATTATTATATTTGTACTATTAACCAGTCATCATCCACAGCAGGGTTTACTAAGTTATACAGTCCCATGTTTCATCCTCTAGCTTTCCTTCTTGTAACATACGTGACCTAAACTTCCTCTTTCAACCACAATCACACCCATAATTCAGCGCTGTTAATTATACTCATAATGATGTCCTACCGCCATCTCTATCCACTTCCAAACATTTATAATCAACTTTATTAAAAATTATGCACAAATTAAGCTTTGGCTCCCCATTCTCTACCCTCATTTTATAACCTATATTCTAGATTTTAATTCCATGAGTTTGCTCATTATAATTAGTTCATATTAGTGAGCTCGTACAATATTTGTCCTTTTGTGTCTGGCTTGCTTCATTCAACATAATGTCCTCAAGTTTCATCCATGTTGTTGCATGCAATAGGACTTCATTCCTTCTTACAGCTGAATAATATTCCATTGTATGTATTTACCATGGTTTGTTTGTCCATTCATCGGTTGATAGACACTTGGGTTGCTTCTATCCTTTGGCAATTGTGAATAATGCTGCTATGAACATCAGTGTGCAAATGTCTGTTTGTGTCCCTGCTTTCAGTTCTGAACACATACCTAGTGACGGGATTGCCAGATCATATGGCAATTCTCCACTTAGCTTCCTGAGGACATGCTCAACTGTCTTCCACGGCGGCTGTAGCATTTTACATACCCACCAGCAGTGAATAAGCATTTCTATTTCTCTACATCCTCTCCAACAGTTGTAGTTTTCTGTTTCTTTTTTTTTAAATAGTGGCCATTCTAGAAAGTGTGAAATGATATCTCATTGTGGTTTTGATTTGCATTTCCCAAATAGCTAGTGATGCTGAGCATCTTTTCATGTGCTTTGTAGCCATTTTTATTTCCTCTTTGAAAAAGTGTCTATTCAGGTCTTTTGCACATTTTTAATTGGGTTGTCTATTGTTGACTTGTAGGATTTCTTTATATATTCTGGATATTAAACCCTTATCAGATATGTGGTTCCCAAATATTTTCTCCCATTGAGTAGGCTGCCTATTTACCTTCTTGACAAAATCCCTTGAAGCACAAAAGTATTTAATTTTGAAGAGGTCCCATTTATCTATTTTTCCTTTTGTTGCTTGTGCTTTGGGTATAAGGTTTAAGAAACTACTGCCTACCACAAGATCTTGAAGATGTTTTCCTACATTTTCTTCTAGAAGGTTTAAGGTCCTGGCTTTTATATTTAGGTCTTTAATCCATTTTGAGTTAATTTTTGTATAAAATGTAAGGTAGGGGTTCTCTTTCATTCTCTTGGATATGGATATCCAGTTCTCCCAGCACCATTTGTTGAATAGACTGTTCTCTTCCAGTTGAGTGGGTTTGGCAGCTTTGTCAGAAATCAATTGACCATAGATGTGAGGGTCTATTTCTGAACTCTCAATTCAATTCTCTTGAGCAGTGTATCTCTCCTTATGTCAGTACCATTCTGTTTTGACTACCATAGCTTTGTAATATGCTTTAAAGTCAGGAAGTGTGAGTCCTCCAACTTCATTCTTCTTTCTCAAGATGTTTTTGGCTCTGTGGGGCCCCTTACCCTTCCAAATAAATTTGATGATTGGCTTTTCCATTTCTTTCAAGGAGGCTGTTTCATTCTTAATCATTAAATCTCAGCTAGGATCAAGAGTCTGGCTGATGCTGCCTAACTACTGTGCTCCAGGCAGGGCAGCAGTGTCCTAGTGGAGGGCCCAGTAGCTTTTGCCAAAAGAAGTGTGGCATCAGCGAGGGGCATAGGAGCAGCAGGCTCTGGTAAGGGGGTAGAAGGACCGCTCTGTCCTGTTAAGTTTGCATTTAGAACGAGGCTCAGAACTTTTCTTTTCTCCTGAGTTTTGGTCATCTAGAAGGTGTCTCACCTTCTTCCTTTCTGCAAACATTTACCGAGTGCCTAAGAGGTGCAAAACCCCCTGGGGCCTGACAGTTCTGTAGGTCAGGAGCCCTGACACTACATGATAAGCTGGTTCTCCACTCAGGGTGCCACCAGCCTGAAGAAATCAAAGTGTCAGCTGGGCTGAGTTCTTGTCTGCAAGCTCCGGGGGGAAATCCACTTTCAGGCACACTCAGGTTTTTGGCAGAATTCATTTCTGCCGTAGGATACTGCATTTTTTGTTTCCTTGATGGCAGTCAGCTACTGCCTACATTCCTTGCCACATGGACTCATCCATCTTCAAAGCCAGCTATGGAGAATTTCCCTGTGTGAAATCTCATGCACACTTTGAATCTCCAGAACTTCATTACTTTTAAAGGCTGAATAATATTCCATTGCATTGATGTACCACAGTTTATCCATTCATCAGTTGATAAACATTTAGATTGTTTCCACTTTTTTTTTTGCTATTATGAATAATGCTGCTATGAACATTAGTGTACAAGTATTTATTTGAACACCTGTTTTATTCTCTTGAGTATATACCTAGCAGAGGAATTGCTAGATCATATGGTAATTCCATGTTTAATTTTTTTGAGGAACTGTCAAACTTTTCCAAAGTGTTGCACCATTTTACAATCCCACCAGCAATGTATGAAGGCTCCAATTTCTTCACATTCTTGTCAAGATTTGCAATTTTCAGTTTTTTAAAATTATAGCCATCCTATTGGGTATAAAGTAAATGGTATAGCTCTCTCATTGTGGTTTTGGTTTGCATTTCTCTAAAGGCTAATGATGTTGAACATCTTTCTATGTGCTTGTTGACCATTCGTATCTCTTATTTGGAGAAATATCCTTTACCTATTTTTAAATTGTGTTGTTTTGGTTATTGAGTTGAAAGTCTTCTTTATATATTCTGGACAGATATCCTTATTAGATATACAATTTGTAAATTTTTTCTTCCATTTTGTGAATAGTCTTTTCACTCTCTTGGTAGTGTCTTTTAATGAAGAAAAATATTTTAAATTTTGATGATGCCCAATTTATTTTTACTCTTGTTGCTTGTACCATATAAGAATGAATCTGTGCAATGAAAATTAGAAAATATTTTGAACTGAAAGAGGTTGAAAATATGAAATAAAAATGTTTGAATAGAGCTAAAACTTTGTTAGAGGGGAATATATAGCTTTAACACACATATATGTGTGTGAATGCTATATATATATACACTTTAAATAAAGGATGAAAATAAACTACGTATGTCCTTATCTCAAGAAAGCTAGAAAAAAAATAGCAACTTAATCCCAAGGAATGGGTTTAATTTAAATTTTCTGCCCTAAAATAAAGGGCAGAAATTAATAAATAGACAAAACCGGACAAAAGAGTGCAACAACAAATTTAATTTCAAAAATTTGTTTCTTTGAAAATATTAATCTATTGATATGCCACTGGCAAAACCAATTAAGGGAAAAAAGGAAAACTGTTTAACTAATATGATGAATGAAAAAAAGGACTTCTTACATATTTGACAGTCACTAAAAGATATAATATGAAGATATTATAAACAACTTTATGTAAATAAATATTACCAATTAAAGTAATGTTTTGGAAAAATATAACTTGCCAAAACTGAACAAGAAGAAAGAAAAATCAATATTTTTGTAATTATAAAAAACAACCCATTACTTTTTTTTTTTTTACAAAGAAAACCCCAGATCTAGATGGTTTTACCTGAGAATTCTTATAAATACTTAAAACACACCCTTCCTCTAAACATTGTACAAATTTATCCTTCTTACTAGTTATTAAGCTATCATTTGTTAACTCCAAGTACATGCTTTTATGCTTTACTTTCTGATCCTGGGGCTGGGACTTTGCCATTTACATTTAATTTTTTTCAGCTAGATTTCTGTTACGCTGTGCGGAGAGGCAGCATTGGGGGGAGACCATAACACAGGGTGTGGGGGTATGGGGTGATATTATGTAATACCGAATTGGCATTATAAACTAATTTTAAAAAACAGATTATTAAACCAAAAGAAAAGGGAGATAGTGGCCAACGCAAGTCAAATAAGCATATCAAATATGATTTTTGAATTTTGTGACATAATCATTGGTATGTTTAGGGACAGCCGCTGTGGAGACATGACGGGGCAGGAGCCAGATAAGAATGGGTTTACAGGTGAATAGAAGGTAAGAATGGAGATCTATGACATGGACTTGGTGCTCATTGTTTTTGGGCCTGGATGGCCTTGAAAGAATAGGTTTCAAATATTTTTCAGCTTTATCTTGGCCTGGCTGAGATAGGCAGGGACTGACAGGGACTGACAGCATGGACCCTTCACGGGGACCACCTCAGTGGGTGCATTCGGCCGACAGGACAGCTAGGGACTCTGCTCAGCTGAGACACTGGGATGTCTGGGCCTCTCCCTCTATGTGGCCTTGCACTTGGGACTCTCAGGGCAACACTCCAAGAGGGAAGCCCCAGCATGCGAGTGCTTGGCAGGCCCTACTTGTGTCACACTTGATGTCCCATTGGCCAAAGCAAGTCAATGGCCAAGTCCAAAGTCAACATAGCGCTTGGATACTTGAGGGTGTGACTCATGGGGTCAATACTTAATAATATACCCCATGGCCCAATATTATATCATTTCCCCCAAAAACACTGGATTCTGACCCTTCATTTAGAGATGAGGTATCAAAATGAGCAATCCCCAAACATTTTTATGTTGTGTTCTCTATGGCATTCTTTACCATGATGACAGGCTTGAAAATGAAATACATTCCTGGTAAAAATGATCAATAGCCTCTTTAATACAAGACGAACACACTTCCTGCCCGGAACAAAACTGAGAAAAAGGAGAAAGAACAGGAGACACGTAAAGAACGTCACGGTGGATTCCTTTCCCTTGTCGGCTAACAGTTCGGGATCATATGCTTTCCCTGTGACCTCGTGCCAACCAGCCTGGCTCTGTTAGATTTGGCATTAGATTTGCAGTCGCCTTGCTTCCGTTTTGCAGCTACACCCAGTGTCCTTGCCCTTGAGTGTGGAACAAGTTGTTATCGAGAAAGAGAACCTCTAAGGATAAGGAAAATAGGCTAATGATGCTCCGGTTTTCCAGGAACAAGGAAACTGAGAAACCCTGTGAGAATCAAGCAATCCTAAGGTATCTGGGGGGAGCTCATGGAGGAGCAGGGAGGTGTCTGATTGGACGGTTCTCTGCCTGAACTATTCCTCAAGAGATGTGCATAACTTGCTTTGTGCCTCTCTGCCCTTCTTGGTCATTCCCCGGGGACCAAAGAAAGTTCTATTGTTTAATAAGTTACTTGGATTTTATCCAAAACATCAACTTTCATTAACCAAAACAAACACCGTCATTTTTAAGCACCTCTGCACATTATTTATATATATAAAAAAATAATTCTAGCTCCAGGAGTGGGGTTTTTCTTGGCTAAGCTTTTGACGATACCTCATTAACAGGCTCCCCACCAAGACCCTCTTTGCAAGCTCATCAGGAACACTGCTCTATCTGTTCTGTAAAACCACGATCTTCCAGCTCTAGATATGACACCAAAGAGAACTGCTGTGAATGCATTTGACATGAAAGTTGCTTCCTGGAAACTGCCTGCAAGAGCAAAACTTCCTGCCCTGACAAATCTCAGATCCCAAAAGCAAGCAGCTAGGGCCTAAAGCTTGGGCTTTAAAGTTTATTTTAAAGGACTAGGCAATCTAATCCTGTAACCAGATCCTATTCACTGGTAATTATTAAAATAAATTTAGGCTCCCTTCGAAACATAAATGTCTGCTATGGTAAAAGACTACATCTCTGTGTCAATAGAAAACCAGATTGGAATGGAAAATTCTCAGGTGGTCTGGGTCACAAAGGATAACTTTGTGGGGGGCTGTGAGGTTTGGCATTGCAGGAACTAGGGTGGCTCAGTTCAGTCAAATATATTAGTCCTGCAATTTATGGTTTATGGGGCCAACTCTAGATAATGTGCTGAATAAATATCTAAGCACTGGCTCATAATTAAGAGTCACATTTGTGCAAACATTGGTATTCTGGGGATTCATTCCTATAGTTATTTTTATCTTTTTTTAATAATCCTTTACATTCTTTGCAAATTAAATGTGTCATGCTGAAGCCACAAATAGAAAAGAACATTAAAAAAGTAAATATTCTTATTTTGATGCCAGCTTGCCTATAGATTGCCCTATAATATTCTCCATCTTTTTTTTTTTTTCCAAAGAGAAAAAAAGAAAAACTATACAAAGCACTGAAAAACAGACTTTTTCTAGGGAATAGGAAAGGACACTATGGTAAAGGATATTTACAATTAGAGTTTGCTTGTAAAGTAATGCTTAATCTTATTTGAAACATTTTCTCTAATGTGAGTGTGCAGATATATTTGTGTTTTTTTGTAAAACATATTTTCAGAAGCTAAGAAGTTCTCTAGGGTGATATTTCACAGCCCCTAGATAATGTCACTGAGGGTTTTAGCAGTAGGGCAGTCTGTGGGTTACCGATTTTCTTGTCTGAACAGCTTCTTTCTGTGTATGCATGTAACACCCATTTGCAAGGAAAACAAAATGAATTCTCTTGTAATAAACAGATCAGCAAAGTAGTAAGGGAACTATGTATGAAAATACACCCAATTACTTTTGATTTATAATAATCAATTAAAATGTACACACTCCCGCAGCTACACCACACATATTGAAAGACATCACCATGCCACACCCATTTGGGATCTAAACCTCTTGACTCTCCTGGCATAGACACCCTAACAACATTCTTGTTAGGTGGGAAAAGCTGGAAGCAGTATTAATCAAATCCTCCTCACTGTTTCCCTAATTGTTTTGCTGCTATAAGAGTGATGATTTCTTAGGAAGAAATCACTTCAAGTGTGAGGCAAAATGCTGTTTGCAGATCACCCCATTCAGAGTCACCAGGTTAGACAGCTTTTTCTTCCCCCAAAGTGATGAAAACACAAATGGAAAGGAAGCAGGTGCGGCAGTTGGGCACGCCATGTCAGAGGCTCCTCTGGGTTTAATGTCACCTGGCTTTGCAGAGAAGGGGGTGAAAAGGGGAATGTCAATAGCCTTATTTGTAAATGATGAGCTTAAGGACTCTTTGTACGCACCAATGATTTTAAAATTACAATCTCACCCTTTCCCCCTTGTTGTCACTTTACTCCTTCCTACTTCCATCATGGCATTCTACCACCCACCTCACATTTTCTGTGAAAATCAAGGAATCCGTAAGCCAGTGTCAATGGTGAGATTGTTCACAGTGAGTTTTAGATGAGACCAGGTTAGACTATATTTTTATTTATACTTTTATTTTCCAGCGATGTTTCTTAAAGTGTGGTCTGGAGACCAGTGCTTTAGCAGAGTGGAAATGGCACCCCAGGGGCAATGTAATGTGCTTGCACTCTCTCTCCCAAGGCAGTGCTAGAATTTTCCTAGGAAATAAATAAATACATAGCAAAAAGTTTCTATGGTGCCTAGGAATACAGACCTAAAGATCAATGAATCTAATTTTCCTACTGATGTCTTCGTGGTACCTCAGGACTTGTGCTGCCCTCCACTTCTCTTTCACCCTCTGCTGGAGACTGGCAGCCTCAGATTTACTTGTTTAAGTTGCTTTTGAAATGTACATTTCTGGGTATCCTCTGGAAAATCTCTGATTTAGTTGATGTGAGGTGGGATCAAGGAATCTTCACTTTATACAATCACCTGAGAAGATTCTTATGCTCACCAAAGTTTGAGAAGCTCGGTAAAGAAAAGGAATGAAAACTCAGCAAGAGGATAAACATCTTTGGATTACTATTGGAGAAAGGTTTCTAATTTACTGAGGATAAGTACTATTCTATAGTTGTGAACTAATTTGTGTGATCAAAGTGATATATAGATAAAACTTTTGGTCTTCACAATCCGTAGGGAACCATATGGCCTGGAAATCCCACTCCTCCACTTCTAAATACATGCCCAGAAGAATTGAAAGCAGGGATTTTTGCACACCATTGTTCATAGAGGCATATTCACAACTGCCAAAAGATGGAAACAACCCAAGTTTTCATCAACCGATGATGGGTGAACAAATTGTGGTATATACATGCAATGGAATATCACTCAGTGTTAGAAAGGAAGGCTGTTCTAAAACATGCTACAACGTGGATGAGCCTTGAAGACATCGTGTTGAGTGAAATAAGCCAAACACAAAAGGAGAGCTATTGTATGAGCTCACTTATATGAAATAACTATAATATGCAAATTCATATGGACAGGAAGTAGAGTACAGGCTACCAGTCATGGGGGAGGATATGGGGAGTTAATGCTTAATGGGTGCAGAGTTTCCATTTGGGGTGGTGGAAAAGTTTCTGTAATGGATGGTGGTGAAGTTAGCACAATATTGGGAATGTAACGAATGCCACTGAAGAACACGCTTGAAGGTGATAAAATGGGAAATGTTATGTTGTATTATGTTATCACACACAAAAAAACATAACATCATTATGAACAGGATGCTAACATATATCAAGTGTATACTCTCAGCCAGGAACTCTGGCCCCAATTTTGCTGTTATTATATCATTTAAATATCGATGCCCCTTTCTTTCTTTCTTTTTTAAAGATTTTATTTATTTATTCATTTATCCCCCCTTGCTGCTTGTGCTCGCTGGGTCAGCTAACCACGCTGCGCAGGCGGGCTTGCCTTCACCAGGAGGCCCCGGGAACCGAACCCGGGGCCTCCCATATAGTAAACGGGAGCCCTACTGATTGAGCCACAGCCGCTTCCCCCCTTTCTTTCTATGCAATAAAAAAATCTAGTTTCAACTTGGTACATTGAGGTAAGGACTAAAGGCTACATTTTCCAGCCTTTCTTGCAGCCAAATGTGGCCATGTGACTTATCTTTTGGCATGTAAGCAGAGGTCGTGTGCAACTTGTAGGGAGTATCCTTTGGAAAAATTTTCATTAATTTGATATTTTTCAATGTGAGACTTTTCAAACTTATACCAAATAGAATGATATAATAAATCTCTCTGTACACATTACTCAGCTTTATCAGTCATCAACTCAGTGAATCTATTTCATCTGTTCCTCCTCCCTGCCTTTTTCTTACCCACCACCCTCCACTGGCCACAAAATGTCACTAAGGAGGGACATTACCTCCCACTGGTTGGAATGTGGATGCGATAACTAAAACACACGTAAATGTCTTGTACTGTAGGTGGAAGCCACAGGATAAGGATGGTAGAGAAAAAGAAAGAAGGACCTTGGGTTCTCGTGATATCTTCATGAAGTCATCCTTGCATTCCTGGGCTGTATATTGCTAGACTTTTATGTGTGAGAGAAATACATTTCTACAAAGTTTAAGTCTCTTGTCTATAACTTGCAGCCAAATTTAGCTCTAATGTCTACACTAGGTTAAATAGAAGGCCCTTCCTTTTTAACTATTCTATCCAAAACAAAACCATTCTTGTATACATTCTTGCTTGGGTAATTTCAATATCATGGTTATGGATTGAATTGTGTCCCCAGAAAGACATGTTCAAGTCCTGATCCTGGTGCTGTGGATATAAACTTATTTGTAATTTAGATCTCTGAGGAGGTTATTAGTTATGATGAGTCCAAACGGGATTAGAGTGGGTCCTAACCCAACATGACTGGCATCCTTATAGGAAGAGGAAATTTGGACACAGTAAGAGAGAGCAGAGAGAGAGAGAGAGAGAGCCAGAGCGAGCGAGAGAGAGAGCCAGAGCGAGAGAGAGAGAGAGACAGCCATGTGATAGAGGCAGAGTTTGAGTTACACTACCCTAAGCCAAGGAATGCCGTAGATCGCTGGCCACCACCAGGAGCCAAGGGAGAGGGATGGGGTGGAGTCTTCCCTTTAAGAGGAAGATGGCCCTGCCCACACCTTGATTCCATACTTCTATTCTCCAGAACCGTGAGACAATAAATTTCTATGTGTAAGGCAACTGGTCTGTGGGACTTCTTATGGCAGTCCTGGCAAAAAAAAAAAAAGATGACCAGGCAAAAAATTGGATCTTGATAATTGAGGATATTCACAAGCTCAGAATCACTGGTTTGATCATCAGTGAACAGTTAGTATAGTCTTGGAATATGTAAACTACCAAATAGAATATGTAGTGATTATAACATGACCTTGGGAGTTGAGTTTTAGCTGAATAGTTAACATTAGCTTTTGAGAGTTGAGGTAGAGACTATTCACTGGTTTGTCCTTTATTATCTGTTTTCCTCTTCTTCCTGATACTGGATCTCCAGTTTTTAGCTGGGCACATGGCTTTATGGAATGAAGCTTATATTTCCTAGTCTTATTTGTAGTTGGGGTGTATTAGTCAGCCAAAGGGGTGTTAGTGTAAAATACCAAAAATGGGTTGGTCTTTATAAGGGTATTTATTTGGGGTAGGAGTCCACAGATACCAGGCCATAAAGCGTTAAGTTTCTTCTCTCACCACAGTCCATTGCCACGTGTTAGAGCAAGACAGCTGCTGGCATTTGCCAGGGTTCAGGCTTCTGGGGTTCCTCTCTTCCCGGGGCTGCTTTTCTCTCCGGGCTTAGCTCCTGTTTCCTCCACAAGTTCAGCTGTAGATGATCAGGCGAACGGCTTGCTTCTCTTCTCCTGGGGCCTTCTTTCCAACATCAAAACGGCTTCTCAAAAGACTGCTTCAACTGTCCTTTGCCTTGCCTTTTATATTCAATTCCCCACCCACCAAGGGGTGGGGCTCAATGCCCTAATCCTAACCTAATCATGCCCAGATTAACAGATCAGTTTACAAGCATGATTCAATTATATTTTTGGAATTCATAATTACATCAAATTCCCCAATGGTTACATGGGGCAATTATGTTAATGAGTCTGAACAATGAAATATAAGTAGAAATGGTGTACGCAACTTAAAGGAAGTGTCCATAAAGGAGCACATATGCTCTTCTCTTATTCCTTCCTCTCCCTCTTACTGGCTGGAATGCAAATATGATGGCTGGAGCTTGACCAGGTATCTGGGACCATGAGGTAGAAGCCTCATGTCGAGAATGGCGAAGCAACAATTTAAAATGAGCCTGGGTGCAGTGTTCATCCCAGCCTTGAACTACTCATCTCTGGACTTCACTTATGTGAGAAAAAATAAATTTCTATGTTATTCAAGTCATGTTATTTCAGCTTTTCTATCACTTGCAGTCACACCTAATCCAAACTGATTAATATTATCACACTTTTTTTTCTCTCTCTTTATACGTTAAGTGTGATTGCAATTGTTTATTTGCATTTTGTTTAGGTTAGTTGAATTTTTGTTTAATTGAGGCCTGACATAATCTTTTAAGCAGACCCTACCAGTTCTCCCTTGGGCATATTATTTATCATAAATATTTGTTAAGAAGGCAGTATGAGAGTAATTTCTGGCCTGTGTCTATACAAGAAAGTAGTTGTAGTATTGATATATTTAGAATAAGCACATTCCTTCCCATCAATTCCCTATCACTATTAGATAAAAACCCTTTGTTCCCAAATCTGGTTTTCTGATTCTGGTGTCTCCAATGTAACTGCAGACATTTGCCAACAATCCCCGGAAACTCTTTGTATTAAAAAAAAAAAAAAAAAAAAAAGATGAGTGGATATAGTGGAGTGCTCCCATTTGTTTGTCCAGATCCACTCTCTAACCTTCTCCATCCTTCTCTGTGCACTGGGAGACTGACTCATGGAATGCATCAATGGACTCTGTTACTCTCCAGGTTCAGATTGGATTAGGGGTCTAGGAGGCACTAGCAGGTGATCTGAAGGGGAGGAAGGTAACATGACGTCCTTCCTACCTTCTCACTATATACTGGCTATTTCCCTTTATTAAAAGCATATATGGGTCAACTATGACTGTATGAAAAACCTTCCTCAACTTAGTGACTTAGAAAAACAATTGTTTATTTAGCTCATGACTCTGTGGAATGGCAAATTGGGCTGGGCTCACTTGGCTGGTTCTTCTGGTCTGGTGTCATGTGTCTGCAGTGAGTTTGCAGGTTAGCTGGGTGCTGGCTGCTGTAGGATGACCCTGCTTCTGAATCTGGCAGGTAGTTGATTGGCTGTTAGCTGGGGCAACAGCAGAGATGGGGGTATGTGTCTCTCATCATCCAGCGAGCAAGCCTAGGGTTGTTCTCATGGAAGCATTTCGAGGGAGTGTGCTTAAACTTACAAGGTATTTTGAAGCCAAGGTTCAGAATCGCCTCATCCTTTCTTCTGCCCCATTCTATGGGCTAATATAACATAAGACTGGCCAATATTCAAGAGGGGGGGAAAAGAGTTTGGCTTTTAGTTAAAGGAACTATAAAACCACATCACAGAATTGTGGCCACTTTTATAGTCTAGCACAGAGTCATATTTTCTGTCCAACATCTTTCTCCATGCAACTTTTTCTTGGGTTCTGATCGTTGCTCTCTCTTGTTCTTTATACATAAATATAATAATGGCTCCATGCTGTCACTAGTCAAAGGACTATGGAATCTTTGTCCATACCCTCCTAAATAGATATTTCATTAAATTCCCTCTCCTGCCCTCTCCATAACCCAGTTTTAGTTTATCATCTATTTTCTTCTAAGATGTGAACTGCTACATTGTCTTCTATTAAAAAGGGCAAACCGAATATGGAAATCCTACTTTGAGGAATAAAAAGGTTTTAAACCCATATGGATAAAAATAATGCCAGGGAAGATGACAGTATTAACCAAACAATATTAAAACATGGAACACTCACCAGGGCAGAGAAATCTGAAATCAAAGCACTTACAGATGGTTGAGCAATAAGAAGCAAGGCAATTTCTGCTGTAGGACCACAGAAAGCCTTAGGAAATGAATGTACCGGATACTTATGAAAACAGGGATGAAGGGTGAGGCCGAAAACGGGAGGAGTGATTGAAGTCTTGCAAAGGGGCAGATGGATCCTCAGGATGCTTTTTAATCCCTGGCTGAAGACAGGAGGTTTCTTCAGGGCAGGGGTTCTTAACCCTTTTTGTTCCACGTATCCCTTTGCCAGTCATTGAAATGAATGCTACCGTAATTTATTTATTGCATACATTCATAAGTGAAAGAATTCTTAGATTTCAGTTATAGGTCAGAGAAAATAAAGATGATAAGTTGATTTTACTCTGGATTTGGGGCACCTGGCATGATAATGAGAAGAGACACTTTTCTTTACTGATAATGAGGAGAATTAAACGAAAGTCCATATACTAAAATGTCAGAAGCTATTGCTCTCCTCATCCACCTTCCAGCCCGTATAGTTCCCAGAATGGTTTTGGCCAGGTGTACACTGCCTCCACCCCGTACCTTGGCAGGGCAGAAGACTGGAGGATTCTTCTTGGAAGAACTAGGCTGATTCTAGAAAAAAGATCTAAGAAACTGATGTCTGGGTGGCCCCTAGTGAAAAGGTCAGGGTGGAGCTCACTTGTTAACAATCCCCACCTCTACACACATAATTCCATTTAACTTTTCAATGTCTCAATCTGAAAAATTCCCATTTGGCCAAGGATCACCACACAGTTGAGAAAAGACCCAAACATGAACAACAGCAACAAAAATCAACCAAAGTGAATGAAATTAAATCTGAGAATACAGAAACAATGCAGAGAGCAAAAGAAAATTTAAGCAAAACAAAATACGCAAAACAATAAAATAACTTGGTCCATATTCTCGGATACATAAAAACAGATATTGTATCTAAAAAAAAAAAAATAGGATACCCTTTCCCCAAACAACAACCAAGGCCCCAACAACACAATAAAATAAAACCAGCCAACAAGCAAAAGCAATATAATGGAACTAGGAAGAACCTTTAGAATGCAAAAATATTACAGAAATGATTGGTTTAAGAGTTGGAAGAAGAAGTTGAAGAAATTTCCCAGAAAGTATAAAATGATAAAATGTGGGAAATAGGGGGGTTTATTTAGGAACACTGATTTCAAATATAGGAGTTTCAGAAAGGAAAAAAAAAAACCCAGAAAACGGAGAGGTCATATCAAGGACATAATTTAATAAAATTTCTCAAAACTGAAAAGCATGAGTTTTCAATTACAAGGGTCCCACTATGTGTTCATTACACTTAATGAAAAAGACTCACGTCAAGATACTTGTTGTGACATAAAAAAGACACAAAGAGAAGTTCCTAAATCCTTCCATAAAGGAAAGAAAACAGATCACATATACAAGATCAGGAAGCCCATTGGTTCTGGGCTTCTTTGAGCAGCAAAGGAGGGTAAAAAGAAAATGGAGCAATGTCTTTAAAAACGTGAGATTGAATGGTTTCCAACCTAATACTTTGCAGCTGGCCAAATTACAAGCAGATGTAAAGATACTTCAGGTATTCAAGTCTCGAAAACTTTACCTCCCTTTCCTTTTCTCAGGGATTTGCTAGAGAATGCGTTCTATTACAACCAGCAGCTAGCATGAGAAAGAGTATGATGCTGAGGTCCAAGAAACCAGAGGCCAACAGGTGAAAGGAATTCCCATGATAAAGGTGAAGGGAAGTCACAGGTAGATGACTGCAGAATCTTAAAAAAGCAAGCGAGTGTTCCAGACTGGAGCAGAACCAAGTGGCATTGAAAGCAAGAGGGTTGGTCTGTGTATTGACTAGTGTGATGGTTAGTGCTAAGCCTGAATGCCTAGGTTTCAATCTCAATTTCATCGCTTACTAACCATGTGGTCAAGTTGTTTAACTTCTATGGTCCTAAATTTCCTTTGTTGCAAATGGAAATAATAATAGTGCTGCCACTTGGGATTGAGTTGAGGATTAAAATGCCTTAATACATGTAAAAGTGCTTTCAACAGTTTCTGGTACATAATAAGTGCTCAATTATTTTTACAATGAACTTATTAAAAATGCTGCATAGCTCTGTTGGATAATTTGGGGGAGGACTTACTGATAGGTTCATGGACTATTGAACAACCCCTCCCCATCTGTGACAGTTTGACGTTCTTTTATGAATCCCAAAAAGAAAAAGATAGTTTTTGAACTAGTCCATCCTGTGGGTATGAAACTTTTTGATTGGACTACATCAGTGAGGCATGACTCAGGTTGAGTCTCTGTCCTTGTCCTTGGTCTGATAAAATGGAGAGAGAGAGAGAGAGAGAGAAAGAAAAAGGAAGCTGCCGTATTTGATCCTGCCACGTGTGAGAGAGGACTCCAGGTTCGCCTACAGCTGCAGAAAGGCAGAGAAGCTCCAAGAGCCTGAGAGAGGAGGCCCAGAAAGAGACAAGCCCTGTACCTGGTTGCCCACAGCTGAGCTCCGGGAGACAGTAGATTCCAGAGGGGAAGGCAGGGACCTTGGCAGAGATCGGCCACCATCTTGCTTCATCACGTTGCAGCATACCAGGTGAGAAGGCATCTCTGATGGCTTGATTTGTACATTTCACAGCCTCGGAACTGTAAGCTTTTACCCTAATAAATTCCCATTATAAAAACCAATCCATTTCTGGTATTTTGCATTGGCAGCCCTATGGCAAACTAAGATGCCACCCTAAGACAATTACAAACAGTATTGTAATGTAAGACTCAGCTGTGAAAGATATTTACCATGATAAGCATTAACTTTTGATTTAACCAACAGTATTATTTAAGGATTTTGGGGGTCAGCGAGAAGGGTGATGTATGTGTGTGTGTGTGTGTGTGTGTGTGTAGTGGGGAGATAAGTTGAATGGATAAAAAATCAAATGGCACAGTACCAAATTGTAAAATGAAGATACAGTAATATAAGAATATTATTTAGAAACAGCTTAAAGGAGTCAATTTTGATTATCTCTAAAGATTGTAATATTGGAGTGGGACAAAGTTAGATAAAGAATTACTGATTTCCATAATAAGCCCCATGACACTATTTGACTTAAAGTATGTACATGTATTCCTTGATTTTAAAAAGTAAATTAATAATGAAATTAACATGTTATAGAACACATTTAGCAAAATGGGAAAGCTTCATAAGTTTCATTACCAATAGTATTATAATTAAAATTATTTGAATCTATTGTCCAAAAAATGTGGACTTTGGAACAATGATTAACTTCAGAGTTTTGGAAATTGCAAATATTCAGCACCCTCTAGGAGGTGGTTTGTCTCTAACGAGATTTCAAAACCAATGGCGCTCAACCTGGGCTGCAAATTACAATCACCTGGGCTACACACTGTAACCACCTGGGGAGCTGGTAAAATTCCCATTGCCCCAGCTCCAACCCAGGCCAATTAAACCAAACCGCTGTGGGTAGGATCCAGATGTCAGTATTTTACAGCTCCCCAAATGATTACAATGTGTGGCCAAGGTTGAAAGCAACTGCCTGAAAGCATTTTGGGTGGTGGTTGATAGGATTTCTTTACTCATTGACTTTGTAGTAAGCAACACTCCATAAAGATATTTTTTACGACTTTTTTAAATTAGAGAAGTTGTAGGCTTACAGAAAAATCATGCATAAAATACAGAGTTCCCATAAAGCAACATTCTATATTAACCAGCTTGGTCAAAGCAGATGTAGAACTGGTGGTAATTTGCAGAAATAAATAATGTAAGTGTGCGTATATAAGTATGAACAAGTTCAAGTACTTCTTTGGTTAATTTTGTCAAACCATGTATAGCTTTGCACTAGTTTATAGAGTTATTTAATGTATGAATCAGACTTGCAAGTCTTAGAGGTTTAAATGCTGATTGCCATTGTTGAAACACAGTGATCTATGTGAATGCAGGATTTCCTAATGAATCAATGAATAATAACTAAATTACACTAGGAAGACCCAGTATTAATTACCATGTAATTCACACTGCAGTTTATAAATCAGATCCAAAACCCAATAATTATAGGACAATTGCTATGTAATTACCTTGACTCCACATAGTAATTACAGTGTAATCTTGTCAATAGTTCACATCACATACCCATAAAGAAAACTGCTATTACTTTGCACCCTAGAGTTGAAAATAACTAGTTAAATTATTCTAGCATGACTTTGCAGAGGAATTAATATGTGATCCTCTCTCTGGTTTTGGATCCAGATATCATCTCAGGTTTAGTTTGTAAACTGCACAGTATTTGTGATCGCACTAATTATACTAGAGATATCTCACATGTAAGGCAGTTGGTGCAGGAAGGATTTAAGTGTCCAATCTGCTAACTCTGTAACATCCAACATCTAAATGGCCACCAGAGATTATACAACTAAGCGGATGAAAGCTGATGTCCATGAAGGGGAATGCTCTTTGAGTAAGAAAAATAAGAACAGGGTAGAGAATACTGTTCTTCTGTTGAAAATATAGCCTGCAAAGTTTTATTATAGTTGAACTTGACTTGGTCAAAACCTTTTTTAGCAAGCGGGCTGACTCTGATATGGTAGCTCCCTGCAGAGAGACTTTTTTCACTTTATTGATCTTTACTTTATTGCTCCTGTTCTTTTTTTAAAAAATTTTTATTAGAGAAGTTGTGAGTTTACAAAGCTGTTTCTCCTCCATTGGCAGCACACTCTGCTGGGGAGGTAAGGAAGAGCCATCCACGAGGAAAGGAGCACATAGAATTGCAGTGAAGTAGGAGGAAACCTAATACCATCCATTCTCTGCGCAGCAAAGGGTCTTACTAAGATTAAATCTAAAGAGGGATGAAGCAGTTTCTGCCTATGTGCAGGTAGAGCATCCCAAGACCAAAAGTAGATTGAATTTTGAATAATGGTCTGTGAGAAAATTTCCTGTGGTTCAGTGTGGGGATAATGCATGGGCCAATAACTGAGCTGAGTCATTTTGGGGATTTTATCACAGTGACAAAGATATGGTGACAAGAAATAAATGTATTTGCCAGACCCCCTGCTCCCACACAAAGGACTACTCCTTGACTGTCAGTTTCCTGGAGAACAGATAAATCCCAAACAGTATGGGATCCAGGAAAATGTTCAGAAAAGCCTGTTTTTCCATTGGGTACTAGAGATACTACCAGAAAAATGGAGCCAATTTGTTCCAACTCAGCTCCTGAAGGGCAAGGGTTGGGGCTGCCGTGAGATCAAAGAACGCACCTGGCACTGAGTCAGATATAAGCTTTATTGGAACTTAGGAATGGGAGAGCGTCTCCAGTGGCAGTGGTCTGGAGAATGAAGGTAATACTCAACAAAGAGATGGGAAAATAAGGGGTGATGTAAGGGGTTTCATAACAAAGACATTCCATAGAGATTGAGGGCAGAGTTCCTGTTAAGGTGCTGTGAGGTGCACATATGGTATCTGGTGATGTTTTCGTAGAAATGAAATTTTATCACTCTGAGGAGATTACAGTTTATTGTACCATCTATACATCATTTCCCCCCCAGGAAGGGTTGTTAACCTTTAACTTACATCTAGGTCATGAAGGTGGCTATGAGCCGAGGGCTTGAGGAGAGCCTGAGCCCTGGGTCCCCACACAGATTAAATGTTCAGCAACAGGGGTTTGGTAGCATAAATTAGCAACCATTAAAAATGATGATATAGGGGAGTGGATGTAGCTCAGTGGTTTAAGCACCTGCTTTCCACTACGAGGTCCCGGGTTCAATCCCCAGTACCTCCTAAAAGAAAAAATGGTGATACAGGTCTATATTTCTTCACTATATATTAAGCAAAAAAGTAGTTTCAAAACAAAATTTATTGTATGAAATAATTTTCTAAAGAAAAGGTCTATTTATAGCAAAAAGTTTGGCAGGATATGAATTAGTTTCAACTGTGATTATATTCGGATGGTAGAATTATGGGCAATGGTATTTCCTGTTATTTATCTGTATCTTATGTTGACATATGGTATAATTTTCTTGGTGCTGTCTTATTTATCAGGTCTTGATGGGTCTCGTCATGTGCT
This sequence comes from Tolypeutes matacus, assembly GCA_026826555.1. NCBI lineage: Eukaryota > Metazoa > Chordata > Mammalia > Cingulata > Chlamyphoridae > Tolypeutes > Tolypeutes matacus. The sequence continues at coordinate 15,312,625 of JAKSZT010053830.1, read as the reverse complement.
GACTTAGAAAACATATTCTTTGAATTTGTGTGACTAATTTTCTTTTGTCTCTCTCCACAACCCGTGGTTTCAACTCTCATCAATGTGTGAAAGCTTTTTGAGGTTAAGTCTTATGAACAGCACATTTTTGTCTCCTGAGCTGAAACCATGCATTGGCTAGACATCGCCATTTGAACATTTTGCCAGCTCCTCAAAGTCAGTATGAGGTAAACCAGATTTGTCATCTTCCTTTTACAAAGCAGGTCTTGTTTTTGATCTACTTATTTTTTAAATTAATGCAGTAAGTATCACCCTAGCCATTCCAGGCTTTATTCCTTTTGTTTTTTTTGTTTCCTATACCAAATTAGTTGTCAAATTGCATGAATACTTTATAAATTTAGCTCTTTCTTGGAATTGGCTACTTATCTTCCTTGACCATTGCTGTTAGCTGGGTTAAGTATTCATCTCCTCTCTCCTGGGTACTAAGGGAATTGAGCTGAACTCACAAAATTTACTGTCCCTTTCTTTTGGTCATTTTTCACTGCTTTGCAATATATCCAACCAACTGTTAATATGTCATCAGACACCTTAACTGGCGTTTCTTATACCATGGTTGGGCAACAGGTTCCTGAGTAGAGAACCCTTTTCTTCTCTTACTCTTGTCTCAGGGAATGTCTCTTGATTCTTCCTTCTGCCTGCCATTTTGGGTACCAACAATTTAATCCTCCCTGATTACCATTCTCAATTTTGGTTTTAGATGCCATTTCTGTTTTTTACTAACTGTAGCCTTTGAATTTAAATGTTTTGGAGCAGCCCTTGCCTTATAAGTCTGCCTTTATCTGGTATGCCATTCTTCTTTGCTCCTATTCCTGCTATCCCAGTTGTGCCCCACCTTACTCCCATGCTTTCCATCACTCTTCTCTCCTTTCCTATCTTTTTCCATAATGACCCCCATCCTACTTAACCTCTTTTCCCTTTTTCTCCTTCTCCATTATGATTCCCTTATATCCTGTCATTTTCCTTCCTTTCTCCTTTACTTACCTTGGGTGAAAATTCAGACGATACTATCACTTTCTTGATCAAAACCTTCAATACCTCCCAATGAAAGCAAACACTTCTCATTCGGATATAGGAGGCATCTCACTCTCTTGGCCCAGTCTGCATTTTCAGGCTTACCCTTTATGATTCTTCTACAAAGAGCCATGTTCCAGTAAAATAGGGTCCTCTTTCTCTCCCGGAATTGCCCGAGATTTTCCTTTGCCTAATCTTTGGTTCATATTAGTTGCTAAACATAGAAAGTCTTCCCCTGCCCCCAATCTATAGAAATTCTTCTCACTCCTTAAGCAAATTCGCTTTTTCCTTTACCTCACTCCTGTTACCCCCCAGCTAGAAAAGCATCTTCTGCTGCTTTTAAATTAGAAAATTACTTTTTTTTAGGTCATATTTCATTGTGCTTAAAGTTATTTACATACGTTTTTTTCTACTCTGCCAGATTATAAATTCATTGAAGGTAGAAAGAATGTAATATTAGCCTTCAGATCTCCATGCCGTGCCTAGCAGGTGCTTTTCCCTTTGAAGGGGCTTAATGATATAAACCTATTGAATGAAGGAATGACAGGATGGAGAGCTGCTACAGCCTTATCATGATTCTTATTTGTCCTCCATTCCCCCCATCACCCTGCTGTATAATTTCTTCTTCTTTAACACCGCAGATGTAGATGGGTTGATCTTTTAGGCCCACACTTTCTTCTCTTCTATCACCTTAACGACTTCTTTCTGGACAGTCCTGAGTGTGCCTTCTTTCTTCTGATTCCTCCTTTTCTGGTCTAGTTACAAGCGTGCAGCCTGCAGCCCTCCCTTCCTCCTCTGGCTGTGTGGGAAATTCCTACCATAATGGTCTGACCTGAAATGTCACCGAGGCAGGTTTGTGCTGGCTCCCAGCCCAATGCAAACAGCAGGGAGAAACGACAGTTTCTGCTCAACACTTCACCAGTTAAGCTGTCATTAAAAGGGAAACATCTGCTACCCAGAGAGTCTTTATATTTTACTTTACAGCAGGAGTCTACTCTGGACTTGTCAACTGATTGCTTTGGGCCTAAGTTGGAAAAAAATACATCACCCCATGTAACTATCAAGGAAGGAAGGAAGTTGCTTCTGTGTGATTGGGCCCATCCACCAAACAGACCCATGGAGGGTATAGAAGCACATGCTATAGTTTAGGAGAGGGGAAATACAATATATCTGGCTGTTAAATGGAAGAACAGAAGAGGGGCAGACAATATCCTTGTGCAGTCAGAATACTGCAATCAGTGGGAGACTCTGTTCCACAGTGGCTTTCTCTGTTATTCCAAAATCATTTGTTAACAGTTTAAAAGGTAGCAGCATACAGTGCTAGATCTGCAATCTCCTGAGTTAGAATAGCTTTGGAGGCAGGAGGTACAAGGGTTCAAGACCCAACTCTACAACGTATTATTTGTTTGACTTTGGGAAAAAAATATTTAAGTTCTCCAAGACTACTTCTTCATCAGTATTATGGGGAGAGGGGTTAAACTAAGTGATCACAGGGTTTACTTACCTTGTTCTAACAGTCTAAGGTTCCATGACTAGTTAATGCCTCTCTATTCCTATACATACCTAACTGAAAGCAACAGTTGGTAGCACTTTATGGGGCAGAAAGATTCTGCAAGATTTACAGTGACACCTCCCTGGTTTGCATTCACAGAGGGGACAGTCAATAGTTTGAATTATTGGATAGTTTTTCAGAAATGCCATTTTTATTACTTTCAAATGGACACAGTAAATATGCTAGCTAACAAAATGTTACCAGGATGTTTTGCCAAATATAGATCTTTGTGTGAATATCTCAGGATGATATGTAATTAACTTTTATTGTTTATACACCAATGTGGGCTTCTAAAGTGCTTAAAAGCAGTTTGTTTCCTTAATCGGTTTCTTGAGTACCTTTGTCACCCAATCTTATTTCCATGATAGCCCATGTAAAATTTGTTGGTGCAAAGATAAAACAACTCATATGTCTCTTCACTGTCAAACCTCAAGATAAGTGATTTGCTTTAATTTCCCAGCTGCTAAAACAAATACCATACAATGGGTTTTCTTAAACAATGGGAATTTATTGGCTCACAGTTTTGAGGCCAGGATGAGTTCAAAATCAAGACAACAGCAAGGTGATGCTTTCTCCCTGAAGACAATGGCATCCTGGGGCTGGCTGCTGCCACTCCTTGGTCCTTGGCTTTTCTGTCATGTGGCAATATACATGGTTATAGCTTCTCCTTCTCTCTCTGGTTTCACTGACTTACGGTTTCTGGCTCTTCTTGTGGCTTCTTTCTCCATGGCCTTCTCTATAAGACCTCTAGTAACAGGATTAAGTTGATTGAAGTAACCTCATCAAAGGCTCCTACTTACAATGGGTTCACACCCACAGGAATGACTTAGGTTTAAGAACCTGCTTTTTCTGGGGTACATAATGCCAAGCCACCACAACGATATTTATGATATTTTGTAGGATATGAGTTGATTTTTAGAAGATTTCACTAGAGGCATACATATTTTTCCTAAGCAATCATTTATTACTAAACTCTGGAATCCTTAAGCCCCTGCAGGCTTTGTCTTCACACTTACCGTATTGATTCAGAAGTTTTGTTGCCCTGCCTGGTTCAGCTCGAGCTACAAGCCTGTGTTGAAGAATCCAAGAGATTCTTTAGAGTTGAATCTCTTTTACTCAGAGTCACGGGCCATCCCTTCTTCTTCTGTCCCTCACCTTTAAGGTCCTACCTATCTTGGGACCTTGTAGAAATTTAGACCCCTGCCTATTTATTGCCCCATAGGACCCCCCAACTCCAAAGCACCTCAATACAATCCAGTAAACACTCAATCCAATAGGGCAAACCATTGCAGTTGAGAAAACCAGGGTTCCCATCAAAGTCTTTGGATTCTTTATTGTCAGTAGCTATTTATTTGAGTACCCACCACAAATAAACTAAGGTTGAACAAAGATGAATAAGATAAAATTCCACTCTCAAGAAGCTTGCTTGCAACTAGTAGAGGAGGCTAATTCCTTCAAAATTATATTTATATTTTCTAAGGGAACTCATTTTTCTTCTGCCCTCAGGGTTCTCTATCCACTGCACTCTGCTTAAGCTATCACCTTCTCAACATGAATAATGGCAAAAGTCACCTAAACATTAGACCTAAACTATGCCAAGAGAGAAGGAGACTTTAACACAATATTACTTGGCTTAATAGCAGACTCTGTAGAACAAATAACTTACAAAATTGATAGATACCACCAAATAGCCTAATAATATATTTGAAAATCCCAGAACAAGTTAAAAGGGGGAAAGGAAGAATAATGGCATTTAAAAAAAGTAAATATTAAACTGAGCTGTTGGGAATGGGTTGGCATGGGGGTGGATCTTGGCTCATCAGAATCAACTGATAGACCATGTGAAAAAATAAAAACCCGTGAACTCGGATGTCTTGACCACTTTCTATCAAGGCAGAATGTGTGTTGAACTTGTTAATAACTTCATTGCTTATAATACTCTTTAAAAGAGGTAGCACAAAAATGTTTCACCAATTTCTTTACCTGTTGATGGAGAAACAAAGACAGACCTTGCTCACTGCTGTCTGTGTGGTGTGACCCAAAGCACCTAAAAGTCAAGGTAACTGCCAGGAGTTCTTCCCCTGGTCTGCAGCAACCAGAATTCCCACCACTAGAGTTTGTGGAGACACTTATTCTGGAAGACATGCTTCTGGAGACACTTATTCTGGAGATGGATTTAACCTAGAAGATTAATGCCTTGGGTAGTTGCTATTGAGCAGGGATTTGCTTATCTAGAGAGTCCATTAAGATTCAGTTTCACATAAGGGAGAGAGATGACCTGGGGGAAATAGAATGGGAAAATAATACAGTTTAAACAGTAGAGTGTGGATGAGAAAGAGAGGAGAGACAAACCATTCTAACTAGTGCTGTTCAAAAGTCTCAGTGGCTTTAGGAAAATGTAAGAAGCTTCGGTCATCCAGGAGCTGGAGGAACCACGGTTTCTGATGTCTCTCTTTTTTACCCTCTCCTGATCAGGAGGTATGGCTGAGCTTACACAATCTCCAACAGCAGCAGGTGTGTCTTTGAGAATGTGTAGGAGGTGGGGGTGATGGTTTTGCTATGAACGAAACTAGGTTCAAACTCAACCAAGGGTCTCCCCTCCTCATTGGGCAGGAGCACATTTCCATGGAGCAGAGCATATTGGACTGGACACGAGGGCCCCTCTTCCTCAGCCGTGCTATGCCAAGAAATACTCTATGGCCTTGGACAAGTCCATTCCTCTTTCTGGAGACCCAGTTTCTTTACCCCACAGCAGGAGTGATAGAGAGAGGAGCAACGTAGGAGTAACTATCTTGTCCCGAATTGGGCTTTCCGCTTATGTTTTATCAAAGCCGGAAAGGCTGTAGCATTTGAGAACTGGATCTTATACCCATCATTATCTCAGAAATAAATACAATTCAGTTTTATAGCAAGATATGGACCTAAACTCCAACATGCTGCTTGGAGAGAATCTGATGCATGTAAAGGTTGAAGACAAGGCTGTAAGCCTGAAGTTCTTCCCAAATCTTGTTCACCTGCGGAGTCATCTTCCCAGATCTGGATATATGACTTTTGGAATATGACCAGCTTTGCCCCAAGCCAGGCAGCAGACATCTATGAGGGCAAAAGCTTGCGTTTTAATATAGCAACTGGAGCCAATTTACAGAAGTAAAATGATTTTCTAAATCACTGGAATTAGCTAGGCAAGCCTGAGAGTTACAATTACTCAGAGGCTCACAAGCCCTTAAAACATCTGGCAAACTCCAACTGGGGCAGAAGGGAAAAAAACCCACCATACGCAACAAGAAGCAAATAAACCAAACAAACGGAAGGCACTGACATCCATTTTTATTATGAAATCCTTAAGGTCACCATTTCAAGGGACGGGAGAGAATTGAAAGGAAGCTTCTCAGAGGACAGTGCTTACAAGGGTTCCTTTACTTAGAGTTGTTAATTTTCACAGTACAATTGCCCTGGGTTGTGAATTAAAGAAACAGATGAAAAAAACATTGTGCCTTTAACTGCACTGGAGGCCCCTTGCATACTCCTGTGCCTTTTGATGAGAAACATTAAACATCTTTAATTTAGCACATCAATTTGAAAATCTAATTTTTTTTTTAATGCTTTGTAGCAGCAGACGCGTGCACGGTGCTGTCACGACCATCGAAGAATTATGAGAAACTTGAACCGCGAAAAGTAAATTAGAAAAATCTCATTTCAGTTACTCTAAAAAGAGGGGAAATTAGATTTTGATTAAAATCACTCACACATACAATTTTAGGTAAACTAATTTAGCAAGACTGACTATATAATTTTTTTTCCTGCCAGTATGTCCTTTTTAATACTGGCTGCGAGATATTTGTACCCATAACCTTTCTTACAACCAATGGATTAAAAAAAAAAAAAAAAAAAAAAGCTCTAATAAAGTGGCCTCTTGACCACAGTGTATGAGGTCTGGTGGGGAGAGATTAAAGTCCTGTATTTGTCAACATAATAGGCAGAAGCTGGGAAGGAATTAAGACTCCTTTTTGAGCTGCCCCTCAGCTTTGCCTTTTCAAGTTTTTTTTTAAGGTTTCAACTTGGAAATTTTTACTTTAAGGAATGATGTGTCAGCTAATGCAGGGGATTAATTGCATCATTAGTGCTGCGTAATGTACAGTCTGTGGCCAGAGGCCCCAGTCTGGGTTAGACAAATGCTGCCACCTCCGAGGTGAGACAAGAGTGTAGCAACTGACGGCTCTCATTAATTAAAGGCAGATCCAGGTCCTTTACAAAGGTTGCCAGATGCACTGAAATGATGCACACGGATGTGCTTCACAAACTGTAAAGTGCTGCTGGATCTTATACCCAAGACTACAGTGCCACTAAATGCCCTGGTGTTTGAGTTCGAATTCCTGCCCTGCAGTGTCTGAGCTTGGCTCTCTGAAATCCCAGTGCAGAATCTAGGTTCTGAGCTGGGGAAGACTGATGGGGCATTTTAGTTACCGAGCATCTCGTAGCAAACCTCATTTTGAAAAATGCATTGTCAATGAATTAGAAACTTTGAAATTAAGGCTGAGAGGTGAATTATTAGTTTTCTGTGAGAATGGGAATGACGATTTTACGGAGGATAATGTCCAAATCGGATCTCCTTCCCTACTGAGCACAAAAGACATGAAGAAACAGGCTTCCTCGACCTGGCCAGGGTTGTGGTGTTGAGATCGCATGACACAATGAGCGTGAGAGCCTTTGGAAATGATAACACATAACGTATATGCAAGATAGGATTTCACAAGAAAACCTAAACTGAAAAATTACGGCCTAGTTGTGGTTTGAAGCTGTATGTACCTCAGAAAGACATGTTCTTCCATTTAAGCCATCCCTGAGGGTGTGAACATTTTGATGAGGTTAATTCAGTTAAGGTTTCTGTGGCCCAGCCCAATCAGGTTGGCTCTTAGTCCTGCTGCTGGAGTCTTATAAGCAGAATGAATTCAGAACTGAGAGAGAGAAAGTGACAGGAAGCAAGAAGCTGAACAGGAAGAAGAGGGAGAACAGGGGATGCCACCATGTGCCTTGTCATGTGACAAGCTAAGGACCCCAGGATCACCTGCAGCACCCCCAGAATGCCACCGTCTTCAGGGAGAAGGTATCACATTGACACCTTGATTTGGACTTACTTTTAGCCTCAAAACTGTAATAAATAAATTCCCATTGTTTAAGTTGCCCCATGTTATGGTACTTGCTTGGCAGCCCAGGAAACTAGAATGTAGCCGTACCAGGAGGGTAGAAAGAGACTTTATTCACTATCTCTTTTACCATCACTGTCTCCCAACCTTGGTATTCCACAGGAAGAGAAAAAAGGGCTAAGAGAATCAGGAAATGGGAGATGAGGGGAGAGAAGAGAACTAGGTAAAAAGAAGCAATTCAGGCTACAGAAGCAGGACATTGAGAGAATAGAAAGGGGGACAACGGAGAAGAGAAAGGTACAAGGCAGAGGGAAAAGAAAAGAGGAAAGCAAGGATCAGAAAATGAGCAGGGGAAGGAGGAAGGTGGCAGGGCAATTTTGATCTTTCTTAATCAGTCCAGCTCATTTTTACTGCACTCTATGCAGCTAAGCCTCAGAGCTCACTTTCAGTCTTGGCAATGCCAGAAATGGCCAATGCCTTGGCTTCTCAGAACCTTCTTAAAAACACCCATAAGAGAAAAATACTGGGGCATCTTCTCAGTAGGCATCAGCCCCTCCTGTCTTCTCTCCAGTGAGGAGTCCACGGCTCATCTCTACTTCCTTCCTTGCCAATACCCATGACTTGTTTGCCTCTTTCTTCCCAAACCCAGCCTGACCCCAACCACCCACCTTCACTTTGCCTGTCCCAGAGCAGCTGAATGTTTCCAGAGAAAAATCATGCAACAGAGCCCTGACTTCCCTTTAGTGTTTGCAAATCTCAAATCAACAGCATTTTCTGGCAATCTGTTCTCCCAGTCCATGAATCGACTTATAGGCTTATCCCTCAGAGCATCTTCCTGGTTAATGCTGCTTGGTTTTAAATATCCAAACTTCATAGAACACTTTTGGGGCTGATGTTTATTTAGGAAATAAGTATCTTTACATGCCCTAAATGCAGTATAATACTTTGAACCAAAGGATGTCCAGGAAAAGACTAAAACTGCAGTCCAAATACAACTGGTGACTCTAAGAACCACGTGTGGATGTTTTGAAAAGCATGTCGTGTCCACAAGGCGGAGGGACGCCTGCTTAGGAGAGGGGCCGTCTTACTGCGTACAAAGCCACTGTTTGTTAACAAATATGTTAATTTTGGAGAAAAGGACGTGGCATTTAATGCATTATGTATTTTAATATATATTATATGATAGTTGACTATATATATATAATGTTTCCACATGTAATGTGAATATATAGAACAACTATGGGTACATACACACAGGCATTTTACTGTCTTAACTTTCAAGAAATTGTAAAATATTACAAGTTTTCCCCTTTAAGGTAATGGCAATTAGGCTCCTGGTTAATGTTTCTGCACAGAATGTCTGAGTTGCAGAATTTGGATTTATGAAGGTAACTGAAAATACCCATCTTGTCAAATCCAACGGATGCTTTTCCAGTCTCATCTTTCTCTATCTCAGCAGCATTTAAACCCTGTGCTGCGCTCTCCTGCAAGAAACACTAAGCACGCTCTCCTGGCTTCTGCTGTAAGCAGTCCCTCTGCAGTTTCATCGGCGGGCTGCTCCTTCTCTGTTTTACCTCTTTATATCGGAGCTCCTCAGAGCTCATCTTTTTTCTTTCTGTACCTTCTCTTTCCATGTTATATGGGTGATAAATCCTATGGATTAAAAAAATTCCCTATATACTTATACCTCCCAAATTATATCTCTATCTCAGACCTCTTCTTTGAGCTAGCCAGCCCTATGTCCGATTCCATTTAGATGGGGTTCACAGATATTTTAAATGTACCCTAACAAGCCCAAGAGGCATTGTCAATTTTTCTACTCAAGCTACTCCTCCCCAATTTCCCCATCTCATTATATGGCACCACCATCCTATTAGTTACTGCTATTGTGTTCCTCAAAAAAGCATGTTCAGGTCCTACCCTCTGGTCCTGTGAATATGGCCTCATTTGGAAATAGAGTCTTTAAAGCTGTTATTAGTTAAGAATTTGCTGCTGTCCTTATAAGAAAGGGAGAGCGGGCACACAGCTCTCCTACATAATTTTCAAGGAGCTTTATGGTCTCGCCTTTTATGTTTAAGTCTTTGATCCATTTTGAATTGATTATTGTATAGGGAGTGAGATAGAAGTCCTCTTTCATTCTTTTGGTTATGGATATCCAGTTCTCCCAGCACCATTTGTTGAAGAAAGTGTTCTGTCCCAGAAAAGTAGACTTGGTAGACTTATCAAAAATCAGTTGACCATAGAGATGAGGATCTATTTCTGAACTCTCAATTCAATTCCATTTATCAATGTGTTTATCTTTAAGCAAATACCATAATGTTTGACTACTGAAGCTTTATAATACACTTCAAGGTCAGAAAGTGTGAGTCCTCCGACTTTGTTCTTACTTTTTCAGATTTTTATTTATTTATTTATTTATTTTGTTGCTATTCAGGACCCCTTTCCCTTCCAAACAAATTTGTTAATTGACTTTTCTATTTCTGTAAAGTAGGCTGTTGGAATTTTGATTGGTATTGCATTGAACCTATAAATCAATTTGGGTAGAACTGACATCTTCACAATGTTTAGTCTTCTAATCTATGAACACAGAATGTCCATCCATTTATATAGGTCTTCTTTGTTTTCTTTTGGCATTGTTTTGTAGTTTTTGAAATACAGATCCTTTACGTTCCTGGTTACATTAATTCCTAGATATTTGAGTCTTTTTCTTCCTATTGTAAATGGAATTTTTTCTTGATTTCCTCCTCAGCATGCTCATTACTAGTGCGTTGAAACAGTACTGATTTTTACATGTTGATTTGTATCTTGACACTTTACTGAACTCATTTATTAGCTCTAATAGTTTTGTTGTAGATGTTTTGGGATTTTCTAAATATAGGATCATATCATCTAAGAATACTGAATTTCACTTCCTATTTTTCAATTTAGATGGCTTTTTTTTTTTCTTGCCTAATTGCTCTAGCTAGAACTTCTAGCACAATGTTAAATATGAGTGGTGACAGTGGACATCCTTGTCTTGTTCCTGGTCTTAGAGGGAAAGCTTTCTACCTCTCCCCATTGAGTACTATGTTGGCTGTGGGATTTTCATATATGCTCTTATTATGTTGAGGGACTTTCCTTCTATTCCTATATTTCAAAGTGTTTTTTATCAAGAAAGGATGCTGTATTTTTTCGAATGCCTTTTCTGCATTGATTGAGATGATCATGTGGTTTTTTTCTCCTTCAATTTGTTAATGTGGTATATTATGTTAGTTGATTTTATTTTCTTATGTTGAACCACCCTTGCATACCAGGAATAAAACCCACTTGATAGTGCTGTATAGTTTTTTTTTTACTTTATGCTGTTGGATTTGATTCGCAAGTATTTTGTTGAGAATTTTTGCATCTCTGTTAATTAGAGATTGGTCTGTAATTTTCTTTTCTTGTGGTATCTTTATCTGGCTTTGGTATTAGGGTGATGTTGGCTTCATAAAATGTGTTGGGTAATTTTCCCTCCTTTTCAATTTTTTGGAAGAGTTTAAACAGATTGGTATTCATTCTTTTTGAAATGTTTGGTAGAATTCACCATGAAGCCACCTGGTTCTGGACTTTTCTTTGTTGGAAGATTTTTGATGACTGATTCAATCTCTTTGCTTGTGATTGGTTTGTTGAGTTTCTGTATTTCTTGTAGAGTCATTGTAGGTTGTTTGTGCATTTCTAGGAATATGTCTATTTCATCTAGGCTTTCTAATTAGTTGCATACAATTTCTTATAATATCCTCTTTTGATTCTTTTTAGTTTTGTGGGATCAGTCATAATGCCCGCCCCTTTCATTTCTGATTTTATTTACTTGCATCTTCTCTCTTTTTTTCTTTGTTAGTCTAGGTAATTGTTTATTAATTTTATTGACTTTCTCAGAAAGAACTAGCTTTTGGTTTTGTTGATTTTTCTCTATTTTTTTAAATTCTCATTTTCATTTATTTCTGCTCTAATATTTATTTATTTCTTCCTGCTTGCTTTGGGAATGGTTTGCTCTTCTTTTTCTATTTTCTCCAGTTGTTCAGTTAGATCTTTGATTTTAGCTCTTTCTTCTTTTTTAATATAGGCATTTAGGGCTATAAATTTCCCTCTCAGCACAGCTTTTGCCACATACCATAAGTTTTGATAAGTTGTGTTCTTGTTTTCATTCATCTCGTGATATCTACTAATTTCTCTTGCAATTTCTTCTTTGATCCACTGATTGTTTAGGACTGTGTTGTTTAGCCTCCATATATTTGCAAAATTTCCCCTTTCCTGCCTATTATTGATTTCTAGCGCATTCCATTATTATCAGAGAAGGTGCTTTGTATAATTTCAATCTTCTTAAATTTATTGAGAGTTGTGTTGTGGCCTAATATGTGGTATATCTTGGAGAAAGATCCATGAGCACTTGAGAAGAACCTGCTGATTTGGGGTGCAATGTTCTGTATGTGTTAAGTCCAGTTTATTTATCATATTGTTCAAGTTCTCTGTTTCCTTGTTGATCTTCTGTCTAGTAGTTCTACTGATGTGAGTGCCATGTTGAATTCTCCAACTATTGTTGTAGAGACATCTATTTCTCCTTTCAGTTTTGCTAGAGTTTGCCTCATGTATTTTTGGGTACCCTGGTTAGGTGCATAGATATTTACGACTGTTACTCCTTCCTGGTGGATTGTTCCTTTTATTAATATATAATGGTCTTCTGCATCTCTCACCATTTTTTTTTTTCACATTTAAAGTCTGTTTTTCTGACAAGTGTAGCTACCCCTGCTCTCTTTTGGTTAGTATTTTCATGAAATATCTTTTTCTACCCTTTCACTTTCAGTCTATTTGCATCCTTGGGTCTAAGGTGAGTTTCCTGAAGACAGCATACAGATGGCTCATGTTTTCTTATCCATCTATCAGCCCCTGTCTTTTGATTGTGAATTTTAATCCATTAATGTTCAATGTTATTACTATAAAGGCATTACTTACTTCAGACATTTTATCCTTTGGCTTTCATATGTCATATCTTATTTTTTCCGTCTTTACCTTTTTGGTTACCTTTTCTGATGGAATTCCCTTCTACACTCTGAAAATATGGAATGCTTTATGAATTTGCATGTCATCCTTGTACAGGGGCCATGCTAATCTTTTCTGTACTGTTCCAATTTTAGTATATGTGCTTTTGAAGCAAGCACTTAGTGTCTTTTTCTTGCCTAATTTCTCTCACTAGAAATTCCAGTATAATTTTGAATAGCAGTGTTGGTAGTGCTTGTCATTCTCCTGATCTTAGGGGGAAACTTTTCAGTCTTTTACCATTGAATTTGATTAGCTGTGGGTTTTTCATTTATGCCCTTTATGATGGTGAGGAAGTTCCCTTATTTTCCTAGTTTTCTATCAAGAAAGGGTGCTGGATTTTGTCAAATGGCTTTTCTGCATTAATTGGGAAGATCATTTTTACCCATCATTCTATTAATGTGATGTATTACATGAGTTGATTTTCTTATGTTGAACTACCCTGCATTCTTGGGATAAATCCAACTTGCTTGTGGTGTGTAATCTTTTTACTGTGCTGTTGGATTCAGTTTGCTAATATTTTGATGGGCATTTTTGCATCTATATTCATAAGGAATATTGGTTGGTTCCTTCTTTCCTTGTAGTATCTTTAACTTGCTTTAGTATTAGGATTATGTTGGCCTCATAGAATGAGGTAGGAAGTGTTTCCTACTTTTCAAGTTTTTTGAAGATTTGAGAAGGAATGGTGTTAATTCTTTTTTGAAAGTTTCACCAGTGAAGCTGTCTAGTCCTGGGCTTTTCTTTGTTGTGAGGTTTTTGATTAATGATTAAATATCTTTATTTGCTATGGTTATGTTGATATCTTCTATTTCTTCTTGCATCAGTTCAGGTAATATGAGTGTCTGGTGTACTGAATTGTGTACCCTGGTTTGGATATGCTTGGTCTTGGTTCTCATTCTAGTAGACGTGGACCTATTGTAAATAAGATCTCTTCAAGAGGTTACTTCAGATAAGGTGTGGCCCAACTGAATCATTTTGGGCCTTAATCCAGATTACTGGAGTCCTTTATAAGCAGAGTGTAAGTCAGGTGGAGAAATAAACCACTGCAGAAGCAAGAAGCTGCAAGTCAATGGCACCTGGAAGAGAAAGGAGAAGACGCTGCCATGTGCATTGCCATGTGCTGGAAAAGCCAAGGAACCCCAAAGATTGCTAGCCAGGCAGAAGATACCGACTCTGAGAGAAAGCAAACTTTCTTTCTTTCTACAGTGTTTGTACAAATATAAAAAATTTAAAAAATCGTTTAAAAAAGGAAACTTTTGGTTTTGCTGATCTATACCTGCAGGTCTATTGAAAGTGTTTTCTGTTGATTGGCAAGGATCTGTGATGTGTTTCTTACTAGTCTGAAATGTAATAAATATTAATAATTAAAAGTGAGTGTTTACATGCTCTTTAAAAAAATGTAATCCTTAAACTTTTTACTTTTTAGAACAAAAGACCCACCCACACCATTCCATCATGTAACAACTTGTCAGGGGAAAATTTACTGATTTCTTTTCTTAAAAAAAAAAAAAAAGGAAAGGGAACCAGATAACAGAAGAATTCACTCTGACAAATTCAAGTCCTACCCCAAATACAATTCATTCCTGGAGCAAAAGGCAGACAGTTAGAGCCAGTCTTCCTATCTGGTGTCATGGGCAGAAGAAGAAGCTGAGAATCTGTCTCAGAAGACTATGGAGCTATTTAAACAGAAGGGGTGGGGAGCTGGGACAGGACTGAGGAGGAGCCCTTACCTTTGATCCCAACTATTTCCTCTCCTGTAGGTAGCCCTCTCCTCAAGACAGGAGCTGGAGCCCTGAGAGCTCAGAAATGTAGAAGCAGATGGAGTCAGACATCTTGCATAATAGAACCATGGATATGTAGAACACGCTTTCCTGTTCCACTGTGTAGCGAGCAGTCCTGAATCAGGCTAACTTCCCTTGGATTCAGTTTCAATACCTGGTCTTGACAGGAGAGGAAACTGTATTACTCTTCTCAACTCCCTTCCTTTCAACATCTGTAAGTAATTTTTAAGGTAAACAGGAACAGCACATGGAATAACCTTTGAGTTTGCTTTTTAAAATAAATTATGATCAATTATGTTGGTCTACATTTGAGTCTTCCTAACATAAAGAGAGGTATGTGTTTATGGGGGATGAAGGGAGGTACAAATCAAGGATTCCTGTTGATCCTTGAGTCAAAAATGTCCCCCAGGTAGGGTTGCCAGATATATATATATATATATATATTTAAGTAAGTGATTATTTGGTGTTTATCTGAAATTCAAATTTAACTGGGCATCCTGTAGTTTATTTGACAAACCACTACTTAAACATATTTGGATATGTGTTTAAAATGTTCATAATAAAATGTTGAAAAACTTAAAAAAAAAAAAAAAGTGAGTGTTTAGTGGGGAGAAGATAAAGCAGTGGTTGAGCACCTGCTTCCCATGTACAAGGTCCTGGTTTCAATCCCAGTACCTCCTAAAAACAAACAAAACAAACAAATTAAGAAACCAACTCTCACTGGGGAGTGGATGTAGCTCAGTTGTTGAGCACCTGCTTCCCATGTACGAAGTCCTGGGTTCAATTCCTGGTACCTCCAAAAAAAAAGTGAGTGTTTAGAAAGTTTTACTGAAATTTGACATTACTATGACATCCTAGCATCTCATTAGTCCTAAAAGAGCTTTTATTTTGTGCAAATAATTTAAAAATAGTTTCACATCATGGAAACAAACACATAGGTACATGCAAATATAAAAGTGTATGTATACTTTTGATCTAAAGGTAAAATTTTAAAATTAAATTTATGTCAGACAGAGGTCAACAATATGTGCTAGGGAATTGGAAATCTTAAAATAAAAAAAAAAATAATTTGAGATTACTAAAGGGGCCTAGGACAGATATTGAATTTGAAATTAAACTTAATTTTTTTGTTTGTGTCCCCTTACCTGTGCTTAGAGTAGAGGAAAGAATATGAACTTGGTTTCAGACCTACTCATTTGAATCCTGACTCTGCCATTTAGAAACTCACCGTGAGCAAGTTACTTAAATGCTCTAAGTCTCAGCTAACATATCTATAAACTCTATATTCTACATATCCCAATATTGATTTCACTGTGTTATTTATATGATTGAATGACATATGATTAATGTGCGTGACACATAATAGGTGTTCAATAAATGGTGCTAGACAAATGGTGGTTGTAGTTGTAATAGTAACATTTATAGTGTTTGTTGGCGGCAACGCTCTTGAGTCTGGTTATGAACAAATGTGCTGCTAGGTGGTAAGATGTGCATTTGTGGATAATATGTTTTTAAAGGATGTTATAGATTAAAAAGTGTTTTTAAAGTTCATTATTTTTCTTTTGGAATTTACAACAAATCTGTGAATTATGTATGGAAATAGGGAACAGTTGTGTTGGGAAATATTATCTTTGTTATACAGATGATAAAACTAAGTTTTCTTAGGCAAATAGCTTGCTTAAGAGCATATAGCTTATATATTTTTATTTTAGAGAGAAGAGAAAAATAAAAATAATGCTTTGAATTTTCAAAAAAATCAACTAACATAAAAAATACAAAAATTCACAGATAAAATAAAGAGATGTAAAAAGTGGAATGGCAGAGTTTAGGAAAGGAACTGAGAATGGCCATATTTATATATATAACCAGAATGAGAGCCATGTTGGAAGTGGAAAGTAGAAGAGATGTTGCTAAAATGTAGTCAGGGATGTACAGACTATGATCGAGAAAAATCACATAGAGCCAAATAGAGAAGAACCAAGTGTTAAAAATGATTCCATTGCTCTTTTTTTTTTTTTTTTTTTTTTACCGGGAGGTCCTGGGGATCGAACCCGGATCCCTCCATATGGAAGACGGACGCCCAACCAGTTGAGCTACATCCAACCCCAAAAATGATTCCAAAAAACATAATAGAGATGGAAAACAAAGTAGAATTAAATATATTAATAATCATTCTTAATAAGGGAAAGAATACAGACATTTAATAAAACTCTCTTCAGTCCATTGTCATAAAAAGCACACTGCATCTTAAGAAAAAAAAAAATTGAATAAATAAATATTTAGATATAGTCTAATTAGTTTAGTAAACTTCAGGGAAAACAAAAGTCCTATAGAAATCCCGGTAGAAAAAGCAAGGGAGAAAATGTGTGGCTGGAGTCAGCTCAATAGAGTGGGTAAATACTACAGATTTCTGTAGGAGCACAAAGGAGACAAAAGAATTTTATACCATACCAAACTGTCTTTCAAGTGAAACGAGAGGCATACTTATACGTACTAGTAATTACTTGGTGATGAAATCCAGCAATCAACTGATACTAAATGAAGGATTCAGGGATAGGGAAGCAGTGGCACGAAAGGTCTGAAGACAAGCAAGGGGTCCATTTAAGTGAGCAACTGAGTTTAAAAATAACGGGGATTTTGGTTATAGAATACACTGTAACTATATAAACCTTGACAATGTAAAATGATAACTAAAAAATCTGCAGGGAGATGGGGAAAAGGGGAGTAGAAGGACAAGAAAAGGTACTACTTTCTTCATCTTTCATAGTCGGCAGTCAAAAGACACTATCCAAAGTGGTAAGTCAATAAATAGAGGTTGAAACATGTAATTTAAAGTTACAAAGAATTTCAAAAAGGGACTGTGGTGGATTGGAGCTGTGTGTACCCAGAAAAGCATGTTCTTAAACTGAATCCATTCCTGTGGGTGTGAACACATTTTAAGTAAGACCTTTTGATGAGATTAAGGTGTGGCCCAACCCAATCAGGATGGGTCCTAATCCTGTTACTGGAGTCCTTTATAAGCAGAACGAAATTCAGTCAGATAGAGACAAAGCCATGAGAAGCAAGAAGCTGAAGGTCTTCTCCTCCCAGAAGAGAAGAGAAAGGTGAGGAGAGGCCGCCATATGCATTGCCATGCGACAGAGGAGCTCAGTACCAAGGACCATGAGCAGCCAGCCCTAGGATGCCAGTCTTCAGGAAGACAGCGTTGCTTTGATTTTTGCCTTGATTTGGACTGTTTTCTAGCCTCAAAACCGTGAGCTAATAAATTTCCATTGCTTAAGCCATCCCATTGCATGGCATTTGCTTTGGCAGCCAGAAAATGAATACAGAGACTGACAATACATCATTTAAATATCCAGATTGGAATAAAAAATCAACACAAAGAAAATACAAAGAAGAAAATATTGACTACAAGAAATAGCAAACAACAGAAGCATGGAAACAGAAACAACAACATAAAATAAGGTGACAAAATTAAGACTCAACCTGTTTCTTATAAAAATGAGGACAAATTGAATAAGTTGACTTAATTAAAGAAAATGTCTCAGATTGTATAAAAGGAACAGATTTAAATAAAAGTCTAGAAAGCTTAATATATACCAACAGGCAAAGCTGTACCTGGCAGACAAATATATGCATGCAAAAAACAACCAGGTGATGCCAATAACCAAAACAAATCCTAAACTAAAACCAAATAAACAGCAATCACAACAAAAACCAGGGCTCATAACTATTAATATTAGAAAAGAGTGAACTGAAAACAAAAAGCATAGCATGAAGCAAACGTAAACAGTTTATATAAATAAAGAGTGTGCATCTACATTGGAAATAAAAATTGTGAATCTTTTTGTACCAACTAACACAGCATCAAAATATTTAAGGCTAATATTACAGTGAATCAATGATAAATTGAAAAATATTCTAATAGTAGGAATTTTTAATGCATTGCTCTTATGCCGTGATAGGTGACATAGATAAAAATAATTAAGATTACATTGGGTTTTTACAATAGAAATAACAGGAGTGATCATACACACAGTTGAACAAACACACCTCTTCGGGTCCATGGGGTATTTAAGAAAACTGATCATACATCTTTCCTTAAATTTAGTTTATGAAAAAAAGTCATCACTTTATAGAAGCTTCTACCCCATAATTTTAGTAAGCTTCCCAGAAAAGTTTGAAAACCTCTGAACTAAGAAATGAGAGCCATACTATTAGACAGTCAGCATGAAAAGGTTTCTTTTCAGTATCAAATGACTTTTCCCATTGTTATTTCAGAGAAAAAATTGTTCTGATTACACTTGTCTGGGCAGCTGTTAGTTATAGCCAATTCTATCATTTTCTAACAAAGGCACTAAGGAAAACCTGGAGTCATAAATCATCCCTCAAAGACGATTTCAATAATAAAACTGGAGGTTGCAAAGCACTTGAGCTAGTGAGAAGGCCGGCTGGCACACTCATCCAAGATTCTCCGATCTTTCCTCTCCAGCACACTCCTAAGTCTAGGATTCACAAAGATAAGGGCATATGCTTGCTTGTTAATAACAGAACTAGAAATTGAACGCAGATCTCTTGAATCCTGGTCCTTTGTTCCTTTAAGCCACCTTGCTTTTCTTCAGCACACCTGAGAACTATGGATGAAGTGTAGTATCTTCTTAGACTTAACTTTACAAGAGATGTTGTATTTAACCGGATTTCTGACCAGTGCTCTTATGGCTTGAGCCATTTTCCAAAATCTTCACATTCAGCCTTTTTGAGCTGAATTATTGTATAACACACATTTGATCGATCTATTCTGTATTTTGTAACTGTCTTGCTCACACTTGATTTTATCGTTACAGAGGAGGGCTGCAAATGCAACTTTCCCCTCCTAAAGTCTCTGCTCAGCCTTTTGCACTTCCTAAGCACATCTGTCCCAGCCCTGTGCTGACATTCTCTGAGTACTGATCTAGTAGTGCTGGTCCCCTGACCCCACAGGTATTACCCTACACATGGGTTTAGTCTAGCACGGCGTGAATGTGGTTGCATGCATTATTTGAACTTTTTTTTTTTTCCTTTCAAAACTCTCCACATACTCCCATTGGTGGTGCACTTGACAAGTTATTTAATAGGCTCAGGATTTTTCCCCTTTGAAAACACATTTCATTTGAAATAATAAACTAAAAAGTTCTTACTTAAAGACGTACAAAAAGCTTCTGTGATTTAAAAATGAAATATCACTTTGTTTACTGTCTTTCTAGATATCTGCTCTGAGTGTTTTGGTTACTGCTGAAGGGATAAATCTTCTCTGAGCCACTGGGAAGCTAGTCCTAGGAAAGAGGAGGGGTGAATACTAGTAGCTGTTTCCAGATGGAAACTATAATTTTGACTTGGAGAGTATCTTCATTTTTACCATCAAGTCTGTCTCTAAGCTCAGGAAACAATATTTATATTGCTGGCTTTTTAAAAACCAGATGAAAACTTCCCAGAGTGGTGAATTTGTTAGTGCAATATTCTTTTTTTTTTTTTTTTTTTTAAGATTTTATTTATTTATCCATCCATCCCCCCCCCGCTGCCCGCGCTCGCCGGGTCTGCCGACCACGCCGTGCCGGGGGGCCTGCCCTCACCAGGAGGCCCCGGGAACCGAACCCGGGGCCTCCCACATGGTAAACGGGAGCCCCACTGATTGAGCCACAGCCGCCTCCCAGTGCAATATTCTTGCAATCATTTTTCGTCTTTCTCTTTGGTGTCCCTTTTAAAATTTATAAAAACAAAAAAATTTAAAGCTGGGCTAATTAAGCTTTGTATTTTAGGAGGAATCTACACGGAGGTAATAATTCACTTCTGACCCCATAAGGCAACTTCTAAAATTTCAAGAGAGTTGTTGATTAGTATTGAGCTACTTAATAGAATTGGCAGGAAATGTCTATATAATACATTTTGTTCATACGTTCATTCAGTTAGTCTGTAAGCAGTTATTGAACAACTCTGGCCACAATGCACTGTGCAAAATGCCATGGAGAAAATAAGGAGATAACGAGGCAGTGATCTCCACTGCCAGACTGCAAACTCACTGAAGCCAGGCTATTGCATGTGTATAAGAAACTTTAATACAAGATCGGAAATGTTAAATATCAAGAGAGAGAGAAGGGAAAGACGGTGAGACTCTGGGGGCAGCAGAGATTACTTCAGGCTGGGGGATCTGGGAAGAGCCAATATTTGCGGTGAACCTAGAGGAATAACTAGCATTTTGATATGCAGAAATTGGCAGCAACGTAAAGGCAACATCATGACCAAATGTATATCAACTTCCCAGTCAATTCTTCTTACCATCTTGCTAATGATCCAGGCCCACCCTCTAATTTGACACATCATTTCTGGCCAATAGTAACTCTGCTCTCTGCATTTGGGATATGCATGGTTGTACAATTCCTAACTCCAGGCTGCATTACAGTAGCAACTCTTCAAGACTCCTAAGGCCGGTGGATCACACAGCATTTGGTCGAGCGGCTTAGAGCATTGCGACCCATCTGTCCTCCAGAGCCCCTGGCTGGAACATTCTCCTCCCAGCCATCTGCTCCTACCATCCATCCATCACCCTGGAAAAGACCTTCCTATGTTGAGATGTGTGTAATGCAACTATTGCTTTGCTTTGGGTTCTGATCTGTGTTTTCCAAACACAGTGGGAATTGCTAACACAGAACTCACAACATAAAAAAATAAAGATATTGGAGTTTTGTGGTGGTACCCCTATTTGCTGTGATTTTAGCAAGGTCAGTGAACATCTCTGAGCTTCAGTTTCTCCACCTGGACAATGGGAATACTAGATTGCTTTTGTCTCTACCATCCACAGCAGTTGGGAAAATAAATCATTTGCAAGGTGCTGCTTTGAATTTGGCTTTTAAACATGAAAACAGATGTATGCCATTCTTTGGGTAGAGGATTTAATCCTATAAATTTAGCTATGAAATATTTTCAGCAAATTAAATAATATTTGTCTATCATTTTCTTTTTAAAAAGCGAGATATGTTCATAGGGGGAAGGGGAGACTCAGGACACAAAATTATAAGAGCCAACAGACTATCAGAATATGACGTACCTCAGATCTTCTTTTTCAGATAACTCACTGATACTAATTTTTAAAATAAGCCACAAAGTAAAATAATGTATCTGAAACGGAGTCCCTTTGGAATTATTTCCATATGAGAATAGGCTGCATAGGTTGAATGCCATTTAAAATAATGCATTTTCTCTTTAAAAAGTAGCTAAGCTTTTTAGCTAGCTCAAGCATGTATTACAATACTTGGGCACTTTTCTACATGGCTAGTGGTCCTATAAACTGGAAAAAGCTTCTTGGAAAGTAATTTGGCAATATGTATCAAAGGCCTTAAACATATCCATATCCTTTGACCCAGTAATTCCATGCCTAGAAATTTATCTTAAGGAAATAATCAGAACTGTATCTGGAGATTTATATATGATGATATTTATGCCAGCATTTAAAAAATAATAGCAAATTATGGAAACAACCTAAATGTCAAGCAACAGGAGGTTGGTTGGTTAAATAAACTTTCATACATCTATATCCAGAATACTGTGTGGCCATTAAAATGACGATCTCAAAGACTTTTTTAAGGCTATGGGAAAATGCTTATGATATTTCATGATCTGAAAAAGAAAAGAAAAATAAAGCATGTATATAAGTACATTGCAAAAAAAAAAAATATATATATATATATACACATTAGTTTTCTAGGCTGCTCAAGCAAATACCATGAAGTGGTTTGGCTTGAATATGGGAATTTATTTGCTCACAGTCTTGAGGTCTGGAAAATGTCCAAAGCAAGGCATGATCAAGGCAATGCTTTCTCCCTGAAGACTGTGGCTTTCTGGGGTTGGCTGCCTGTGATCCTTGGTTCCTCTGTCACATGGCAAGGCACATGGTGGCATCTCCTGGTCTTTTCCTTCTCTTTCGGGTTCTATTTCAGCTTCTTGATTCCTGGGGCTTTCCCTGCTTGTGTCTGAGTTTCATTCTCTTACAAAGGACACCAGTCATAGCATAAGGACCCACCCTGATGGAGGTGGGCCGCACCTTATCTGAAGTCACCTCTTCAAAAGATCCTACTGACAATGGGTTCACACCCCACAGGAACAGATTAAATTTAAGTAACATGTTTTTCTTAAAATTTCAGACCGCTGCAATATGGATACATATAACAAAATGTTAATAGTGATTATCTTTGGATAGTGAAACAAAGGGTTATTTATTTTATTCTATTTTACTACTGTTCTCAATTTTCAGGCACCTCGTAAATCTCCGTGCCTAATTCGGGGAGTTTCCCTAGAGGCTTTTGGCTGCTTTCTGTGTGCTCCATGCTGGGGTGGCTGGTGAACTTCTTATTCTTAGCTTATGGCGACTCTCCAGTGTTCCACCATTAGGTTCAGAAACTTGATTTCATCAGAAGGTGACATGACTCTGGGGGATGGACTCTCACTAATGAAACTCAAAAAGACCTATTTGAATAAAAAAAATAAAATAAATAAAACAATGAAGTAATTTGGAAAATGAGCTATAGCTTTCTAGTAATTGGAATTCCATTGATTTATTGAAAATATAAGCTGAAAGGATCTTTAAAGATGAGTAAGTCCAGACTGGTTAGTGTAATTTTCCAGGATTACACACCAGGAATGTCAAAGTGGCACTAGAACCTATGTTTTGGTGGTCTGGCTCCCTTCTGTTCTAAGCTGCTTTTAACTGGGCTCTGAGTTTTGCTTTCCAGGACATCTTCTTCTTGATATTCAGGATACTGGACAATTTAAATTACCAAGCTGCCTTTTGGAAACTAACTCAGTCTGAGCAAAGACAGCTAAAAAATATTTT